>CAJVRI010001139.1:0-373384 GCA_911649635.1 Poeciliopsis gracilis
AAAAATGCACCACATTGTAATTTTCAGCAAAATATTGAAGTTTTAAGTTATAATCTTTGAAACATAATCGAACTCCTCAGAAGCAGCATATTTTGGTAGTTTGAACAACTTCTGTGTTTTTTGATCACAAAACTATGTAAGACCAAAAAAGCTTTTTCTAATCTTAGAAACAACTCTATGCTTATAATTATAAAGCAGAAATTTCAGGATTTTGTTGAAATTTATAATGTGGTGCATTTTTGACTTATTTTACTGAGATAAAGTGATTTTTGCATTATCTAGTGTTATGTCCAAAAAAGTCAGGAACTGTTCCATCCATCCTTTTTCCGTGACGCTTCTCCCTAACGGCGTCGGGAGGTGCCGGTGCCTATCTCCAGCTGCGTTCCGGGCGTGAGGCGGGTTACACCCTGGACAGGTCGCCAGTCTGTCGCAGGGCAACAAAAAGACAAACAACCATACACACACCTAAGGAGAATCTGGAAAGCCCAATCAACCTGACAGTCATGATTTGGACTGCAGGAGGAAGCCGTAGTACCCGGAGAGAACCCACGCATGCACAGGGAGAACATGCAAACTTCGTGCAGAAAGACCCCGGGCCGGGAATCCAACCCAGGACCTTCTTGCTGCAAGGCAACAGCGCTACCCGCTGCGCCATTGTGCAGCCCCAGGAACTGTTCAAACCACCAAAATATGCTACTTCTCAGTAGTTCTATCCTGTTTCTAAGCTTATAAAGCTGAAAGTTGAAAATTTTGTTGAAAATTACAATGTGGTGCATTTTTGACCTAATTTACTGAGATAGATTTTGGCATTAGATAGTGTTTTGTCCAAAAAAGTCAGGAACTGTTCAAATCACCAAAATATGCTGCTTCTCAGTAGTTCTATCTTGTTTCTAAGCTTATAAAGCTGAAAGTTGAAGATTTTGCTGAAAATTACAATGTGGGGACTTCCGGTTGGGATGCGTGAGGAGTAGACGCTTGTTTGGACTGCTGCTGCATTTGTTCTTTACATTCTTCCTTGTAACCCCAATCTCTTTTGCTAAGACTGCAGTATTTTATTTTATTTTTGTAGTTATTATTTACAGTAAATTTACTTTATCATGTCCAAGGCCAAAGGAAAATCGTCGGATCGAGAAAGAGACGCGCCCCCAACTACTGCTAGCATAACAATGGCTCGCTCCTTAGCAGTCATAAAGAGGCCCTGTCTGCGAAGTTCAAGTTGTCTATTGAGTCTCTGAACTCCACACTGGACATCAACTCCACTATGACAGATCACGGTCAGCGTATTTGCTCTTTGGAGGATAGTGCAACCGCTTCTGATGCGAGCTTAGGGCAGGTGGAGAAGGTGTGTGCTCATCTTCAAAAGGAAAATGAAATGCTGAAAGCTAAGTTGGTGGATCTGGAGGGGCGCAGCAGGCGCCAGAATATTCGCATTGTCGGTCTACCAGAGGATATAGAAGGTCCCCGGACATCCGCGTTTTTCTCTCAGCTTTGCCTGAAGTCTTCGGTCAAGACACGCTCCTTTCCCCTCCTGAGATAGATCGAGCGCACCGCACCCTCGCCCCCAAGCCTGCCCCGGGATCCTGTCCTCGCCCTGTCATCCTGCGCTTCCACAGATTCCAAGAGAAAGATTTTGCATGGAAAAAAAAAGGGGATGTACTGGTGCATTTACTCATTACATATGTGCTACAGTTCATTGCTCACTGTCATTATCATATATGTCACACTTAGGGTATTATGTCCAGTACTAACGCCTCATTGACACCAGGGGATTCTTTAAGATTTGTCAGTTGGAATGTGAAAGGGTTGAACTCTCCTATAAAGCGTAAACAAGTATTTAATCACCTAAAACATCCATCCATCCATCCATTTTCCGTCACCCTTCTCCCTAACGGGGTCGGGAGGTGCTGGTGCCTATCTCCAGCTGCGTTCCGGGCGAGAGGCGGGGTACTCCCTGGACAGGTCGCCAGTCTGTCGCAGCACCTAAAACATTTAAACACAAAAATTGCTTTCTTACAGGAAACACACTTAAAATTTTCAGATCAGTCCAGGCTTCGCTGTGGTTGGGTTGGCCAGATGCATCACTCATCATTCAATAGCAAGGCACGTGGGGTTGCTATCTTAACACATAAATCTGTTCCCCTTTCTGTGACCAAAGTCATATCAGACCCTAATGGCCGTTATGTCATTGTCCTGGGAAGAATTAGTAGTAGCAATTTGGCACTAGTAATCTTATATGGTCCGAACTGGGATGATGAGGACTTTTTCAAAAAAATTTTCTTCTCACTTCCTGACCTAAATAATAGCCAGTTCATTCTTGGGGGTGACTTTAACTGCAGCCTTGACCCTTTACTTGACCGCTCCTCAAGCAAGTTAGGTCATGTTGCTATAATCCCATCATAATCTCAGACCATTCTCCTGTCATCTTGGATCTCTCTCTCCCGGGCAGACCTGCTTCACGGCCTCCGTGGCGCTTTAATTCAGTCTTACTCAATGACCCTGTTTTTGTTAAAACTATGAATGACTGTCTAGATCTGTTTGTCTCCTCTAATGTAACTCCAGATGTATCTGCTGCAACAGTCTGGGAGACATGTAAGGCATACTTACGGGGGGAGATAATAGCGTACTCAGCATATTTTAGAAAAACAACCACACAAAAAAGTCTTTCCCTATCCAATATCTTTCCCACCCAACCTTCAAACAAAATGTGCAGAGTCCCCTGCTCCAGACCTTATAAAAAGCTTGTTGATAAAAAAAAAAAGGCTGAATTTGACACTCTAGCCTCTGATGCAGCTGTAGCACTATTATTAAAAACCCGTTATGGTTATTACGAGTTTGGTGACAAGCCCAGCAAAATTCTCAAAATTCTCATCAGATCCGGCAGAGAGCTTCAAACTAACACATCACTGAAATTAACATCTGCAATGGGACTTCTATTGATCCACAAATTATCAACAATCAGTTTAGAGACTTCTATTCTGCTCTATACACCTCAGAGTGTTCACCTGATGAAACTCATTATGAAAGCTTCTTTGATAGTTTCACTGTCCCTATAATTGACACAGAAACTGCCTCTGATTTAGACAAGCCCTTTACACACGCTGAGGTCAAGAGTGTTATATTATCAATGCAGAGTGGAAAATGCCCTGGACCTGATGGCTTTCCATCAGAATTCTACAAGGTCTTTTCTGACAAACTATCTCCCCTTCTGCTTAACATGCTTAAAGAAGCATGTGAATTTGGTGTTCTCCCCCTCACAATGCGACAAGCCACTATCTCGCTTATCCTAAAGAAGGATAAAGTCTGCAGCAACTACCGGCCAATTTCATTGCTCTGTACAGATGTCAAGATTTTGGCAAAGATGTTGGCAAAACGTCTGGAAGTAATCATGCCCAAAATCATCAACTCTGACCAGACAGGTTTCATTAAAAACAGACACTCCTTTCGCAATATTAGGCGGTTGCTAAATATAATATATTCACCTGGGTCAGTTGATACCCCAGAAGTCATTATCTCAATGGATGCTGAAAAGGCTTTCGACAGAGTTGAATGGTCCTACTTGTTTTACACCTTACAACGTTTTGGGTTTGGCTGTTCCTTTATTTCTTGGATCAAACTGTTATATACTTCACCATCAGCCAGTGTCCGCACAAATAATGACCACTCAGAATATTTCCACCTAGGTCGTGGAACCGGCCAGGGCTGCCCACTCTCCCCTCTTCTGTTTGCCATTGCTATAGAGCCTCTAGCTGCAGCCCTGAGATCCAGTCCCATCCGCGGCATCACAAGAGGTGGTCTAGACCATAAAGTCTCTTTATATGCAGATGACCTCTTACTCTTTCTCTCAGACCTATGCCTCTGGTATTAGACCTGCTTGAAAAATTTGGACGAATATCTGGATATAAACTGAACTTTAATAAAAGTAAATTATTTCCAATTAATGATGCAGCTACAGTCTACCGACTCACTAGTTTACCATTCAAGATCTCTCTGCAAGCATTTAAGTACTTGGGAATCCATGCAGCTAAGAATTATTCACAACTTTTTAAAGTTAATTCTACACCTTTACTTGACCAGCTGACTCAGGACTTACAGCGCTGGTCCATGCTGCCACTTTCTTTAGCAGGCAGAATCAGCTGTGTCAAGATGAATGTTTTGCCAAAATTCTTGTACCTTTTTCAGTGTTTGCCAGTATTTATCCCCAAAAAATTCTTCAGGACACTCGATGCTTCAGTTTTTCACTTCATATGGAACAAAAAACCTCCTAGAATACGAAAGAGTATCCTGCAGAAAAGTAAGGAAATGGGAGGGCTTTCCACACCAAATTTCTTATGCTATTATTGGTCTGTTAATATTCGTACAATGTTATTCTGGTGCAATGCAAGCCTTGAGACCCCCAAATGGTTACCAATAGAGGAGGCCTCATGTAGCTCTGATTCCTTGTACTCCCTTCTACAGTATGCCTCCCTCCTGTAACGTCTCCTGCTACTTACACTAACAATATAATTGTTAAGAACTGCCTCAGAATATGGGCTCAGATTATGCATCATTTTGGGATCCAGAGAATACCTCTTCTATCCATCCATCCATCTTCTGCCGCTTATCCGGGATCGGGTCGCGGGGGTAGCAGCTTTAGAAGGGAGGCCCAGACTTCCCTCTCCCCAGCCACTTCCTCCAGCTCCTCCGGGGGAATCCCGAGGCGTTCCCAAGCCAGCCGAGAGACGTAGTTCCTCCAGCGTGTCCTGGGTCTTCCCCGGGTCCTTCTCCCGGTGGGACGTGCCCGAAACACCTCACCAGGGAGGCGTCCAGGAGGCATCCTGACCAGATGCCCGAGCCACCTCTTCTATCACCGCTAAATTCTAATCCTCTATTTCCACCTTCACTCATTGATAAGACCTTTTCAGTGTGGAAGAGCCATGGGCTTTTTTCTGTGAAAGATCTATATTTAGATGGTACTTTTGTCTCGTTTGCTCAGTTATCCTCAAATTTTAACCTCCCTTCTGTCCACTTTTTTAGATTTCTACAAGTTAGAAACTTTATTAGTCATCGTTTCCCTGTCAGGTTGATAAGTGGCGTTCATGAAAATAAAGAAAACCCATTGAATGAGAAGGTTGTCTGTACTGTTTATAAAGCACATTATTGAAGGTGAAGAAAAACTCAAACTTTCATTTGAGAAAAGAATTCCACAATTCCTATCAAATTAATCTGACTCATTAATTTATTAAAATGTATATTTTACTTATTTAATAAGCTGTTTGTCCAGCCATTTTTCTTATATTTTTATTTTATTTTCCAATATTGGGCAGCTGACCAACTATTTAATTATGTAATTGAAATAGAAATGAGCTGAACTGAAATTGTGATTTGTCGGCAGTGATACAGAAAAAAATGAAATGATCCAAGTTAAATTTGGAAAGTATTCAGTTGTTTTTATTTAGGGCAAAAAGAGGGCAAACAGTGTCAGAAAATCTCCATCAGTGTTAGCTCCGACTCACAGTTCAGTACATGTTTTATAACCAAGAAGTGCAAAAATATTTGTAAGAGAGACTTTGAATGAGCTTCTTATCAGGCTGCAGTGAGATAAGACTTTCATCTGTCCTTGTAGCTGCAGACACTTAAAGTGGCAAAGCAGGAAAACCAACAAAATTGAATTAATGACATAATAAATGCAATTTAATTCAAAATCTCTCTCTCCCGGGCAGACCTGCTTCACGGCCTCCGTGGCGTTTAATTCAGAAATTTAATTTAAAAATTAGAAATTTAATTTTCTACTGAGATGTATTCATCTCAGTAGAAAATTAAATGTTTCAACTCATAGTACTTAAAGTTCTTCAAAGAGTTGCTGTGGGTAGTGATGTCTGTGGCCAGGAAGGATCTCCTGTAGCAGTCTGTATTGCTTCTGAAGAAGCTTCTGACAGAAGATTCTGTGGTTGTAAAGCAGAAGAAGAGGATGACCAGTAACTATCTTGAATTTATGTAAAATCCTGCTTTGCATCGTCATCTCATGCGGTTCCACAGATGTTCCCAGAACAGAACCAGAACAGGACCAGAACAGAACCAGAACAGAACCAGAACAGAACTTGAACAGGAACAAAACAGAACCAGAACAGAACCCGAACAGGACCAAAACAGAACCAGAACAGGACCAAAACAGAACCAAATCAGAACCAGAACAGGATCAAAACAGAACCAGAACAGAACCAGAACAGGACCAGAACAGAACCAGCCTTCTTCATCAGGTTGTAGAGCCTTTTTGGGTCCCTGGTTCTGATGCTACATGTTTTAGATTTTCAAACTTTTATTTCCAACGATAGACATAACAAAAGTATTTTACTGTAATGGTGCTGCAGCTGCTACTTTATCAGTCATATGAGATTTCATATTGTTTCTGAGTGACATCAGGACTGGGTCCACCTAATCTGGGATGTTGATTTTGTCTCCTCTTGTTCAACCCATTGGTCAGGACAGGACATAAAGTTCTCTCATTTCTTGCCATTTTCCATTAAAACAGTCAGTTTTTGACTCTAAATCCTAAATAACCTTCAAACTAAAAGGTTTTGTTCAGAAACTGTTGGCAAAATAACAATTATAACTTTATTGTATATTAAAGTGATTTTTAAAAAATCAAGAGGAAATTGAGTATTAATCACAGTGGGAACCTTCTGGCCCATATATTTGCCAAGAATCTGTTCTGATTATGCTACATTATATTTAATAATCCACAAATGACCCATAATTATCACAAAGTTATTATTTCATCAGTGTGCCAACACAGCCAGTCTTTGCTTTAATCAAGCTTTGAACTCAGGGCGTTCAGACTGAGAAAAAGCCCTTTTAATTGGAGACTTATTGTGAAGGAGACTAAAATGAACCCTTTTCCTCTCTGTGTATTAAAGGTCACCAAACATTGACCTCTCTGAATGGACCTTCTAAAATTCAAGACTAGTCACAATGTTTTACTAAATCAACAATTGACCACAGTGCTGAACAAATGATAAAATTAACAGTAAATTAATCACCGAAAATAGCAATTCAAATTAATAATATAAATATTCTTGGGTTATTTATTTATATCTGAGCAGAACAGCTAACTGCTCTTCTCAGACTACTAAACTGAGCTGAGCTGAGCTTTCCTTGTTTATAACTGCATGTTCTCTCCAGGAAACTGGCTCAGAGCTTATCTGTTAAGCTGTGTTTCTGTATGTGGTGAAGGATCTACTGCTGCCACGACTTCATGCTTTTCTTTCGCATAAAATGTATTCCTGGATCAGCACTTTGCTACTTAGTTAAACTACACTGAGTCTGGTTCTGGTTCTGCTAGAGGTTTCTTCCAGTCAAAGGGGAGTTTTACTTTCTGCTGATTGTCACTGCAAGTGACAGTAGACTGTTGCTCCTACAGGAGGAGTGATTGCTGAAAGTCATTGGCTTTCACACACTGATCATGATATGCTACATTATTTTAAACCAATTTAAACTCAACTTGACAGCATTGTTGGATAACCAGCATCAACTGGAATGCTGATGCTGGTTATTCAACCAGCATCAGCATTTTGAATTTGTCTATAAGATTGCATTAAACTTTCAATTCTATATTTATTTTTTGTTAATAAATATACTGGTGCTGCATAGATGAACTGAACAAAGCTGAAAAGGTGAGAGCACAGGAAGCTGTGTGGTAAAGCTTCCTGTTTGGATCCATGAGAGGGATTTATGTTTTTTCAGTTGACAGATACCTTTATCCAAAGCAACTTACAAGAATGCAACAGTGTATGGATATGGAGAGCCATTTGAGCTCTCCATGTTTTGGCGATATTGGCTGGAATGGGTCTCCATATATAGTCACAAGGCAAAATAATAAAAGGTCTCAATGATTAGAACAAAGAAATGTGGTTCAAGAAACCCTCCATATTCTAACCCCACCATGTGGAGGAGGAAATAATAATAATAATAATAATAATAATAATAATAATAATAATAATAATAATAATAATAATAATAATAATAATACTGCGACAGACTGGCGACCTGTCCAGGGTGTACCCCGCCTCTCGCTCGGAACGCAGCTGGAGATAGGCACCAGCAACTCCCGACCCCGTTAGGGAGAAGGGTGCTCAGGAAATGGATGGATGGATAATAATAATAATAATAATAATAATAATAATAATAATAATAATAATAATAATAATAATAATAATATAAAGTGAACCATTATTTGTCTCAGACACATTTGGCCAAGTATGTAGATCTCCAGGTGACCACAGGGGGGTGCTGTGGTACTGTGATGGATTACCCAGCCATTGATCCTGCCATCTGTCATTCTGAAGTCCAATAATAAAACCGAAGGTGAACGAGGATGAGGATGTTCACGTCTCTTCCATCTCAGCGTCTCCCAAATACCAGCAGGTCATGTGTGAAAGTTCAGCTGAAAGATGAGAGTCGGCGTCGGTTAAGTGCCAGCAGCATCTCATAGAGACCTTATGAAAGATGAAAGCAGCACTTTGAATGGCTGCTAAACCCAAACACTGGTCACAAATTCTGATTGAGGGGTTCAACCTGAACTTTAAATGCACTTAGATGAAACAGCTCTAAAATGACTCTCATGGAAGATTATTATCTTTTTTTTTTCTTTGTACGACAATTTGTTTGACCTTCTTACAAGACACTGAAACAAGGAATTATTACCTGTGTGTCTTGATTATCTGATAAATAAAGAAGCTCTGGGTTTAACCTTAATTAGAATCACAGATGCCTTGGAGCTTTTCATCAGCCATTCAGCCAATTTAAGGAGAACAAACAAGCTGCTGGGCAGTTTGGGAACATTGTGTTCACCACACTAAGGATGGAGCAGAGGAAGCTAAAGCTAGAGCTCCAAACAAGAACATAGACCTCTATGTTAAAGCTAAAGGCTAAAAGTAATCTACAAAGAGCTTCATGTTCCTGTAACCACAATCAATCAATCAATCAATCAATCAATCAATCAATCAATCAATCAATCAATCAATCAATCAATCAATCAATCAATCATGTTTATTTGTATGACACCGCAAACAGCACCAATCAACCTATTGATCTCCTGCTCCATTTTTCCCTCATTTTTCCCTCATTTTTCCCTCCACTTTGGGCAGGACAACTTCCATCCTGGTCACTTCATGCTCTGCTTCAGCAAAAACTACAGTCAAAACAAACAATATCACACTTATACATATGCAAAGAGCAGATATGCGATCCTAAGGGTACCAAAACATATCCCATACACCAAGAGCACCCAGAGCACCCAGATCACCCAGAGCACCCAGATCACCCAGAGCACCCAGAGCACCCCTCACACGGTTCCCAGAGAGACACTGTTGCATACAACTCCTTCTCCAAGTCAAAAGCTACAAATTTTGGTTGAAGAAGGCAACTGCAGCCATGCGTCACTAGATGTGCATCATGTAGTGCACAGCAGTGGTTGTGGACTAGTCTCCAGGACCAAGTGCAGTGGGTCCATTGTTCCATGGCCAGAACAAAAACCACACTACTATTCCTGAATCTGAGGTTCAACTATCCAACAGACTCTCTCGCCAGAGACTGTGAAAGCCTATGGAACCAAAAACAGAGGAAATTTTTGATATGTACCAAAACCTGTCATTTAGTATGACATCTAAGTTTTGAATTACACTGACATGTTAACCTAATTTTAGAGCTTTTGTCTATGATAAAGAATTTTATTAGTCTGCAAATGGATCTTTTGTGAGAAATGGAGGAATGAATATACTGATGCTTGTATGAACACAAATGTCCTGGGAGAATTTCATAAAAACATAACTGGTAATCAAGAGATTATGCATTGTTTTGCTAGGATAAATTTTGCTGGACGATTGGAAGGCAACTGCATCACTAGCACAGAACCATGTAGTAAAATGTAACATCCTCAGAAGCTGGATGGCATTTAGCGGCAGCTCTTGCAGCTGGGATTCAAAATTGATGGAATTGCAGCCGAATAAGAAATGGAAAGAGCTCTGAAAAAGACATCTCAATGGATTTGTGTGCAAATGTTGAGGAATTCATTTGCTGTGCATGTTTTTGACTAGATGTGCGAAAACAAAACAAACCTTTAAACATGTAAATGTTAAACAAATTACTGGACAGTAAAGTTTCTGGACTATATCACCAAAGACAGTTTAGTCCTCTGTCTCAAAAATTTTAATAATTGGAAATATGATTTGAAAAAAAAAAAAAAAAACACAGATCATTTAAACTATAACAGTGCAAGGTCAGAGGCCTTTTATTTACTTTTCAAACCTTTCTTTTTTTAAATCTTTATAATGATCCAACATAAAAAAGCAACCGAAATATACATTTTCCATAAATCCAACATTTGACAGGTTTCCTCAGGAGACGACGCTGTTTGACAGAAACTCTGCTGCTTGCACTGTTCAGTCCTGCCTGGTTTCCAGCATATTGTGCAGGGCCAGGCTCCGGAGGGCCAGGCTGCGGAGGGCCAGGCTCCGGAGGGCCAGGCTGCGGAGGGCCAGGCTGTGGAGGGCCAGGCTCCGGAGGGCCAGGCTCCGGAGGGCCAGGCTCCGGAGGGCCAGGCTCCAGACGGCCAGGCTCCAGAGGCCCTGATCTGCATGCTGATGCCATGCTGTGCATTAGGATCACTTTCTAAAAACAATTGAAGTTCTGAAACTTGACTGAGAAACTGAAAGGTACTCCTGCAGCCATGAATGCCTCCAATCATGTAAATAATCCTGCTGTGTTTTCTAAAGTGAGGATGTACTCCTGTTAGCTTCAGGATGTCCAATTATTACTGGAAATAAATTTATAGTTTGATTCAGTCGGCAGCTGATATTTGTATTTATCCCCTTCTCTTTGGATTACCAGTTCTTTTCTCTGGAGGGAAATAAGTCATAGTTTTGAGAAATAGATGAAACTTCTGGGCTCTTTTCCCATGGAACTGATCATTACACTGCTAAGGAAACAAATTCAAGCCAGATTGGTAAATAAATTGCTTAATTAATGATTAAATAAGTGAGACTTATTTAAGTGAGCTCTTTTTCTTTGCATTCGTCTTTATTCTGGAATTTTTCCAGTTCAGGTTGATCCTCTTACACTGGCTTAGTTCCTGACCAAAAGTAAAATGCAAATCTTCTTCCAGCTTGTGTGCCTGTTCACCTGTGTGCTCTCTGCAGCGATGGGTGTCGAGGTGAGGCGTCAGTTCAGGTCTGCAGGGAGCTGCATGTAAATCAGCCGGAGTCTGGGGGTGGCAGTTTTAGACGTTTCCACCCCAGAGGTCAGCCAAGTGTTAACCTTCCAAAGTGCGAGTGGACACGTGTGTCTCACGCGCACAACACAACTGAGACACACTTAAAAACCTGCTGGCAGAGGATAAAGGCTTCCTTGGTTTCTGTTTAGTTTTGCTGTGAAAATGCAGTGAATTCTTGAGGCAGTTCATTACCACAGAATTAGTCTAATTATTAAATCATTCATTTACCAGAGGAAAATGTCTATGGGACACAAAGACGGTTATGGTTAAGAGAAAACTGTTCCATGATGAACTCAGATATTCTATATTCCTTCCATATTCCCACCGTGGATTAGAATGTTCTCTATGTGGACTCTACCAACTTCCAGACACAGAAATATGGCTGCTATTCTTCATCTATGAGCCGGTTTAATAATCTGAAGTGACTCTCTTTTAGCTTCATTAAAATGCTTCATGACAGTGAAAAAACAAGAGGAAAATGTTGAAGAGCTCTAATACACATTTTCACATTTTGCCATTTTAATCATGGAAAGTTCTGAAGGGGTTAAAACCAAACATTTTATTGTATTTTGTAAAAATATTATATTATAGGCAAACAAGGAGGATGAATGAATGAGAAATGATGAATGAATGAGAAATGAGAACGAGCTCTGAGCTTATCCAGTCCAGAGAACCCAAAGTTCTTCACTCTGCCGTCATTAACAAAATGCACTACTGTTGGCATAAATATAATCTAAGCAATATGTTAAAGTTTTTGACCGTAATGTCAGACCCCTTGAGAAAGCTCAAGGGGTCTGAAAACATTGGCATATTTTGTACAATTAGATCAAAATGGTTTTGAAGACAACATGGAATGCTGACTTTCATCATCTCCACTTCAGTGGAATATCCTCCTCTCCTCCTATGCAGACTGACAGGGAAGTGAATGAGTGAGAGTGATGCTGTTATGCTGATTGACAGTGGCAGGTCTGGTTCTCTACACTGCTTTGATTGCTCACAGTGACTGGCCTTGTGCCACTGTGGTGCTCAGTGACTCATTCAACGTGGATGGGGAAGGAGTCGCTGCTGGAAGCTGTCTGTGGATTCTTGCAGCAGACAGTGTCACATGGTGCTGCAGGGATGTGGCAGCATTCTCAGTGGAGTTTCTGCAAAAGTTCCTCAAGATTTTAGACAGGTAGTGGCTAGAGGTTACACATCAAAAACCTTTCTGTGGGTTTGATCAGAACTATGAAACACACACTGGTAACTCGCATCTTATTAATCATTTACTGTTAATCACGTAAGATCTTTTGCAAGGAACTCTCACTGTAACAACGAAAACAACAATCTGACAATCAAGTTTTTTTAATGGTGAGAGGAAGCCACAAAGAAAAACCACAGATCAGGATTTGAACCCAAGACATTTTTGCTTATACCAGATGTAATCAAAAGATTTGACTTTTAAAATGTCTGATTGTTGGATGTGCTGTGGTGGCACAGGGGTTAAGCAGATATGGAGGCCCTGGTCCTTGATGCAACTGTTGCAGGTTCAATTCCTGGCCTGACAACTTTTTCTCTCATCACCTACTTTCCTGTCAATTAACTATCAAATAAAGGCCACTAGAGCCAAAACAATCTTTAAAAAAATTCTGTTTGTTTACCATGTAAAGTTGATAATTATCTATTTCTGTTGGTCAGGAGCACTGAGACGCTTACCCTGCCCTCCCACCATGTGATCTATATTCCACCATAACGATCCAAATTAGGCGGGGGAGGGGTTTTAGGAGGAGGGTCATGTCAAAACATGAAACACGGTTCAGGTGGACCAGAACATTTCCATTGGAAGAGTTGAGGTGGCTGAGGAGTCATGACAGAGCTGAGGACAGAAGAACCTGGGATATGAGCGGTCAGGCAGTTTGGAGAACCCAGGAGAACCTCCAAATGTGTCAGTGCTTATTCTGAAACTCTGGGACAAACTCTCACATCCCCTAAGACATCAATGGTAACAGTAGGATGTAACATGTTATAGAAAACAAGATTTCTATGTAATTAGGATGGAGAAAAACATAAGAACAAGACAACCAACGAAGCCAAAATGACCAAAGAAAAGGAAACTAGTCAAACCAAAAACATTAACAATACGACAAGAGAAGACAAGATGGAATAAAGAAGAGGAGAAGATGAAAAGTTAAAAGTGTATGGAGAAAAAACACAGACAACACCCTGACTCTGTCTCACTCTTAGCCATACTCCTCATTCTTTTTGCCAATGTGCTCTTGTCTGTTGGTTTGTCATCCTAACAAATCCTCATTTGCTGCTTCCTCCCTGGGGACTGCAGTAGGCTCTTGTTTGAATTATGGCAGATAAAGGATGGGCCACCAGATTTGTGTGTGTTTATGCATTCATGTGGGCTCAGCAGTCTTTTATGCACCTTTCCACATCCCTACATTTTTGTGGAGAAACAGGCTGGAGTCTCTCCAGTGTATCTGGAGTTGGACATATGTTGGTGTGTTGAGGCTTCTTGTCACTTACAAACACTCCAACAAATCCATGAGGCAGAAACACTGCAGATAGAGTTCAAAGGGATTCATCCAGCATGTGACAGATACAGAAAATGGATTTCAGCGCCTGTCAAAACAAACAATACTTTTCTGCTTGAGGCTCAGAGAGAGACAGCTGGAGGGGGGCTGGAGGTAGATGAAGGATAGTTCTGAGCCACCTCACCTTAAACTTCAGTTCTGCTCTATACATGCACAGTTCCTGGGCAGGTCCAAAGAGAAGACCAGCTGGACAAATATATACACATGCTATTAGTTTATAAAATGTGATTCTAATCTAGGAGTTTGTTTGTTGCAGGATCCTAAATCCCACTGAAGCTCCTGTAACAGACCAGGTGGATGTGGACAGGAACAGCCTGTCTTATAAACACAAATGTCATCACAGTGTCAGCCAGAAAAGTCTCAAGCAATAAAATCATAAAAAGTAAGGTTTGGCTTGTCTCTATTGTGCTGTCAAAGTAATGAATGCGTTGCACTTTTCTGTGCACAGTGCTGCCATGGAGTATGATAACACTAGAACCACAAAAAGTCAAAATAAGATTCCTACTTGATTGGTTGTCTCTGCCCTGGAGCCTGTCTGCAGGACACAGTGAGTGAGAATATATTTTCATATCAATCTAAAATCTATCAGTAATTATTTTGAATTAATCTTTTATTAATTTAGTCAGTATTAATTGCATTAATTGCATACTCTGTGCTTTACAGAAAGCACAGAGATAAATATATAATAATAAAAAATACAAATCTTAGAATTGCAGCTTTGACACTTCAATTAAAACTGGGCCAGACCACTTATAGACTGTCTTATTTAATATTTTCTTAATTCCACTCATACAGCTTATGATTAAATAAGTCAATAAACATGATAGGAGCTGAGACTAAAACTAAACTTATTTCCAAAATGAAAAAGAAAAAGAGGAAATGAAAGTTCTGGGCATTTTTTACTAAGGTCTAACTTTACCACAAAACCAACAATATATCCTTCTCTCAGAAATTTAAACTCTGAAGTTTTAGAGTTTAGAATTCTAAAGTACTTGTCTGAAGCTTAAGGAAAATGTTTGCTAGTAAAAGAGAAATGACCTTCAGGTGAATGTCGCTGGGCTCATCAGCTCTGGACAACATGAACCACGACAAACATGCAGGGAATGTGGAACTTTAGATAACTTCAGTTCCTGCACACTAATCTGTGATCATACTGACGGGAAGCATTTCAAAACACGTTTTTAATGAAAAGTCGTTCTCACACTGGATATCAGCTCCTTTTCTATCCCTGTCAGTTTCCTCACTTGGACTTTAGAACTGATTTCTTAAAGAACCATCCTGCTGAAGAAACTGGCTTGAAGGTCAAAGAAATGAAGATGGAACTTTGAAGACGAACCTGTGAACAAAAACGATTATGCAAAGTGATCTTGAAACCAGGCGATCAGACTTGTCTTCTGTTCTGACTGAGTCCATCACTCTGGTTTTCTTCTTGGTCAGCATTAGTCAACATCCAGAAAGCTGCGACCAGGGAGATTTAGGAAAGTGTCACAGGCTGCATTAGACAGACATTAATAAAGCCACATATTTGCTCGGTCTGTATTGTACAGTACAGTTTGAGAACAGAGACACTATAAAACAAACTGAGATCTCACTGGTCGGAGGCCAGAATATTCCACTCTGTTCAAGCTGTTCAAGGTTTTATGTCTCTAAAAGAGATGAAAACAAGCAGGCATTTATTCATGTAAAACCACTAAATTTATATTTTCATGAATGAGACAAACACAATGCTGACACGAGATGACTGCAGAAAAACAACTGAAGGTTTAAAACCATTATAGTACATAATAAATAAAAATAATAACAGTCCATCTAAGAAGCAAGAAATGCATGAGGAAGTTTCCATGCAATATCCCTCTGAGAGAGGATATTTATACAGTATTTGCATGATAGAAAGAGGGACGTCATCGGAAACTTTAATACTGGATTTTAACATGACAGATGACAGGTATTTTCTCGACCTACATAAAAAAAGGAACCAAAGACAACATTTATTAGTATTCAATCAAGCCTTTTGCAAAAGTGAGAAGACATAGAAAAACTGCTCCTTCGAACAGCTCACCATGTGTTCTGACTCTCTTCAGCACTTGTCTTTTTTATTAAACCAGTGAGAGGAATGTAGGAGAGTGATAAATCAAGGAAGGGGGGCATTCTGATAATAAGAAGACAGAACACAGGAACTAACCTCCTGCACACAGGGAGTTTCACAAGTAAGGAGTAGACAGTGAAACAGCTGCAGAAAACATGTTCAGACTGGCAGGTTAAGAGAAAAAGCAAGTTTGTTGGAACACTAAACCTTTAAATGAAAAACAAACTAGTAAAACTACTAATGTAAGAATGACAGCAAACATGATAATTCCTAACAGCAGAGAACATCAAGGCACTGCCAGAAATGAAATAAGACTACATTTTTCTTTTTTGGGTCATTTAGGATTGTCAAAATCATTTTCATTTGCTAAATTCCCCAACAATGACAGAAATAAATTTTTGTATGATGTCAGTATATTTTCTTTATAGTATTCTTTAAGAAATTTTAGCTCCTTCATCATGACTGAACCAAGTCAGATTTGTAAGCCTGTTCAGCTCAGCTCACCAATTTTTACAGGGCCTGAGGTTTGGGCTTTGTGTTGGACGCTTCTAAAACGCTCTTGTGTTCATGTCCGCTGGTACGTGATGTCCTGGGATACACAGGTCAGTGTCTATGTGGAAGATCCAATAGTGCCCAAGCTTCAACTTCCAGGCTGATGTATCAACCAGCAGCCTCTTATTTTTCCTCCAAATATACAGATGGTTATTATGTCCAAACCCTTTAGTTTGAGACTAATTACACCTAAGAAAAATGTCAATAGAAACTTTATGAAATACATTGTAAAATTCTAAGAAAAAGGTAATTTCCTGTCCTTCTTGTAATGTCAATTGACTAGTTGGTTTGATATGATTTATTCATGAACATTTCTGCAAATATCTACTCTCAAACAGTAATGAGTCAAGGACAAAATCCTGTGGAATGCCTCTGTTAACCTTGGCCTGCATGAAAGATTTATTATCAAAACGAACAAACTTGGATCTGTTAGATGTATTTTCAAGCAGCTCACTCCCTGTTGGATTCTCTTCATTCTCTTTTTGATTCAACCTGAGACTCTAAAATAAATAAGGGGATTTTCCTCCCCTCTGTGTTGTTGTCCAGGTTCTGTTGTAGCTGTGACTGACATTTTGTTCTGGTCACTTTCACTCAGGTCAACATGAATGCTTGTCCAGGTCAAGTTCTCTTTTTATTTAGCAATTCTTGAGCATTACTTTATCAAACAGGGATCTGTGTCAAAAGCCAGCCATTACACACCCTAAGATATCATAAAGAAAGCAATAAGTGTTTGATAATGTGTGTAAGCAGACAAAAAATGGTAGCTTTTAGCTGCCAGACATGTGTGTATCCAGCCAAGTCACAACTGTATTTGTGTAAAGAGTCTCGCTGGGCAAATTGCAGTTTAAAGAGGACAAGGGCATAGCTGTGATGATGTGTGCGTGGTGATACACAGTTGTTTGTGTGTGTGTGTGTCTGTGCTGCTCTCGGGGCTGGAGGCCCGTGATTGATGCTGGCAGGTGTTCGTCCCCTTACACGCTCACTGACATCTCATTCCCATCCGAGTCACTCAAAACCGAGGCCTGCGGGAAGCCGCCGATCGCAGGCTGGAATGCTAACCAAGACATACCTGCACGCCTGCTCCACTATCTGATAAGAGCACATGCTGATGTGACAGAGAAGGATCAGAGCTGGCATGTTCTCACCTCAGCTCCTCTGCAGTGACTGGCCAGCGGAGAGCCCAGAGGAAGGGAACGAGGCGGGGGGACATGGAGAGGTGGCAGATGATGAAGTCAGCAGGCAGTCGAGCGTAAATTTGGAACAGGAGACAGAGAGTTAAGGCAGACGACATCACTGATGGAAAATGTAAAGCTGAAAAAAATTCACATACTCCAAGACAAACCGTTTATAAAAACACCCGCTGACAACTTCCATGCTTCCCCACTTCTTTTCACTTACTGTCGACAATTGATGGTCCATAATATTTAACATTCAAAAGTAAACCAGAAAGTGTACTTCCACTTCTTGATTCTCAAGAACTATTGCCACTAGTGAAAATGATATTTAAGTGTGTAAATCCAATATGTTGGGTTTTTGATAATACTCCCATATCTCCACTGTGTGGAACTGAGCACTGCTGTCCCCACAGAGCACAGTTCATCGCAAACTACCTGTGGAGTTTCAGCGTCCTGCCTGCAGTCCTGACCGCAACAAGTGGATCAGCTGGGATGCACTTTCTGTTCATGCCAGCATGACTAAAGCAACTGCAGGTCAGCCTGAAATAAAAGCTGGCTGAGAAAAGTGATGCCACCAGGTAAACCATAAGCAGTATGGTTGTAATGAAGAGATGACCTACAGAGTACTGAGAAGTTTCCCTAATAACAGCACAGCCAACCACCCGCCTGAGCCTGTGTTTTATGGAAAATCCAGATGGAGATTTGATTATTGTCACAAATCAGCTTCAATTATTCAGCAAGGAAGTCATGAAACACATCAGAAATTCCACTTCTGTTTATCACACAAAGCTTGGTCAAACTCTGATGAGCTCAAATTGACTGTTTATATTTGATAACCTTTCAATGTGACTGAATAACAAAATCCTGCTGCTGATAGATTCATAATTGAAACCATTGGAATGCTGCTTGTTATATTTACACTGTTAATGTCTTAGAATCATGCAAGGGAGATTATCTGTCTAGTTTGACTGCCAACATTAATAAAATTGAAATTTTATAACCGGAAACTGTTGATTTAAACTGTTTCTGACTGTGCTAACATGTTCCCTCATAGTTTTCTTCTTGCCCCTGTTTGCTCGTGGAAACGTTCTCTCACGCCGACATCATTTGAGATGCTCACATCATTTGATGGATGGACACAATGGTTCATCTATAGGAGTGTTAATAGGACCAAAAGCCGTATAATTGCACACCAATTAACACTGACAGAATGACTAATGTTAGCTGCTCCCATTTGTGCTCTCTTCCCCTCCGCCTTCATCACTCTTTTCTCTACCTTTTAGATGAGTTTCCTTTAACGTCCTCTCTCTGCGCTCCCCCCAGCCGGCTGCCTGTGAAATAGCTGTCTGTCTTTTTGAACATTTTCACTTATGCATTTTTACTGCCTCCACTCTCGGCTTGCTGATTATACTGTTTTCTTGTTTAATATGCTGATGCTTGTCATATGCGTAACACGGGTCTGTCTCAAATAACTACTGAGCAGGCAAGCTACAGAGTGGGAGTTCCTGCTGATAAAAAATGGAAGCTTTTTAAAGCCCGGGATTAGAAAGGTGTGAAAGAGAAAAATTCAGCAGAAAAGCAAGAGTCTGATATGAGCCATGTAACTATATCAAAGGGATTACAGGGCTTTTGTTTCACACCAGGATCTTCACAAATATGACAGAAATCACATCCAACATGTAGTCCTGTCAAAGCATCAGGACACTTTAATTAGGATCCTGATTGTTTAGTAGTTTTAGACTTTGATTTATTTATTCTAGACGGATTATTTTGTGTTCCTTTTTCTCTTTTATTGATTAGATCAGTCTTGTTTCTATTTTACTTTAGTTCAATCATTCTTAAAGCTTCTAGTTATGTTTCCTTCTTGATCCAGTTATTCATAGTTACTCTAGTTTCATTATGTTTCTTAAATGTAGTCATCTTTACTGTTCCCTGTGTTCTCTCACTCACCCCCTGTGCCACCCTCTCTCTCTGTGATGGAGGACTGGGCCATAAGCAATAAATGTTAAGTGTCTTGTGAGTGTACTCTCTTTCAGGCGTGGACAGATTGAACAGGTCTTTGAGGGGAATGGACCACCAGCTTGATGGCTCAGTCAGAGTCTGTGTGGTGGTAGAGATGAAGCTCCAGATTTGCTGAAAAGTCTTTGCAAGTCATGAGTTTCTGAATATTGTTGATGTTAATTCAGTATTCAGAAAGTACCTTTGAAAGAGCTGAATAACTGACCTTTTCTTCAGATTGGAGGCTGTAAGGGGAAGCCGACTGGAGACCAGAAACAAGTCAACCAGAGACCACAACAGTCCCTCTCCAATTTATGTGAGGAGTATTGAGAGCCAGTCAAAAGAAGCTGAGGTGAGCAACTCATAGTGTTTATCTGAAACCAACACATTAATGGTTTGGTTTTGTGTGCCATCCTGGGCAATGGGTTGTCATCAAGTACTGACACCTGAAATGTTGGTAGAGGAACAATCTGAAGTTGTTCAGTCAAGTTTTCAGGTTAGAAACAGGCTGTACAGAAGGAAAACTGGTTGAGTGACTGAGCAAGTTTGTTTTTTAAAGCTTCCTCCGCTGCATCGCTAAAACTACAGAAAGTGCAGAAAACTGAAGTCATCGTTGATAACGTCTTCAGTTCTCTGATTGGCCTGGTAGAAAATTGACTGGAGAAAATCCAAGTGAAGGGGAGCGAGCCCAGACTCTACCAGAAGCCAGGATGATTTTTCCAAGTAGAATCACACAGGAAGGCAGTTACTGGCTACACTAAAATCATATCATTAAAAGCATTTACTCTGTTCTGTCATTATGTTGGAAAACCAGGTTGGAAAACCTGTAAGCCTCTTCCAGAAAGATCCACTGACAGTATCATTTCACAGTGTAGAGTGAAAATGTGCAAGATAATTGCAGCATTATGATTAAGAACAAAAAGCCACTTTATCATCATTTTTGACTCGCATTTTAAATTCACCCAAGAGATATAATCAGGATGTTTCAGTTTGTTTTGGAGGTGATTCCAGGCTGATGGTGTGGAAAATGATTCTGTATGAACTGAGGCAACACAGAGCCTGATGACATCCTGCGATCAGAGGTTGTTACTGGTGTGTTTGTGTAATCTATAGGTAGAGAAATATGAGGACAACAAGCACTGTGACGCTCCTCTCACAAGCAAAAGGAACTTGTGAGATTGCGAGCATCAACAATAACGCTGTTCCTGATCTTCAGATTCCTCTTCCTCTCCGTCTGTTTGCAGATTCTATCAGGACTTTCTCCTCTCAGCTCCTCGGGCCGCCGTCCTGGAAACGCCGACATGAATTTCCCATCGCTCACTCCTCCGCCTGTGTCCATCACTCTACCACTCCACCCTGGAAATAGACCACCCATCCCACTCACCGGTCCCCCACTGTCCTCAGCTTCTGTGAATATGCTCACCACCACCTGAACACCTGAACACCTGAACAGCAAGAATCTTCTTCTCAAAAAGAATCAAATATCCCCACAGTCCTCAGAAACATTTCTTTGTATTCCAAAAGTAACATTTGATTTTTTTTTAATCATGATGAAATATATTTATACATCTTCACAGTTCTTCCATCATATGGTAAATCTTGCAAATAAATGGCCTCATTACCAGCACCTCTCCGCTTTGTGTGATCAAGATCAGATAAAGGACATTTCGTAATAAAAACGATTTCCTGGGCTCACACTATGTTTAGCTCTCACAGCCTCACAGTGAGGCTGAAGTCTTTCTGAATGCTCAGCTCACCACACACACAGGTGTGTCTGCAACAGCAAAGCAAAACCCTCCTGACCTGCCCACAGGCGTTACTTCTGCATATGACAGGTGAGCCTTCACTTTAGCATGTCACATCAGAATTAACAAAGCTATTAGAGCATACAAAGGTTTGTCTTTCACGAAGGGTAATGTGTTCCACCATTAGTGACACGTTATTCGCTGAAGGAGAAACCGGGGGGTTCCTGGCCCCTCTCTGCAGGAGTGGAGGTCAGAGGTCTGAGCTGCACATCCGGCCTGCCAGGGTTTCACTTTCCGTCCAAGGACACAACAGACTTTCAGCAGTCAAACCGCTATGATCTGCAAAAATCTTTATTTAGCTTTTATCTTTATAACAAATGTAGCCAAATAAAATCAAGACAGACTGAAATCACACAGATAGGACTGCCTGTGTACTGTCTCTAAAAAAAAAACATTTTGTAGAGTAAATTTCAGCAACAAGGTAGTTCTAAATACTTTACACACAGGATCTTAAATATTTAAATATATGACATTAGAGATGCACTGAAAAAACTGACTGGGAGCTGATTACCAGAAGCTGGTCGTGCCGTGATGTTGGGTGGGTGAGTTGATCCAAATGCAAACAGGTGGAGGCAGATCGTATGAGAGAAAAAGAAATTGCACAGGAGGCGAGAGAGAGAGAGCACACAACAGGAGAACGAGGAAAAATAATCTAAAAGAAACTTAAAACCAGACACAAGGAATACATAAACGTACTAAAGTAGAATCACTGAGAAAGGACTGAATTAAAATGAAATAGAAACAAGACTCATTTCAACAAATTGAGCAATTCAATAATCATGGAATTAGAATGAAATAACTGAATTATAAGGAAATGTCGGCCCAATTGTTGTAAAATCCCCCTGATCACAGGACAGCAGCCTGTGTATGGCGTTCTGGTCAACACACTCTTTCCTCAAGGTTTACATTATCACATGCCTGTAATCCTGATAGGCATGTTCAGGTCACAGTGGTGGTATGTCTGCTAATGTATGAAACCTGCTTTTTGAACTCAGTGCCTCTGTCTCTTGGCCAGTCCTCTTGCACATTACCAAAAAGTCCTCATGTGTGATCGTTCCTCTGGCCTGAATGTTTACTGATGGCGACTCGTTGTTAGGGTTGAGGGTGATCAGTTTGTTGCTGTCTGTTTGTCAGATTTTAGTGATTTGAAAGGGCTTACTGTCAGGGACTGCTCCGACCAAAGATTCTAAATTTCAACATTTGAACTTTCAGTCACTGTCGCCTTGAAGCAGAAGGTTCTGGATTTGATTCGTGGTTTGGGGTCTTTCTGCATGGACTCTTCATGTTCTCCGTGTGCATGCGTGGGTTCTCTCCAGGTTCTCCGAAACCTTTGGACAGGTTCTCATGTCCAAAAAACATGATGACTGGTCTATCTAAATTCTCCTTAGGTGTGTGTGTGTGCATGGTTGTTTGTCCTGTGTGTCTCTGCGATGGACCGTCGACCGCTGGAGATAGGCACCAGAACCCCTGGCAACCTCACCAAGTGTGTTGGATAATGGATGGATCTTTGAGTCACATAATGCTTATAGTCACATTGTACTGCACCATGCAGGGGAAGTCATGTCAGTATAAGCAAAAGGATCAGCACCAACACTTCACACTCTGGGTTGACTCTGCAGGCTGATGGTTCCCAAAATGTCAGATGAAGTCAAATTGAATTTAAAAATGAATATTATTTAAAAAAAACAAAAAAAAACAACATTTCATTCAAGCTGTAGGACAAGAGACATCTGAAAGTTAAGACTTCTGATCAAGATGAAATGAAACCACTGCCTTATTTAAACCCAGTTCTTGTCTTTGTATTGCTACTAGTGCTACTAAAACTGAAGCACGCAGGATGCCGGCCCTCCAGGACCTACTTTGGACACCACTGACTTTAGAGATCTGCTGGGTTTATGTCACAAGCAGTTTTACTCTGCTAATAAATGATTAAGTGACTCCTGAACACATTTGGTTATACTTGACTTTCAGTGACAAAGTGCATAGCTGATGATGTTTGACTCATGAAAGCTAAAGTCCCATTTATAAAAGGAAATACTGGCAATAAAAGCTGCCAAAAAGAGGGACAGCAGGAATTTTGTAGAAACAAACAAAAAAGCAGCAGCGTCTGCTTGGTTTTTTTCATGTGTTGAAATTAAAAATGTGATTTATATAAAAAAAAAAAAATTGTGAGAGAATATCCTGCAGTGATACAATATCAAATTATCTTTAGGGTTTTTACACGGCTCCTCCAGCGTGTGAGGACATGTGCTGTTTGCTGGAACCTGTTAACCTGTTAAAGCACATTTTGTAACTCAATGTGTTTTATTTAAAGAGACATGAGGTTTAGGAATTAAACATCATAAAAATGTGGTGAACTGGTGGGTGATGTGAAGTCTCTGTTTGTTAATTTGCACTTTTTCTTTGGTTTGTGTTTTTGCATGCCGCTCACTGTTTGCAATGTGACGTTTAGTGGCACATTTCCAGAGTTGATTTATTTTAAAAAAAATCTTAACATATGAGAGAGACAATTTTCCCTTTGCACTTTTTCACTACCATTGATGTGGCTTAGTTCATATTCTAGTACACCTTTGGTTAAAATTCCTCCATGTTTAGTGTTGTGTAGACATGTATCACCAAGCACTGTCAGGTGAAATCACTCAATCAGGTTTAATCATATATTGTGCAAAACACAGAACACTTGTAAGACAATCAATCAAAATTCCTGAATGAAGCGCTCTACCAGGCAGAGACAACACAGGAGTTTCATAACAAGAATAATGATCCAAAAGAACAAGAGAGACGGTCTGGTTCTCATGCAGCTGCAGGAAAACAACTGGGATTTTTGTTCATGTAACCCAAATAACTTCATTCAGTGGGAATTCACAGGCATATGGAATAATATATAATGCAATATAATGAGCAGATGTTATCTTCTAATCATTTTCTCACTACCTTTAGTTTGGAGATCTAGAATAATACATCAAACAAACCCAACTGAACTTCATTTACACTTGTATTCAGACTGACAGTCCCGTAAATAGATTCAAGGTGTGAAGGAACTCTTTGTGACCAAACTTGATTCAACAGCATTTTAGATTTATGTTTGCCAGAAATGAAAGAAAAAAGTTTTTAAAATCTTTTACCTCACTTTGACTTACCTCCCTCTATGCATTTTCAATAATCTGTTTCTAAATGGTCCAAAGAGCCAAAGTTGGGGCCCCCACCAGGCCACCAGGGGCCTCCTGTGTAAATAGTACAAAGTTGAATTTATGATTCAAAGAAGATTAAAAAGTTTTTGTCTAAGGAAACCCATCAGATTGCATCCAGGAGTTAATGACTTGCAGGATGAACTCCTGGACCAACAGTGAGCCACAATCGCCTGCATTGTGTTGCTGACTTCACAGCAATCGCTCATGCTGAGCATGCATGCAGTGACAGTGGAGAGAATAAACTCCCTTTAAGAAACCTGCAGTAGAACCAGAATCAGGCTCAGTACAAGCGGCCATCTGATATGACTGGGTGTTTGAGAAGAATGGAGCAGAATGGAGAAGAATGGAGCAGAAGAAACAGAAGACAGAAATGAAAAGATTGCTCAGCTTTCTCCTCAAAGTTTGCATTGCGGAGAAAACCTGAAACATCCAGTAATGATGATCCTACTTACTGTGACTGTTAAGAATAAAAAAAATTGGGAATGTCTGAGAAAAAACATGAAACAGATACAGGTGGCTGATAAATCAGAACACTCTAATTTGTAGATTCAGATCATAATTAAATCAAAGAGCAGCTATAATATTTGAAGCAATCATTTGACATGAAAAAGTTCTTTAATAAATGACAGCAGTAGAACCGCCTGAGCCTGTCATCCATGGTGGAGAGAAAACAGTAATCTGTCTCCTTCCTATTATTTCTATACTTGTTATCACTGTTTGATGAAGACAGGATTTGTTCCCCAGAATGAAGCAAACTGGTGCAGGTCCATAACTTTCCTCCTGATAACTTGGCTAATTTGATTAGATCTCCCAATCAATTTACATTCTATTATCATGATGCAGAAGCAACATTTTATTTATAAGCATCTGAGTCTTGAATATTTATTCCTCAGAGATCCTACCACAGACTAACCTGATGCATTATCTCTCAATTCAAGATGAGCAAGAATCAATTTATTTCAGAGCCTCAAAGGCTCCAAAACATTCACTCACAAATGAATTTGTCAGAACTGCCTGATTTTATTGATTTGCTACTCTGATGAATAGAGGTTTATTCAATGTGAATGCGAGTTGGCAAGAGTGAAGAAGGAGTGGCACTGTCAGAGAATGAGACATTAGAGGTTGTGACAGCTCTGTGAGGGAGACGCGTGCAGAAAGAGACTGAGTGGAGCAGACACGAGTGGAGCTGACAGCCAGCAATCAGCTTCAGTGTGAAGCAGAGAGCATGCCGGGAGGAGTGGTGACACACAGACAGCGCTCTGTCAACAGCAACCAAACACAAGGCTGTCAACACACACAACACACTAATTTGTCTGTCAAAGCAAATACATCAGCTAATTACAAAGTTTAGTGACAGTGAGTCAACAGGTCCAATACTTCTACTGTCATGTCTGTTAATGAAAGCGCAAGAGTCGCTGTTTATTGAGCTAAGCAAGGAGCAGCGATGAAAAAAAAGAACACGGCTTCAGTAAATAGCTATCTGCTCTCCATCTTAACTCATGAGCATGTCTGTCTCATTTAGCAACAAGGAAACATCTTCATGCTGAAAGCTTTGCAGCTTCTTAGCTTCTGTGCACTAAGAGAATTTAATCTTTTCTATTATGCAGAGATTATGACTTGAGTTTGAGTCACACCAAGTTACAAAAACACAGATTTCAGACATACAGTGTAACTAACCATCAAAATCTACTTTTTTGCTGGAAAGTGCTTATCCAAGAAATCAGTGCTCCAAACTGGTGAGGAAAACTTTCACTGGTTTATAAATAGATTTTACCCAGTTTCAAAATGAAAGGCAATGATTGGCATCCAAGTATGTAAAAGTTTGTCTCAAACAAGTTGAGTCTAAGAGCCTTAGAGCTCGAGGCTGTAAGGCTGGATGCTGCTGAAAAATGTCATATTTGCAAAAGTCTTACAGAGTCAAACCGTTTGTCGTTACCTGGCTCTGTTACACAATTAATGGAAAATACAATGCTGACCATTATTTTTATTTTTTATTACACTGCAACAGCATCAAAAACATTCAGTTATTCAGATACAACTATTATATAATTGATCTTAACTAAGGGAAACTTGTAATCATATTACTGGACAGTAGAAAGTTAAAGATTCGTGTCATGTTATCATAACACATGGAGCATCACTCTGCTCTCTGTTGTTCAGGTTTATTTGTGCTGAAGAAAGAATTCTGATGGATTTCTTCCTCTTGACATTGTTAAAGCAGTCTCAGTAACAGCCAAGTGTGTCATCAGTTATCCCCTCTGTCATTTCTCTGCTTCCCACTGTGTGCTAGAAAGGAAATCAAATGCTGCACTTATCATACAGCAGAAGAGTAGTGAAAATGTTCAGTAGTTTACTGTAAAGTTGTCCACAAGAGGTACTCAAGCTAAGCAACAGAGCCACAATGTTCAGCTCTGTTGTAAGCGGTGGATTGCTTTTGTTAGCAATCTTGTCTGGGACGTAAACATGCAGGATTTTCCTTCTCTGTCTGTTTTCCTTGCAGGTCTGATTCTGAGTATTTCTTGTGATCTTATCTTTAGATAGACCCATTTAGAAACAAGCTGATTGCAATATTTCTTAGATATATCTGTTTAGACGCTTGTTAACAAAATATAACAAACAAACAAACAAGACAAATCCGCCTGCATGCATTTAGGCCTTGAAATATGAAATCATTCAACCTGACAGTCAAGTTTTTGGCCTGTGGGTGGAAGCCGGAGTACCCAGAGAGACCCCACACATGCACAAGGAGAACATGCAAACTCCGTGCAGAAAGACCCAGAGTCAGGAAATGAACCCACCTTCTTGCTGCAAGGCAGCAGAGCTATCAACTGCACCACTGTGCAGCCTTCAGGGGGTTTTGTTTTTTACATTTATTTCACCTGAGATCAGATGCATGCACATTCATTTGATGATACAATTTGACATGATTTATGTCTGTCTGTCACAGACAGACATAATCAGGATAACGTTAAATCCCTGTCTTAAAGACAGACAGCCTTACTGCCTGAGACTGAGAGGTGTACAAGACAAAGACAGGAAAAAAATCTAGTAAAATATATGTATTCCTTAAACTAATAAAATGAACTTTTGAAATATGCTTTACAAATGTTTGCGTTTATTTTCTTTTTAATACATATAAACGTGGAAAAAAAATGGAGCAAATACTTTCTCACAGCAGAGCAGCAACATATTCTTCAGTGGTTCATACATTTTCATGAGCAACAGGAGACATTAAATTCAATGTTTGTACTGTTCTGATGACCATACATGCACAATAAGAAACGATAAGAACACAATGTACCAGGCACATGCCCGCAGGGCAAGTGCCTATTACAACCCATTACAGGCGATTTGAAGTCATTATGAACACTCCTTGCTGTAAATGGGTATCATTGTGTGGAATCTTACAGACCTGTCGAACTGTCAGAAATAAGTAGAGTGGAGAGCAAGTGGATGGCAGCGAGACGAGGGGACTAGTGGGGGGAGACTGAGAAATAAAACAGGAATGGCTAAGTGAAGGGAATGGAAAACCTGCGCGAGAAAGTGAAAGCTGTGTTATTTTTGTCAATATCTGTCCAGCTGGATTATTACCTACCTGAATCTGAGATAAGACTCGGAAGTCTCTTATCACCCGCCCTTGATATTGTGAGGCACCTGACACCTGATTCTCCTCTTGATGCATACTTGGAGATCTTGGACTCTGCTTTCGGCACAGTGGAGGATGGAGATGATGAAAAACCTTCAGCTTATCTACAACGGCTGCAAGTCATGCTGAGCACCACCCTCAGAAGGGGAGGTGTAACTGCAAACGACCTTAACCGGCACCTTCTCAGACAGTTTGTCAGAGGCTGCTGGGATAACATCTTGATAGCTGAACTCCAGCTAGAGCAAAAGAAGCAGAAGCCACCTACCTTTGCTGAACTTCTCCTGTTACTCCGCACAGCAGAAGATAAACGTTCTTCCAAAGCTTTACGCATGAAACAACACTTCAATGTTTCAAAGCCAAAAGTGTCTTCTCATTATCAAGGTGTTTATGTGCAGGGTGAAGAAGACTGCAGCTCATCTCAGCCAGCTCCTGATCACAGGTCTGAAATACAAGACTTAAAGAAACAAATAGCTGATCTACAGTCCCAGCTCACACGTATCACACAGAAAGACAATAGAAAAGCTAAATCAACTGTCAGACCACTAGCTCCCCAAACAGCTAATACACATTCCCCAGCTATCACTCATACATCTCAAAGGCTGCAACCCCACAGCCGAGATGCAAACAACACCACAAGCAATAGACCAAGGCCCTGGTATTACTTTAGATGTGGAGAGGATGGGCACATTAAGCCCCAGTGTGAAAGTGAGCCGAACCCATCTCTTGTGGCTGAGAAGAACAAGCAGCTAAAAGAAAAGCAGTTAGCATGGGACAGTCAACGTGGCACTTCAAAGCCTGATCCTTTAAACTAGACCCAGTTCCGGTTGTGGGACAAACAGGGACTGGAACACAGGCAAAGTGTCCCAAAAAGAAGCTGCACAGAGCCCATGTGTACTCTTACACACAAAGACAGTCAGTGACCTTGCCAAAAGGGTTAATTGGAGCCAAGTGCACCGCACAAGTGACCATAGCTGACAAAGACTGTAGTTGCTCGTTGGATTCAGGCTCCCAAGTAACAACGATCCCCAACTCCTTCTATCTAGAGAACTTGTCTCACTTGCCTCTCAATTCCTTGAACGACCTGCTTGAAGTGGAAGGAGCCAACGGTCAAAGTGTCCCTTATCTTGGCTATGTTGAGGCCACCATCAGATTCCCAAAGAGCTTGCTTGGAGTCGACATCGAGGTACCTACGCTAGTATTAGTTGTACCTGACATGCACTCCACGTTATCATCAGTGCTTATAGGCACAAATACTTTGGATATTCTCTATGAAAAGTATGAGGAGATTTCACCTCAGAACTTCGAATACTTTGTAGCCATATGGCCATAGCCATAGGGTCTTAAAGACCCTTGAAATCTGGAAAAAACAGTCTGTTGGTTCCAGCCTGGGAGAGGTGAGGCTTAATAGTAGAGACCTCAAGACCATTCCAGCTGGACAGACCAAAGTAATTCAAGGATCAGTGAGCTGCAGAACATCTGAAGTTGGAAGGTGGGTGATGGTAGAGTCACCAAAGTCATCGTCCCTACCTGGTGGCATCCTGGTGACAGATAGCCTGGTGAGTCTATCACCAAAGCTATCACGCTGCATACCAGTCATGCTCAAAAACGAGTCACAGCATGACATCACCCTGTCCCCAAAAACCATGATAGCAGAGATACACGCTGTCAAGAGTGTTCAACCTGTCAAGACCCCTAATTCAGACTCTCCAATAAAACCTGACCAAAAACCAAGCCTCAATTTTGACTTTACTGATTCCCCTGTACCCAATGAGTGGAAAGAGGATAACAGAGAAATTGAGTTCCATGCCAGAGGTGTTTGCAGTGCACGAGCTTGACTTTGGGCGCACTGACAAAATCAAACACCATATAACTCTTAGTGATGAGACACCGTTCAAACATAGGCCAAGACCTATACATCCGCAGGATATAGAGGCTGTGCGTACCCATCTCCAGCAACTCCTCGATGCAGAAGTCATCCGTGAATCAGAGTCACCTTTCTCCTCGCCGATCGTAGTCGTCCGGAAAAAGAATGGCGATGTCAGACTTTGCATAGATTACAGAAAATTGAACACACAAACAGTAAAGGATTCATATGCCTTACCTAATCTGGAAGAATCCTTCTCAGCATTGACCCGGTCCAGGTGGTTCTCGGTGCTCGATCTCAAATCAGGCTTCTATCAAATAGAGATGGAGGAAGCAGACAAACACAAAACCACATTTGTCTGTCCTCTAGGATTCTTCGAATTCAACAGAATGCCTCAGGGGATAACCAACGCCCCTAGCACGTTCCAGAGACTTATGGAGCGTTGTATGGGAGAGTTGAATTTGAAGCAAGCCCTAGTCTTCCTGGATGACCTAATCATCTTCTCCTCTACAAAGGTTGATGCGTGTGCTCAACCGATTGAAAGAGTTTGGCTTGAAACTGTCACCAGAGAAATGCAAGTTCTTCCAAACTTCTGTAAAGTACCTCGGCCACATTGTGTCTGAAAATGGCCTTGAGACCGACCCTGATAAAATAGCAGCATTAAAAACCTGGCCAAAACCAAACAACTTGAAGGAGCTAAGAACCTTCCTGGGTTTCTGCGGTTACTACCGCCGGTTCATTAAAGACTACTCAAAGATCGTGAAGCCACTCAACGGGCTCACTGCTGGCTATCCACCGCTAAGAAAGCATGCTAAAACTACAGTGAACCCTGAGAAGTATTTCAATCCAAAGGACGTCTTTGGTGACAGATGGACACCAGCTTGCCAAACAGCGTTCGACACCATAATTGAAAAGCTGACCACCGCACCAATCTTCGGGTTTGCTGACCCCAAGCTCTCCTACATTTTACATACAGATGCAAGCACCTCAGGCCTCGGTGCTGCTCTCTACCAGGAGCAACAAGGACAGCAGCGCGTCATTGCTTATGCGAGCCGAGGTCTGTCGAAGTGTGAGTCCAGGTATCCTGCTCATAAGCTAGAATTTCTTGCCCTTAAGTGGGCAGTAACAGAGAAATTCCAGGATTACCTGTACGGAAACACATTCCTTGCTGTCATAGATAGCAATCCATTAACATACATTCTTACCTCAGCTAAGCTCGACGCCACGAGCTGCAGATGTTTGGCCGCTCTGTCGACATTCGATTTCCAGCTACAGTACAGAGCCGGTAAGCAGAATCAGGACGCGGACGGACTGTCCAAACGTCCTCATGGCAGAGTACCTGATGACACATCATCACAAAAAGAGTTGGAGAGGATACAACAATTCACAAAAAGACACCTGTCAGAGGCTGATTATGCACATCTGAATGGAAGCACCATCAAAGTCATCTGTGAGAAGCACTTGGTCCATGAAATAATCAACAGTCACCCTGGGGAAACATCACCCAGCACCACCTTGGTCGTGTCACTTGCCCACCATCAAAAGGCTCTCCCTCAAAGCTTTGAAGAGGAGGATCAGCTTGGTGGCCTACCTGTCATTCCCCCGTTGGCACCAGCTGAACTAAGAGACAAACAAAATGCTGATCCCTGCATTGGTGAAGTCCTCAGGCAGGTGGAGTCCGGAGAGAAACCCCCACCCTCCTTGAGGAAAGAACTTCCTGAGCTTGGTCTCTTATTGAGGGAGTGGAAAAAACTGGAAGTCTCAAATGGTGTTTTGTATCGCAGGCGACAAGAGGGTGCTCAGACTCACTACCAGCTTGTACTCCCTGAAGCCCTGAGATCCGTAGTCCTCAAGAGCCTCCATGACGACATGGGCCATATGGGCACAGAGCGCACGCTAGATCTTGTCCGGAAGCGATTCTATTGGCCTAAAATGTCAACGGAGGTAGAAGATAAAGTCAGAACCTGCAACCGTTGCATACGACGTAAGACCATGCCCGAGAAAGCTGCACCACTCATCAACATTGTGGCCACAAGACCACTCAAACTCGTGTGCATGGATTTTCTCAGTGTGGAGCCAGACTCAAGTAACACAAAAGACATCCTGGTCATTACCGACCATTTTACGAAATATGCAGTAGCAGTCCCCACCACGAATCAGAAAGCCAGGACAGTGGCCAAGACCCTGTGGGACCACTTTTTCGTCCATTATGGCATTCCTGAAAAACTCCACAGTGACCAAGGTCCCGACTTTGAGTCCTGAACAATAAAAGAACTGTGAGCTCATTGGCACTCAAAAGATAAGAACCACACCATACCATCCGAGAGGGAACCCTGTTGAACTCTTCAACAGGACCCTGCTCAACATGTTGGGAACCCTTGAAAACCAGAAGAAGGGTCACTGGCGGGAGTATGTCAAGCCGTTAGTACACGCTTATAACTGTACTAAGAACGAGACAACCGGCTTTACCCCTTACGAGTTAATATTTGGGCGTCAGCCAAGATTGCCAGTTGACCTAGCCTTTGGCCTACCAGTCAATCATCAGCCAGGCTCTCACTCGCAATATGTCCGCAACCTGAAATCTCAACTTGAAGACAGTTACAGAGTAGCAACTGAGAATACCAAAAAGACAGCCAATCGCAACAAGGCAAGGTTTGACAAGCATGTTGTTGACTCCAGCTTGAAAGAAGGTGACAGAGTCTTGGTTCGAAATGTCCGTCTCAGAGGCAAACACAAGTTAGCTGACAAGTGGGAGTCCGACGTGTATGTTGTCCTGAGACAGTCCGGAGACGTCCCAGTGTATGTTGTGAAACCTGAGACAAGAGATGGCCCCCAAAGAACTCTTCATCGTGACCTCCTGTGGTTACCTTCCCGTGACTCCTGTCGAAAGCTAAACTAACCCGCCAAAGGCAGTGAGGGGACCAAGAACTCGACAACATTCTGAAAATGACACATCAAACGGCGCTGATGGGGATGAATCCCAATCTGATTCTGATGAATATCATTATCATAGAAACCTAACAGTAGAAACACTAGGTTTCAACCTGACTTCCGAACCTATGGAATACTTACCTGAAAGGGTTGAACCAGAACCTGATTTGACTGCTGTTGAACAAGATCCTTCAGACGTAGCCAAAGCTTTCCCTGAGGATGCTCCGGCAAAAACTTATGATCTAGACTTACGCGACTCTGAAGAGAAAGACTCACCTGATTCTGGAAAACAAGACTCAATTACCCCTGAGGAGAGAAACTCAATCACTGAACAGGAAATTAGAAACCTACTTGAGGAAGATCTGGATAATGTCCATCCTTCTACTCAACCTGCACAGGCGAGCAAAGAAAACACAAGCGATAGTGACTGTTCGGGAAGACCTGTTAGAAACAGAAAACCGATTAAAAGACTGACTTATCCTGAGCTAGGAAATCCGTTGGTTACAATAGTTTAGTCTTTATTTCACACTTTGAGTGATGTGTTTGCAGACTCTCTTGAAGAACCTAGCTTTCCAAAAACCCCTAGAGTTCTGACAGTGTAAATTTAAAAATGCACAGGGACTTGCATTAGGTAAAGAGGGGAGGATGTAACCCATGTTAGAATCTGACATAAATAGTTGATTAAAAGTCTGTAAACAAAAAATTGTGTCGCTGCCCCTTTAAGGGACCAGCGTCAAAGGTGAGTGACGGAGGGAGGGAGAGAGCAGAGGAGGAGTCAGAGGATAGAACGGTGATTAACGAATAGTAAAAGTTAATATAGTTAAGAAACATAATCTACCCGGTCGGGAACTGACGGGAATTTTATGAGCGCTAAACTACATCGGTTTTGGTGAGTTTTATGTTTATCTTTTTCGTACTTTCACCATATTGTACTGTAAAATTGTATTGTAAAAAAACAGCCGTTACAATAGCCGTTGATAGCCGTTATAAATTGTTAACCGGTTAACATATTGAGTTCAAGAAGAATTTATTTGTATAATTTGAAGATTTAAAAAGAGTTTTATTGTGTTTGCGACCTGTCACACAGGTCAGGTTTTTTGCTTGGTTGGAAGCTCGTTCGGAGCCAGGATTTGTCTGCCTTGTGCAGCGTGCACATTCACGGACGGGATTCACGGACGGGATTCAGGATGGCGAGCCAGACCCAGACCTTCAATTCATCTTCTCCATCACATTAAGGAAGGACTCTCCTGCGTGTGGTAATTCGCTGCCAGGACGAACTGAACCGAACTGAACAGAATTAACAGAACTGATAATTTATTGAATTATTATTTTTGTTTTGGATCGAGTCAACTTAGATTTTTTCATTTAACTGAATGATTGAATTCAGATTCGGGTTTGAACTCGAATTTAAAGTGATACACTTTGGTTTCTATATGTTATATCTTTGAGTGTAATTTGAACAATTGTAATTTATTTTGATTTGATTGTGTTTGAGGTATTTTCTTACCTGTAAAAGAAAGAAAACGAGTTAACTCAGAAAAAATAGGAATCTTAAAATAGATACAACCTAGGGAATAAAAGAGACTGGTCTAACTAATTCAAATTAGTCTGTCTAAAATAACCTAGGAGAACAAAGATCAGTCTAATTAAATTAGATTAGTCTTATTAAAATAAACTAGGTAAACTAAAGAGTAAAAAGAAAAGGTGATATACTCTTTATTTATTTCTTTTTTTTCCCCTTTCATTTTTATTTATTTCCTTATTAAGAACCTGCAATATATTTATTTATTTATTTATTTAATATGTATTGCATCTTATGTGTGTGTTATATTCAGTAAATTGCCGGCCTATTTCACTTAAGCAGCGGTCTCTGGTGTTGTTATTCTTGCTCCCCACTCCTTAGAGCCTAGAACTGGTCCAATGGCGCAGTTAGCGGTGTGATACCGGTGCTACACAGGACAGGGTTCAGGAGACCCAAAGCTCCAGTGGAGCTCTGGAGAGCAGCAGAGGAACTATTACAGCTTATAGCTTGTTAAGTGGACGGCCATGTTTTGTTTTTATTTTAATGCTGATTAGCTTTCATTGAAATAAGCAATCTGAGCTGGGAACCCAAAGCGCGCTGTCCTGGAGATGATGGTATCTGCAGCTTCTTGGGATCCAGATTGTCTCATGTGTTTATGATTCTTGTCCTTTACTATAAAACCAATATATTGACTATGTCTAGTAGAGCTTTACTCTGATCTGTTCATGAGTTGTACTCTCTCAGAGCTCTGCACTGCCTGGCTGCATGCTGTTGATGCAGTTTATCCATTTCATCCAAGCCGTAAGACAAGGATCGCATCTAAAAGTTGCAGGGCGGCGGCCCTCGAAGTTTGCAGTTTGAGAATGCTGATCTAACCGGGCATGGAAGGAAATATCAAGGAACCTTCTGGTGCACACCAGAGAGTTACATTTTATTGATGTCAATCCAGCAATGGACAGGGACATTTCCAGAGACGGGCAGGGTACCTAAAAATTGTTCTTCTACATATTTTTACTCAAGCAAGAGCAGGAATACTTCATGTTAAAATTACTAAAGTAAAAGTAAAAAGTACAGCGCAGTCAAAATGCTCCTAAAAGTAAATCCCCCCAAATTCCTCAAATAAACATAACTGAGTAAATGTAACTAGTTACTACCTAACTTTGGACATTTCTAAATTAACGTAACAAAATAACTTCCTTTAAATCTTCTTGAAAATAAAAATCTGGAAAACTGATCATCTTCAGACATATTTGGTTTGAAACAAAACATTTTTAGAAAACGTGGATACACTGGCAGATTTTGATATGGGCCATGTGGGCAGCTGCCCAGGGGGGCATCAGAAAGGCCTGGAGCGCCTAAGAACTAGTAAATAAACTAAATCTTATCTGTCAGTTATCTGCCGAACGAGTTTGCTCATTCATGTATAGAGGAGTTGGTTTCCCTTCGTTGCTGTAGAGTTCTAGCCGACCACATCAGCTGCTTCAAGCTGCAATGAAAAAAAACAATAAAAATAATTATTCTGAACATTTTATTTGTGTTTTTGCTAGAAATGATTTGCTCAATGCAAACACAGACATACCCACCATCCTACGACTTCCCTTCCAGCTACAGTGACTTGTTGGACTCTGCCTGGTGTGTCGGTGATTCGTTTTATGTTCAGAACCCAAGAATGCAGCTTTACTCTGAAAAAACTTTCTGGGAGTTGAGATGTTGACCCAGGAGATTTGGCCATCCGCCTACATGTGGTGAATCTTTACACTGCTAACAATATTTTACTCTTAATGAGGCTCATGGCAGAAAAATAGCAGACAGTTTTAATTTGTCTCTTCTCAGCTTCCCTTGATTCTCCAATATAATCACTCCAGCCCAGTTGGTTTTGCTTCACATTTAGAGAACTCCAGAGAAGTGAGGAAAGAATGAGTTCAAGATGAGAGCCAAATTAGCTGTTTAACAGAACTCTATGTTTCTTAAATATAAAGGCTTCAATTTTCTTATGTGTAGCTGAACACCAGAGCTCTATAGGGAGAGTTCACATTTATTTGCTTTTCTTTAAGCTCAGTATCAGCTTTAAGAGTTCCACTCTATGGCCGCTTTACTGAAATGAAGTTATAAAATTATGCTTATTGGACTCATTATGTTATGTTCCTAATTTCCTCATGTTTTGCCACTATTTCTCAAGTGTACATTAGTTTCTATAACGACAGAGAAAAGAATGAAAATGATGTCACACCAAGACAAACCAACAAATTCAGTCTGCTGTCTGTCAAATCGCTTAAAAACAATACACACCATTGCTTATGCTACCCCTGAAATGGGTACGAATAATAGGGCAGAACCAGGCAGGACCTTCTAAAGGAGATAAATGGGTCCAGGGCAGATTGGAGCAGATTAAAGCAACACCCAGGGGGAAGAGGCTGCAGGCTCCAGGAAGACTTTCATGTTGACTAAAATGTCTGTAATAGCAACAAGTAACTGAATAGAAGTGCCAGATATTTTTTTCTAGACAGTAGGAGACATGAAGTAGCATAAGTCAACCTGAGACAGTTATCTGAAAGACTTGGTGCCACATGTGTTTCTGTAACATTTCTGACTGTGTTCAGAATGACAGAATATTGGTTCAGCTGAGAAATTTGGTTTGTTCATTTGAAATTCATATTGTCTCAGTTGTCATGACCCTAGAATTAATGTTTTACTCACAAATGGGAAATTCTGACTTCTTAGAAAGAACTGAAACATTCTCCGAAGTCGGATTTTCTGCAGAGAAACTGGGAGCAACTCTAACTATGGTCAGTATACTGTCTGGACGTGATGGAGTATAAATTCTGCTCTGTAGTAGAAAAAGACGAATGTCTGGTCATTGCGTGATAAAGCCAGTGATGAAAAGGATGAGTGGAATCATAAAGTATTGTTGTTCTCAACTTCTAAAATAACATTTTTCCATCCATTGCTCTCACTTTGTCTGCCTTGTCTGATGCTCCAACCACAACATGGGTCTTGACTTTCACAATGAAATCCCGTGTGTGTGTATGTATAGCCATATAAAAAATCTTGACAAGACATACATGGATATATCCATATATGTATTAATATAGCTATAATTGTAAGGATATGCAGTCTGTCTGCTGAATTATTTTGAAAATCCCGATGTGCTCGTTCATTACTCTGTTAATGGGACCTCTGTAGGTTGACGCCATACTGGCTCCAACAGAGACAGGATCAGTTCTCGACGCAGAGATTCAGTCTGCTGAGGGTTATTCTGCTGAACCAGATAACACTAGCAGATTCACTGTTGAACGTCTCAATAAAGGTTTTCTATTGGTCTAATATCTGGTTGAGATGTTGTCATGTAACTTTCATCAGGCTGTTTCTGCTTACCTAAAGGGAGACACACCCAGTCGTCGGGTTCAGGGTTCAGTCATTACACTTCATGTTCAGGCCCGTGGGTTTGGAGTCATTGATTTATTTTGGGTTAACAGTTTATCTTTGAAAGACATTAAGATTTGTTAGATGATATGTGACAAAAAATAAGAACTTCCCGCAGAAAAAAGACTGCAGGGAGCAAATTGTTTTTCGGGGTACTGTTTGCTAGCAGTTGTACAGAGCTTATGTTTAGTCTGGCTGAAGAAACAATTTAAAAAAAATCCCTAAAATGGTTTCAACAAAACATTATGAAACAAAAAACAGAAGGAAGTGACTCATCACTTTCTTTAAACTTTAACACAACTGTTGCTTTTCTTGTAAGTAGAATCACATGATGACTTCTTGGCATGCTGCTGTTACTCCCACATCAGCTACCAGACACAATTTACTTGAACATCCTGCTTTCCAAACAACAAAGTGGTTCATCTTTATGTGGCTATTTGTGCAATATTCAACATGCCTGCATATGACCTTTGCTGTTACCGTTATCTCTTTCTGCTTCATAGCTGAGATCAATACTTTCCTTGTGCTGTGACAAATGCTTCCACCTATGGAAACAACATGGCCTCTGATGTGCTGCTGAACACACATGGTTACTTGGCTGCACAACTTTGTTCAATTAACACCAGCAAACTGCCATGTTGATAATCTCTATTCATGGGGATTGAGGTAAATAAGGTGGAGGGGCAGAAGAAGAACGCAGTTGAGGAGAAAATGTCAACTAGTCCATGGAGCTGAATAATTGCCTGCAGGGTTTATTATCAGAGGTTCCAGATTAAGCTACTTCATCAGCCAGGCTCCTGTGTGGGCGTCAGGGCAGTTGCTGCCTCAAGCCACAAACTATGAAAGAAGAAATTAAAAAGGATTGCAGACTGACCGAAAGACAAAGCCGAGCGTAGCCAAACCTGGAAAATACTACACAAAGCAAACCCACACTTGTTCAGAAGAGCTCCAGCAACCTTTTACATCTTGACTTGTTGAAACGTAGTTGATCTTGTTTAGAATCTTTACCCTTTCTTTCTTATCACATAGAAAGTCAGACTCTGACTCCCCCTCTAAGCTGAAACGCTAATCTGGTGACAATCTGGTTTGACTATAAATGATTCTAAATATTTGTTTAAGGTGATAATTAACAAAACTAGATGAAAATAAAAAAATTGGGACACCATCAGGACATAACAGTTAAATAGTTCTCAGTTGTTGTTTATAAATGCATAACTGATAAGAGTGTTGGTGCTGATGCGAGTTGTTACATAGTGCATTTAAAATGGTGGCTAGAGAGTCAGCGGAGCCTCTTCACCCCCTCAACACTCCTCAGGACCCCAAATGTCCACATGCAAGATTTAGGAGTGGGCGCCGCAATCACAGGTGAGACTGTTGCTGGAGCAGACCAAGGCAGAGCAGGTTGGAGGAGGACAGACCAGGATGGAGCAGGACAGACCAGGTTGGAACAGGACAGACCAGGATGAAGCAGGACAGACCAGGGTGGAGGAGGACAGACCAGGATGGAGGAGGACAGACCAGGTTGGAACAGGACAGACCAGGATGAAGCAGGACAGACCAGGGTGGAGGAGGACAGACCAGGATGGAGGAGGACAGACCAGGTTGGAACAGGACAGACCAGGATGAAGCAGGACAGACCAGGATGGAGCAGGACAGACCAGGGTGGAGGAGGACAGACCAGGTGGAGCAGGACAGACCAGGATGGAGAGGACAGACCAGGTGGAGCAGGACAGACCAGGATGGAAGCAGGACAGACCAGGATGGAGCAGGACAGACCAGGATGAAGCAGGACAGACCAGGATGGAGCAGGACAGACCAGGATGGAGGAGGACAGACCAGGGTGGAGGAGGACAGACCAGGTTGGAGCAGGACAGACCAGGGTGGAGCAGGACAGACCAGGATGGAGCAGGACAGACCAGGGTGGAGGACGACAGACCAGGATGGGGGAGGACAGACCAGGTTGGAACAGAACAGACCAGGGTGGAGCAGGACAGACCAGGGTGGAGGAGGACAGACCAGGATGGAGCAGGACAGACCAGGATGGGGGAGGACAGACCAGGATGGGGGAGGACAGACCAGGTTGGAACAGGACAGACTAGGATGGAGCAGGACAGACCAGGGAGGAGCACGTGTGCATGCAGGGCTCTGGCCTGATGAAACTTTTATTCACTTTTATACATAAACTTTAATGTCTGCCTTCCATTCCTCCTGCCCCCCCTGCACACATGCTCACACCCATAAGCTGCACCCTGAGGACTCATTAAGACTTTATGTATCGATCTATTTATCACTGGGTATATCACTCTAATTTTGTCATGTTCTAGAAACGTAATGGCAAATGGAAAATTGTATGTCTTTAGTATAAAAATTCACATTCCAGTGAGTCTTTGGCTTTTTTTCTGTTACGAATCACACAGACTGAGCAGTCTTGATGAAATGTTACAAAGTGAGTTAATAAGCTAAACTTTTAAGACTTAAATTTGAAGTTTCTGCATCCTGACTTCAAGCCTTGGCAGGTCATTTCATTAACATTCTGCATACAATAATCAGGTTATTGTATGCAGAATGCTGGTGCCAGTGATTTGTCTAGATAATTAAATATATTTCCAGGTTTTTAATTTGGGCAGTGGGAGGGAGGAGTGACAAAATGTGTGGTTACTAGGGGCAGCATTTACCACTGCAACATGCACCCAGCTGCTGCCATCTACATACACAATTTATCCAATCTCTCTGCTTTTTCAGCCCTAGTTTCTGTTCATATTTAACACAATTACCAACACACACAAAAACACACATTTAGGCTTTGACCTTGAATACTGAAAGCTAGCAATAGACCACCCAAATCAAACATTAGGCTGCCTGGAGGTAGGAGAAAGAAAAGTCAGACAAACTTAAACTTCCCCCTCTCATGTGTACCATCCTGGCAGAACAATGGCAGCTCATCGGTCAAGGGCATGAAAGAAAAAGCAAGCAGATAAACATTTGGTATGTGTACAGGAGATGGACTGCTGTATCTAAGCAGAGTCACACTTGAAGCATCACCTTGAAGTTTTAATGTGAAAGGATAAACACATTTCTGGACATCTTTGAACATGTACTGCAGTCAGGTCTTCTACATTCTTCTTAATTATTTGTTTAAACTATCTCTATGTTCTGACTGTATGATATGAGGCAGATAATCTGTGAAAACTCCTCTGCCTTCTCCCTGCGGTCCTGCTGCCAACTGAACCCAACATTACAGGAAAACAGTTCATGCACCATCATGGGAGGCCATGCTAACATGCTAACTAGCCTGAGCATTCACAGTGGACTCCGCTGTTGGGGAGGAGCTGCAGCACAGTAGAGAGCAAGGAGGAGGTTGTGAGCAGCGCATACATGAGCATGACACTGACACAACCACTGCTATGCTGCTGCTTTTTGTTTTGGGAGTATTGGTGGTCAGGTTAGAGAGAAAAGGCTTGTCGGTATTTGAAAAGATCATTTTTAAAGGGCTGTTGCAAACAATTATTTTGGTAATTGGATAACTAAAACTAATTAGCTAATATAACAAGGAATTGTTGTTCTGCATCCTTTTTCCCTTAAGTGCATCACTCAAGTCTGACTGGAGGTTTAGGCTTCCTGGGATCAAAAGCAACAGATGGAAGAACTTCCTGTATCCAAAGCAGCCAGATCCCTAAACTTGTGGATTTTTAAATTCCAGCTTATATATTTATTAATTGCTGCTTGGATGTTTTTAACATTGTCTGTGTATCTTATGCTGTTTTTTTAAAATTCCAGCTTTAAATGTTTGAAATGCCTGGCTGCAAAACTAATTTCCCCCCTTATGGGACAGCAAAGGTACTGAACTAAACTGAGGAATAGACACAGAGTGATATTCACCGCCCAGCACTGGGCTCCACTTAACACACCTTAAGGGTGACACAAAGTGAAGCAAAGATTGGAGAGCAAGTTCTGCTTTTATCTTCCCCTCGTTCTGCACCCTCTCTAATGAGCGTTGGTCTGCTTAATCAGTTTCTGCTTGTATGTGACTGTCTCCAGTCAAATATGTCATGTTCACGTAAGCATGCAGCAGTGTGCATGTGAGCAGATAAAAGAGGCAGAGGAAAGACAGAATCATTTAAACATCACAGAAACGAAGGAAAAATCTGTTTTGCAGAACCACAAATGCAGCACAACATTGCAGCAGAACAGAGCAACCTCCCTCTGTTGAGGCAACATCAGATATAGTCTTGTTTTTAATATTGTTTCTATTTGAGCTTATTTTTAAAACCATCTTTATCTGCACAAAAAAGTATTCAGTTCAAACAATCATCCATCAACCACGTCTGATTGTAGCTCTGGCAGGTCTTTAACTTAACAACTGCCTGTAATCTGTTTTTTATTGTCTTCAGATCGATCTCTCTTCCCATCATTCCATTCTGCTTTTGCTTTGTGCAAATTCTGTCTTGTCTATGTGCCATCACTCTCTCTGAAATGGGATGACGCAAATAGCTGAGGTGTGGGTGATCAACTCAGTCATTTCTTTCAAGTTAGTAATGTGGATTTAAGTGGCTGTCTAATATCAAATCCATTTTTATCAAAGGCATACATTTTTCATTGAACAATAAAAATATCTCTCACAAAGACCCAACTAAGTAAGCAATGTCATCATTATTTCATTTTAAAGTACTACTGTCAATCAATTTGAAAATTTAATAACACTCTTGTGCTGTGAATAATTATGATTAATCTGTATGCATAACTGGTAACACAAATATGCATAAAGTTGTGCTTTTTGCAGGAATGGTTCCCTGGGTAAGCTCCTCCTTCTGCTGCACTCCAACCAATTAAAATGCAAACAATTATCTGATTTTTTTTTTGCAGTAGAAAGCAGCTGCAACAGCAACTACAGGAAACTTACTCCACTATAGATGCATACAAGTTGCAGGAAATTTGTTGAGGTGATAACTGACGGTTAAGGGAACAAAAAAAAAAAAAAAAAATCCAAATAAAGACAAACAGGAGATACGAAGAGATCACAGTGAAACCAGGGAGAAGTAACATTACAAACTGAAGAGCTCAAATACTGGGAGGTTTATTGTAGGAACAATAGACCTGGGCTGATGAACTAACTGACTGCAGGAGAGAGAGAGAGAGAGAGAAACAGAGAAAGAGAGAGAGAGAGAGAGAGAGAGTGTACAGGGAACAGGCAAAAATACAAACACTAAGGAATAACTGTACAAAAGGAGCCTAATAAAACTAAAACAACAGAAAATAACTGGAAATATGAAATATATGTAACTAGAATTACTAAGGAAGAACAGCAGTGGAAAACAAGGCAGAACTAAATAGAAGAAAGTAAGGAATCTCAAAACTCCAAAATCAAAGTCAAACAACCCACCATCCCAACAGGAACAGACCCTACAGCTGTCAATAAGGCCTTCTGGAAACTGTAGAAAACAAGCAAATGCTATGATGTTGCACAAACATTGTTGCTGAAAGCAGCAAAACAGTGTTTTGACTAACTGAAGTCAAAACGCTATTTGAAAAAAAACAACAAAAGAAGAATATCATTGATTTACATTTGCATCAGTTTGTTGCATCAACTCTGTCTGGATCTAGCCTACACATCCTTCTTTGCCTTGAAGATCTTGTTGAAGAGCAGCATGTAGCTGCCCAGGATTTTCAGTCTCAAATTTCTAACTTTTTTCTCTTAATTCCGATATTAATGACAGAATTCAGTTTGAAAATTACAAATACATTTTATTCCCTCCTACATTTTCTGTTGTGGTGGCCTCATGTATAAAAGAATGAAACTTGGTGTACAGACAAATTTAGAAAAATGCAGTGCACAAAAAAAATATCTGGATGTATAATAACGAAGATTATGTTGGAACATTGCCAACCTCAACTTAACAAGGCTTGAACAAGCTAACATTATTCCTGTTTAGTTTGTTAGCAAGCTAATTAATGCTCAAGCTAGCGAGGTATCGGACCTTAACAATTTTTGACTTAAAAACTGTGGATTTTTTATTTAAATCCACTGCATCACGTTTTAGTACTTTGTGTTTCAGCTTTTCTGACTTAACAAAGTTGACTTCTTTAGTTGTGGGATTTTTAAATCAAAGAATAGGGTAAAGAATTAGAAGTTTTCCTTTTTCATGAGCCTTTTTCAATTTGCTAAAGAAAGACGAATGTGAACATTTTAGATGATATTATGTTTGTTTTGGTTGGAGATAAAATGAAGGAACCTAATTGCTCTATCAGTTCTGTTTTAAAAGTCTGCTCACCTTCACATATTGGAGTGGAACACATGCTGGACTTTTTTGTGAAGAAAGATTTGCAGATGTTGTGCAGTGTGGTGTGTTTTGTGTACATGTGCTAATGAGTTTACACATCAGGAAGAAGAAAGACATGTTGGAAAGACAACAGGCCAGAGAGAAGTGAGGAGGTGTGATGAGCTGCTGTCAGCAGACCATTTGGCTTATCACTGCACTGTTCATGCCTGCGTGTGTGTGTGTGCGTGTGCGCGCGCGTGTGTGTGTGTGTGTGTGATTTTGTTTATTTTCCATTTCTTCTATGAGCTCATGCCAAAATAAGCGCATTACCTTCACAGGAGCCAAGGCTGGAATTCAGAAATTCATTAGCTCAACAATTTGCATAGATTCACTTTACTCCGCCACTACGCGTGTGTGTTTGTGTGTGTATTTGGCACAGCTTGCTCCAGGCTCTCAAACCCACTCCTACCTGCTTCTCTGTCATGGTTTTTCTTCGCTCTTGTGTGGCTGAATTAAAATGTTCCCCCTCGCTCTGCTGAAGGTTTGAGCTCTAGCACGATTCATGTTCAAAGAACTCAAGTCTGAGAAGCAGAGTCTGACAATTACTGCAACAAAGGCATGACCGACAGGGAAAGAAGCTTTAATTGAGTTAAAATTGAGTTTCTGAATAGATCATTGTGAATAAATATAGTTCTTTTCTAGCAGTGTGCACTCCAGCACAGGAGAGGGAAGATATGAAATCTTTCTCATGGCCCTTTTTCTGCTCTCATATCTCTCCCGGCACTGTAGTCATTTTCCTTCTTTGGCTTTTCAGCTAAAATGCCATGATCTGTGCTTTGCCACAGGTGCAAATTGAACCTAGGAAAGTCTACATTTCAATAGATTATGCATTACAGACATCTAGATTCTGTTTTAACCTTATCAATGAATTGCTAAATTATGGAAAGAAAAAGAAATGAAAGATAATTAAGCTGCTTTGTTCTGAAAGGGTTAACTGCTTCTTAACCCATTCCTTCTCATTACCATGAGAAGGAATGAGCAGTGAAGAAGCTCACTGCTCATAATAAAGCTGCTGTGTGTTTTACAGAGGAAGAAGGCTTTGGAAGATAACCTTGATTAAAGAAACACCAAAGCTGCTTTCTTGTGAAAGGTCAGGACCTACATGACATTTCAGTCAACTTTGGTGTCAGAGAGGTAATAGAGTGAAGACAGCAGGCCAGTGCTAACCGTTTGGCTGCCCAAACACAAATCATCTATGGTGCTTAGTCACCATGACTCCCCCTCTCCAAGTTGAAATATATATTTGAAGTACTGCAGAATTATTATGGAAATAAATGGAGTTCAAATTTTTTAATAAAAAATGTAACATTGCTGTAACATCAATTGCCCATTTGGGACACAAATAAATAAATCTGATTCTGAATCTAGCTGGATCGGCACAAAAGGAAGAAGTGGGTCCAAAATGTGTCCTTCTTAAAAGTGACACATATTACTTTTCATAAATGTTTTCAGTTTTTTGTTATAGTTTATCGTATGCAATTTATTGTAAAACTGAATGTGAATTAGTGTAAAAGTTTGTAACATTTCTTTCTTCGAATACATTTTGGCTTAAGTCTTTCACATCTTTAATTTACAAATGAAAGATGACAAAATAACATTTGGCTGGTATTAAAGTGATGCGTCACTTTAAATAAACATTTCATTTACCCACAGCAGCCAGATAATTTTTGTTGGTCAGATGTTTAATGTTGAAATAACTTTAAAAACAATATTCAACAATAGTTTATTTTTATGTTTCAACTCAATACACTTAGTGTCTGTCAAGGCTTCTTCAATGATCACTGTGGTGTAATTGATGTTTCAGTGTCTCTCAAGCATCTTTGAACGTCTGAGTTCAGGACACAGAGACTGTTGCTCTGTAGTGTGTTTACACAGATCTGCATGTAGTTTTCAATTTTTCAGTTTCACAGTTATTGTGAAGAGGAAGATATTGTGAAAAGCCCAGAGCTGTGCAACTGGCCTTTACGTCAGTTAGAGATCCTGCTGATCTGATTGGATGATGGCATTGCACCCAATACACTGCGGTAAAAAAAATTAATTAACTGCTGTATGTTTAATGTAGCTATTTGCGACTTTTGACGAAAAGGGAAAATGTAAATAACTAAAAATATACCTGTTTGGAAAAAAATGCAACCTCTGTAGATAAAAGAGGAAAACTTCATTCCTCGCTAAGTCAGCTCCTTTAAAGTGAGAAATATAGCAAGACTTAAGAATTGTAATCATGCAATATTCTAACGTGAGCACTTCATTGACATTTCATTAATACCTCAGGAAACTGGGTCAATTTGTTAGAGAGCATAATATCTCTTCCAAATCATCTTCCCTTTCTGCATTACGGAAGAGATGTCCAGTTCACTTCTTCATCATCTCCCTCTGTAGAGACTCGCCAAGGGCCATAGATGAGAATCTAATAAACAGCAGCGCAGAAAATGGCTTCGTGTCTGTGTAAGTCATTGTGGGTAAATGGGAAGGAATTGGCTTAGGATTGGAGTGATTTGTGTGTTTCAGCCTGCAGTTTCACCACAACATTGGCAATAATTGAATTATTAAAAAAAAGAAAAAAAAAAGAAAAAAAGAAATCAGACCAGACCGAGCAATTCCCAATTGTCAAGACTCACATGCACACACACACACACACACACACACACACACACACACACACACACACACACACACACACACACACCCACACACACACACACACACACACACACACTCTTTCAACTACATCTTTCATGGGAGATGCATTCTATTTTCATTTCTTTTATAATCGAGTGACTGGAGAGGATAAGCATGAGATCCAACACAGTAGCAGTTAAATTGTAGCAATTACTATATTCACCTGAGGGGAGGAGAAAAGCAGGGAGGATAAAGAAACTAGAGGTAGGGCAGATAAAGAGGAGGTATGTGAGAAACAGTATAATGAGAACAGATTTGCGATCAGAAATTCTGAGCACTGCTGAATGAAATAGGTTTGGGGAGACGGGGATTGTTCAGGTAATGTGTTTTAATAAGATACCATCAGAAGACTTTCCATTTAAGCTGAGCGTGAGCAGGGCTCAGTGGAAAAATGCAACTGTGTGGACATTGACAAAAGAAAAACATTCCCTAACTGTGCATCAGCCCTTATTAATCTTTTCTTCATTAACAAATGAATGTATATGTGAGGAATATGATACTGCACTCAACTACATCTCATGCTAATCTACTGATCCTTGCTGATGTCTGAGATTTTTTGAACTTGTGAAAGATTGTGCCGCACCATCTCAAAAGCCTGGAAACCAAGCTCATTGCCCAAACAGCATTTTGAACATTGAAACCATGAAAGTTATCTGTAACAGATTTCACTGACCCAGAAACGTGAGCCAATGTTCTCATGGCCTGGAGTTCTGTTAAGATTTGACACCTTCCTGCAGGGGAAATCATCTGTTTTACTGCTGCCCAGAACTTCCTGGTCTCTCTGTGTGGTTCTGTCGTTCTGTCGTTGATGCTCTTAGTTCTGTTGCTCAGTATTGAACCGGGTCTCTCTCCTGGAGAAAGCTTCAGTTTTAATTGTATATGAAGGTATTCTCTCTCATCCTTCAGATTTAAAAAGGAACTGCTTCTGCCATTAACTGTTTATTTAATATTAATACTTCTGTATTTCTGTGCTTCCGTGGTAACCATGGAAACTTCAGAAAAATTATTGATTATTGTGAATGAGGATAGCAGAAGTTGCTGAGCTCTGTTTTCCCCTTGCATTCCTTGCTGATGTTCTGTCTGAAGAGTTAGTTCAGTTCCAAGGGTCAGTTCAAGCCAGGAGCAATTAGCACCCAGTGGTGTTTGCTCCTGTAGTGAGAAGTAGTTCATTATAAAGGAGCCCTGTTGTGATGAGTTCCTGAAGGGAGACTGTTAAAAAGAGCAGGAGTTTCTCAAAGAGACAGAGGCCTGATTTCAAGGCATTTATAGAAACTAAAGTAACCCCTCTATCAGACTCTAGAAGTCTGTTGACATGTCTAAAAACATTCACTGAACACTATTCCCATAGACATATCACAAAAAATAACAGCAGATATAACAGAAGTCAATGAACTGACAAAGCATCCTCGTGATCAATAACTTTAAGATGAACAGGATGTGTGACGGAGCATGTTCCCGTTTGAACCCAACCGTAGAACCTGTTAATAACTGGTGAGGGTTCTAGATTTTTTGTGTTTCCACCAAGTGAAACATTATAAATAGTAACGAAGCTGGTCTGCATTCAGATTGTTTCGCCAGCAAGCCAACCATCTCTTACTAGTTTCTAATATTGCGCAAAACAGTTTTACTGAGTGTTATTAGTCTGGTGAGTTTGTTGAATTATTTGTGTTTGTAAACTCGTATTCATATTGTGGGACGTTGTTTCTATTTCTTCTATAGGCAGAGCTATCCTGTTCCAGACCTCTGTGTTGAACTAAACTCCTTCATCTTTTTATTTAACTTTTAAGGCTGTTCAGGTAGCATTAACTAATGATTATTATCTTATTATTGTGATATAAGACTGAAAATAACGGTAAAATCATGAAATACTGGAGTGGAATAATGACTTCAAAACAAAGAATTCCCAACAGGAAGAAGAAACTGAAAAGAGATAAAGGACAGAGCACAGCTGCAGCACAGGACCAAAATGTGATGTTTTAGGTGTGTATTTGCTCCCAACCTCTTTTGTGAATATGTGATCCTCAGAAAGATGAGGACAGCTGATACCTTTGAGACTCAGGAAATTAATATTTGGGAACCTTTTCAGGTCCACTGAGTGCCTCCATCTGTTTTCACAGGTATTCTGCAGTTAATGTGGCGATGCTGAATGGTGTCCCTGGTGCTTAGAATTCAGCATTCTCTCATTGATTACTGATGAGAAACAAAGATGAAAACAAACGTGGCTTGGTTCTTTTATTTTTAATGTTTTCACCCCAAGAAAAACATCTGAAACTCAGAGAGATGTAAAAACAACCACACAATCTGAAAATAAGACATGAAAACACAACAAAGTATTTAACTGCAAAGAACAGTCATAAAACAAATCATGAGATTATTTCAATACAGCAACCTCTAACCTTAATTGTAATATAAACCATATTTTTAACTAAAATCTTTGCGCTGCAAGATAGAAATATCATAATCTTTGTGTTTCTAACAAGAAAAATCAGATTTCTTACCAACACCAACCTCAAAATCTGACCTGGATCCTGCTATAAAAATGTTGTTGATGGTTGCGCTACAAAAATGTATGCTTTTTGCAGCATACATTTTTGTTTTATTAGTTTTATGAAGCTAATACAACAAGTTTTATAAAACAAGTTTGTTTTATTAGTTTTATTAAAAGCAAATCACATTGTTGGGAATCAGAGTTCTGCAAACCAATAATGTTGGAAACTACTACACATCCAAAATGAGTAAAATAAGCTAAGACAATAAAATAAACTATTATTCTACAACGATACAACAATAGAATGTTGTTAGGCTAGACAATGTTTTATTTAGCATAAATGTTCATAACCTGGAATGTAAAAATGATGATTAAACATTCTTTCATTGTATGTATTCTTTTTGTGATATAGATTTTTGTTAAAAATAAGAATTTGTTCTCAATCAGCGTCTGTTGTTATATTCCATAAACTTATCAGATCTAATTCCAAAGCATGTCTTGTGCTGAACACTCCTTGCTGGAGATATCAGAGCCAAAACTCGACCCTGCAATAAAACTCAGTGTTGATCAGATAAGAGCTGATCCCCACGTCAAAGGCAAGAGGTGAATCCCAAAGCCTCGTCTTTGGGGTCAGCCTCCAACTGAGATACAAAAGCTTGCAGCCTTTTTCTTCTGACCTGAAGAAGACGATTTGTTTCAAAACCTCTGAAGTGTTCACTGGAGAACTTCCACAAAGATTTCCAGTGAACTTTCTGGAGCACTTTTCAGAAAAGTGCCTTGCTTTTCTGCATTCCCATACAGACTTGAGGAGTCTCTTGACATGTCTGCCTGCAGAGGTCTTCTGTGGCCAGTTCTCCACAGCAAAGATACCGAAGAATACTTTCTGCTGAGAACCGAGCTGGGAGGCCAGCCAACCCCTTTATTTGATTATCTTTATGCCAAGACGTTTTAGACATACTGGACATGGAAATTGAATTAATTATAGATATCAGTTTAATAATGACAGGAATAACAACTACTTAATAAAACAGCATCTGCAAACAGATGCTGCTTATTGTCATTAGTGGGACGTTGCCATTTGTCACTGTTTAAAAGCTGGACAGCAGTAAGCTCTGTATGGAATACATGAATGGCTCACAGTGAATCTGCCACATACTGGTTAGTGAAAGGCAACTTCACTTTGGCTATAACAGAGTATGGTAAATACACATCTGCAGCAAAGTGGGGCATGACCGCTATACACAGTAATGTTCCTCACTTTGTCAGTGGTTCCAGCCTCAGGAGATGAACTGCAAATCAGACACGCAACTTTCTCTCCAGTGGCAGAAAAAATAACCTACATCTTTTTCTTCAGAATATTAGCAGAGGCAGTGAAGCAGCACTGAAGTGTTTTTAACGGTTGTGCCTGAGAAAAGCTTTTCTCAGGACTGTGTTGATATGTCTGCTGTCACTTATTTCACTCTTATGCACATGAGTATGACAGCCAGGGCCAAAAACACAGGTGACAACATAACATTTTGCCAGTTTACATCACTGCAAACTTCTGAGAGGCCTCCAGAATAAAGTGTGACTGGGTCAAATTTGGTCCTATGATTTACAACTCATCATTTACATATATGGATATATTAAATATATATTAAATATATATATATATATATATATATATATATATATATATATATATATATATATATATATATATATATATTAATACATTTAACATGTGGTTTAAATTTGAGCTCAAATTTAAACCACATGTTTAATGTTTTTGTATAGCTAAAATATAGGAAGTTTCTTATAGCACCAACTACACTATAGTATTTAAATCATCATCCCCAAACCCACAAGCAAACTGGCAGATTGTGAAGTAAATTAAATGTAGAGGTGATCAGGCACACAAGTATCAATTTTTTTTTTACAATTTCTGCATAGCTGGCAGTTTTTGCTGTAACATTTACTGTTCTGCAAAACTTCTTAATTTTCTACAACAGACAGTACAACAAGGTATAACCCAAACAAATTATGCAGACTAAACTTTTGCTGGCTTAAATAAAACAATTTTTGTTTTATTCCAGTATGTAAGTATATACTTTGACTTCATAAACTTAGAAGTCATGTATTTAAAGCAAATTGTAGTTTTAATGAAATAATAAATTGTCTGCTCTACATCTGGCCATATTTGAGGTTTTGCATATTTTACCTGTATATTGCATATGATGACTGTTTGTATAATTGAATGAGATTATCCATGTGCATTACTGTATTCGTGTTATGCATGACTCTCATGCTCTTCCTAATCAATAAAAAGGGAATTGAGGCGATGTGACAATAAATGTTGATTTTCTGCTACAGATCTTTCTGCTCTGTAAAAGACATCAAAAGTAAATGTGACATGAGATGAAATTCATTTGACGATTCTTAGCCACTGGAATCAGGTCATGTCTGCCAAACCTACCTTTCTCCATCTCATTGTGTTGAGGCAAATGCAGATCAAGTTATTTCTAGATGAGCAAATCCCTATACTCACCTTGGTAAAAATGTGATTGGGAAACTCAAAACTCAAACAACCTGAGCCATATTAAAATTTTAAATAGGTGTAATCTGGAAACTATTCCAATTAATGTAATCTGTTCTCATTGTCTGCTTTACCAACTCAATTTAATGCATCTGTGATGTAGAGCAGAGAGGAAAGAAAATGTTTTTTAGTGTAGTAATTTATCACTGTGTACCACACGCAAGCTAAATAAAGCTAAATATAGATTCAAATGTTCATTTATATGCATAAACATACTGTAAATTCCAGTACCTAGCATGTTTTCTGACAGTGGTAGATACACTGCTCAAAAAAATAAAGGGAACACTCAAATAACACATCCTAGATCTGAATGAACGAAATGTTCTCATTGAAAGTACTTCGTCCTGTACAAAGTCGAATGTGCTGACAACAAAATCACTGTTGATTGTCAATCAGTGTTGCTTCCTAAGTGGACAGTTTGATTTCACAGAAGTTTGATGTAGTTGGAGTTATATTGTGTTGTTTGAGTGTTCCCTTTATTTTTTTGAGCAGTATATATATATATATATACTGTATATATATATATATATATATATATATATATATATATATATATATATATATATATATATATATATATATATATATATATATATATATATATATATATATATTGATTGATATTGATTCTATGAAGTTTAGTGGAACTTGTCTGCCCTGTAAAAGAGGCAGTATTATGTATTTTTCATGCACATAGTGCCCTTTTAAAGAACAATCAAGTAACTTCTTTACCTGCAGTTGTTAGGAAAAAGCTTTACATATCAAATTAGCCGCATGTCAAAATAATTTTGCTTAGAGCGAGTGCAGTTGGGATGTTCTCCCCCTTTGCTTGGATCCTCAGGCAGGTTTTCTGTTGACCAATGAGCAAACAGAAGGAGAAGTTGTGAACGATAATGTTGGTTTTCTGTGCTGCTTTACATTTACAGCCTGCCTATGGTTTTAGTAATGGCAATGGAGGAAGTGAACAAAGCCACTGATTTCGTGTTGATCACAAATACTGAACTAACATCAACAACAAATAGGACAAGGGGCTGGTTTTTATCAGGCTAATATGAAATATGACTTAAAAGAAATCTGACTTTGTAATTTAATGCCTTGAAATTAAGCCTCTGTCTCTTTAAAAGTGGGCCGATCGGAGTGAAAACAGGGGAACAAGTAGTGGCCCTTTGTGAATAGATGAAGTTCTGGATAATTTTACAACACATCATGAAGTCACGGGGTTTCATATGCTTTGATGTTTACACATTCGTTGTTCTCCCTCATCTGATTCTGTCTGTAAATGAGTTTTCCCTGTGAGCCTGCGCTCAGATGGTTTCTCCTCCTGCCCTGCTCTCGTATTCACAGCATGTTCAATTCCTATTGTGAGACGTGTTAATGTTGCTGACAAATTACAACATGTAAATAGTGCTTGGATAAACAGCATCCCTTGGCAGAAGGATAATGGGGAGAGCTTGGGCTGTTTATTGAATGTCTTTCTCAGGATTTTAGCTTAGGGCTGACTGTCCTCTTTTCTGCAAAGGTTGTGACCACAGAGGAACGTGTGTGTTTGTCGCCTGTGTGTGTTCAGCCTAAGGTAAAGGATGCATCCCTGGGGAGTGACTGTAGTCTTATTTCATGCTGTGCCTGGCTCTTTGTGTGCAGCATTAATCGTAGCCAGGATGGTTTGTATAAAACAAGCTTCCAGCACCACAGAGCACAAGTCATACTTGATTTAACACTTCAGCTGTATAACCAGAATGTTCTCTGTGGATTTTCCAGTACATCAGTTTTATCTTACTTTCTGAATTTTCTCTCAAGCCCCTTTTCCAGTCTCTAATCTGCCTAATGGATTGGATTCATCAGGATTTATGGATAGATATAATTAATTATCAATAGAATAACAGTGAAAATTTGTTTCGTGGTGTCTGATGATTGTCCTAATTGGAAGTGATTAGTAAAAATAATTGGTTCAAGCACAGAGATCTGTGGTACTCCACAAGTAACCTCTGAGTGTGAAGAAGAATATCATTCATGTTATCCTTCAGGGTGAGAGAGTCGCCTGTCCCTCTAGAATCACTGCAGTGAAGTGCAGCAGCCTGCAGCAGCCTGAAGCAACCTGCAGCGACCTGCAGCGACCTGGAGCAGCCTGCAGCAGCCCGCAGCAACCTGCAGCAACCTGCAGCAACCTGCAGCAACCTGCAGCAACCTGCAGCAACCTGCAGCAACCTGCAGCAACCTGCAGCACCCTGACAACCACATAGTGAGTGATCTGTAACCAAAATCAGATTCCACATTGGGAGATTGAGAACAACTCTGACTACCCTCGGTTCAGACTTGTTTAGCTGACTTCACGTTTCAATATGGCCGCTCCTCTGATCAACAGTAGTAAGATGTAATTGAAACACTGTTACCTCAGGGCGCCCAGAAATAATCTGCCATGAACATTAATCTGTATTAATTTGTTGTATCTGAGACCAAAAAACATTTCTACGTATTGTACTGGTAGACAGTGTGCATTTTTGTATTTGTACATGTTTATACAGTTAAAAACACAACTATGTGGTATCACTGTGAAATTAAACTTCAAACTGTATTAAAATCCTCTGACATGGCGTCAGTGGTCACGATTCACTTTGAGCCTCTCCAGAGACGATCAGTATGATCAGAACTGAATCCTGCAGGGATAGATTACCAGTCTGCGATCCACTGAACACTGCTGTTCAGAAAAAAAACACAGTAACATGATGCTGATGTTCCTGAAATAGACTGAGAACCGAGCAGTGGTGCAGCATCCGCTGAGCCCTGGGGACGGATAGAATAGTGTGTGTAGTTAGCAGAAAGAGAAGGAAGAATTTATAGAGACATTTTAGCAGCACCCATTTGCAGATATTCTCATGCAATTTGTGTTCTTGTGCCTTTAAGGCTCTGTGTCTGAGTTATTTAAGCAAAAGTGAAATGCATTACGAACAGGGAACATAGACCACATCATCCCCTCTTTTTTTAAAGGTTTTAATCAGTATAAAAATGAAATGCTTCTCTATTCCAAACTCCAGACTCTCACTTCTTCAGGTATCTTCAACTTTCAAGCTGGACATTCATGGTGCCTTGACCACCAGGCTTAGGATGGCTTCTGGAGGAAACTGAAAACTCTGAAAACCCTGAAAACCCTGAAAACCCTGAAAACTCTGTCATGACTCCAGAAGATCCTTCTGTATCATTTATCCACAATACAATATATTTTTTTAATTTACAGTTTACTGAGATGTTTGAAACCAGAACAGTCAAAACCAGAATCTTGTATACACCAAAGAAAAAGATTGATACATTTTGTATCACTGTCTGAATCTGAATCGGACCAAACTTCTTTTGTTTTAAATCACCAAGAATTACCAAATTATTTCTATTTGCTAAGATCCAAAATGACCAGACACAAACATCAGAGAGTCATTCATGTTTTCTAATTAAACTATATTTGAATGTTTATAGTTCTGAAGCTCTGAATACTGAAAACAGCTTCAGCATGAAATTGTACAAAATCATTGAATGGAAATTGGCCACAAAGTCTCTGATGGATCCATTTCTGGTTCTACTTGTCAAATTACGATTTACAGGTTCAAGTCCTACTTCAGTGTTTCAAGCTCACTAATCGGAAGCTTTTCATTTTACTTTGTATTCCTAGAGTCACCAAGCTGCCTGAAGTACGTTTGGATTTTTGGACAACAACAATAAAAAAGTTTTTTGGGGTACAAGCAGAGCGTACGGAGAATTTAGAAAACTTTCTCCTACCTTAGACTGTTTATTGTAGGTATTTGAAAGGCTGCCTAGATGTATTTTTAAGATTCTGGAACATTTTTTGTGCTGAGATGAAATGAAAAAATAAAAATACAAATTCAAAGTTTGTCCCAAACAGGACAAACATCTTCCCTTCAGCAGCCTTAAAATAACTCCTTCATCAGCCCAGCATACTGTGTCTATGTATTTTTGTTTGAGTGATTTTTTTTCTCCTCACTGGAGCTGCTGTCTATGATTGGCTCTGATTGGCACATTACACTGTGAGGAACACAGACTACAGTGCAAACAGATGGGTGAACTAAGCATCAAAGTGAGAATTAATGAGGCAGAGGCAGCAGAATCAGCCTGTTTAAAAAGCCGCTTTGCTCTTATTTATTGCTGCATGCCTCTGTGTCCCTCTGCCCTCCCCCTCTCTCTGTTGTTTTATAATTAACCCCATTCCCCAACCACTGACTTGTTGCTATAGTGATAGCAAAGACAAAATGTTCCTTTGCTCCCAGGCATGATGAGGATACCTGCACCTAAATACATTTAATAAGGTGCATTGCAGTATGTTGTAATGTGTATTTGGAAATAAATCATTAACTATAATTGTGGTTTTGATTGTTTTGTTTTTTTTCTCTTCAGTGCTGAACAGCTTTTTGTTTTTGTAATAGACTGACTCAACACAGAAAAATCTTCAAATATTTAATATCGTGTTTCCAATTAATCAGAGTTTTATCATGTTATGTAGTGAGAGAAAACACTGAATAATTTAGGAGGTAAAAGATAAAATCACTGTCTAATTAACTTAAAAACAGATGTGTTTGCAGAGAAAAAAGGACCTTGGAGAGGTGTTATCTGAAACAATGGGAATGATATTCTACCATGAGTCACTAATCCTCATGGGAGCAGATGCTGCTGGAGCGTCAGAGCGGGCAGAGTCCAGAACCAGAACCAGAACCAGAACCAGAAGATGTTTGTGCGGGTTTATTTAAAATGCAACAGACATAGAAATGGAAAAGCAGGGAAAATTAGAAAAAAGAAAGAGAGTTGGGGTAAAAAGTTGAAAGGGAGACAGATAATGTTTTGCATTCGCTCAGTCCTTCTTGATGTTTCTAGTTGTATGTATTTCTTCTAGTTATTCTAAGTCTTTGCAGTTTGTTTCTTCAGTCTAGTTATTCTTTAGTGAATCTTCTGGACTCTTGGGCCAGTGAATGATTAGAACGACTGTATTACCTTGAAGGTCAGACATTTCACAGCACTGCAGAGTGTCACAGTGGATCAGCCTGTACCTGGCTGATCCAATCAAAACAAAGAATAAGTAAGGCAAAGAAAAGATACCAAATGATTAAAACTATCAGCCCGAGGATAGAGACACACACTGGTACAAACATCCAAGAATGACAAACAGCAAGACATTTGACTATTCAGAACTGGCCTTGTGCGGGCCCTGACCTAACTTCTGTTGAAAATGTTCTCCTCTAATCTGTAGTTTATTGCATGTTTGGCTGCACAGTGGCAGTTATTATTGCTGTGGTCTTGCAGCAAGAAGGCCCTTCATGGTGGTTGGATGTTCTCTCAGTGCATGCTCAGCTTTTCTCTGGGTACTCTGACTTCCTCCCACAGTCCAAACATTAACAAACCATTTACTCTAAACCTGAAAGAACAGACAACAGCATTTCTATCATACATCTTATTGGAACCGACACTTTTCTGTTTATGTCACAAACAAAAACAAAGAAAAAAACCAAAAAGGTCATTGCATGTTTGTGTGAAATGAATCAGCTCAGTGTGTCAGTTTTTTCTTTCTTTTTAGCCGGTCATTGATCAGAGCTGCTAATCTTCGCATGCAAGAAATTACTGACACGCTCCACTAACCACAATCATTATTCAAGGAAACAAGAATGTCTGTGGCTTACAGGGGCCACGAAGGCACTTATTGCTATTAACTGGATAAATGTGCTGATCAGCAACATTCCTCTTTACTTTCCCTTTATTTGTTCTTCTTCATCTTCCTGGTTGCTTTCTTTCTGTTTTCATCCTCTTTGTCTACATACATCAAGGCCAACTTTATCATATTGCTGCCTTTGCTTCAGGACAGGCTTGTTTTGTTGAAAGGTGACATTTGCTACAAATGACAGAAAAGGGGAAAATGAAAAATGTAATTTGTCATCCACTTTGCAGAATATTTTTGTGAGTTTCTGAAGGTATAATCGGTGGTTGAATTAGTCTTTTTTTGTATATTTAGAGAACTTGTAGTTTTGCTGAGCTTGTTATCAGTGTTATCAGTATCAGTGTTATCAGCTGCTGGGCTTAAAGGTGGGACTATCATTTTAATCTGTTGTCCTGGCAGTGAGAATGAGATTGTCTCTTACCCACAAAATGACCTGCTGGATAAGACCAGAACAAAGAGGTAGAGGTTGCACTTCTTTCATGAAAGAGATGTTCCTGTCTTCATTTTTAATAAGATTGGTGAAATATTTATGATTTTAGATGTTGAAGAATTTTCACATTTATTTTGTAATTTACTTAACAGAACAAAGGAACTCCTTCATTTTGCCATAATTTGTATAGTTTTTAATATTTGTGGCTATTTGAGCATGAGATTATTTTTAAATTAAATCAAAATAAATTTCCAGATACCAAGAGGAGACAGTTGAAGCTGAAGGATTTCTAATAATTTCAAACAGCTGATTGTGTCTTTCATGTGACTGTCTCCTTTATCTACAGAACCTGGACAAAGAAGTGCTGCTACTCCTCTATTTACAGTACAGCAAGTAGACTTCATAGTGCATTCTCTTTTGGCCTTTTCCTTTGTATGTACTGGAGGAATATAAATTGGACCACAGAAGCCTGAGCCTGACCAAACCATTCAGCGGATCATTTTGACCCAGATCGGATTCAGATCTAAACTCTAGTGAAAAGTGAGTCTTATAATGAGTAATTTGATAAAGTATTGGACAATTTTATGTCACGCTCTATTGATGATACAAATGAACTGTAGGGTTAAAAAAACAAAGAAAATTAACTTGTTTTAAAAAGTTATTGTGTGAATTACCACCTCATCAACTACTCAAAATCTTTACTCAATTTACTCAAACTGATGTCCAGACTCTCCTACTAATATGTAAAGATTTATAAAGGTGCCTATAATGTAATCCAGGTTCATCTTCAGTTTGCTTGTTGAATAACTTAGATGAAGTCTCCATGGAGACAAATTCAGTTCACATGGTCACTGCCATATGTATTGCTAAAAGAAGTATTGTCATTTACTGGAAAAAAAAAATTCTCATGAGACAGTACAGAGATGGTTTGTAGGACCATGTTACCCTTGAATCAGCCTCTGCCTCTACATCACATCAATCTGTCTGGTCTCCATTTGATTCACCGTTCAAAATGGAACAAAAATAGACCCAATATTTGAGAGAGAAAAGCTCAGATTCACTGTTATGTGTTGGATCGTTTGATCCTCAATAATTAACTGCCCGTGTCCCCTGACACGGGGAGTTTGATGGTATGTTTTTATCCATGGTCTGATGCCTAACACCAGATCAGGGTTTTTAATTTTACAGCTATTGTAGCTGTTGCACTTTATAGAGACAACACCATAAACCTCTTTCAGTCATTACTGATGTAATAATATGTAAGTACTAAAAAAATACCATATCTGCTTTATACAACGGCTCAAAACCTGGGTGTTTTATACTCTGGCCTTTGCATTCCTATGAAATTCCCTCCATTGCTCCATCAGAGCTTTTTCCCATTGAAGGTGATTCCTCCAGTAGATTTTTGATCTGTCCTATTAGTGAACAGAAGGAGAAGTTGTGAATGATGACGGTGATTTTCTGCGTTGTTTAAGAATCATAGTCGGTCTGTAGTTTTACCAATGGCAACGGAGGAAGTGAGCAAAGCGTCCAGTCTGCGTTGGCCAATAATGGATTCACATTAACAGCCTCGTTCAGTTTGGCTCTTCTCTAATAATTCATAGTGGGGGATGATTCTTTACAGTGTCGGCAAATTCCTGAATAAATTCTTGAATAGAACTGGGATGTTAGCCGTTGATTGGACACCCTCACCACTTTACCTGTAAAAACTGTTTGATATCTTTGTTTGTTAATTATGAAGTTGTTGATGATTTTCTAATTCTGCGAAGCAAAAAAAAAAAAAAAAAAAGGCTACAGGGCAGACATGTTGCTGGTGAAGCAGGCAGAGCTTCTTTACCATAAATTTGCTTGTTTTAAATGTTCTTGAAAGATCTGTTAAAGTCACAATCTAATAATGGCTCAGGTAAAAACACAGCATGATAACGTGTTAAAGATCGGAGCTGCAAGCGAAGTTTCAGGGCTGTGAGATTATAAGTGAGTCAGTGGAACTTCTTTACCGACGCTAGGCCAAATTTATAGTTCATTATTCTGTTTGGAGGTGGCTGCATTGTCTGGGTGTCAGCTCTGATTAACCACAGCCTGCAGCCTCGCCTGTGTTCTCCCAACCTTATCTGGTGCCTGATTATGGCGGCTCCTGCTGTCCCCTGCCTGGCCTTTGCGTCCTGATAGAAACAAGGTGGAGCAGTGACACAGTCCCTGCGAGTCCAGCTGACATTAATCATTACAGTAAATGTCCTACACAATTAGAGTCTCACCTCACTCCCCACCAACCTGTTCAGTGCTGCTGAAGGGGCAGAGGGACGACCAGCCAATGTTCTGAGGAGCTAGAGAACCGAAAATTGCTTTTAAAATATGTAGTTAATCAACAGTTATGGAACAGAGATGGAAATGGCCACAGACAGACAGATGAAACAGACATTGTAGAATCAGATCACCATCTTTATGGATTTCCCATGCAGTCTTTATGATGGACTCATAAAAATGTCTGTAAGATTAAATACGATCCAAGAAGAGAAAGAACAAAAAAGTGGAATAGGATGTACAGGAATTGAGATGTAAGTGAAGCAGATGTGACGTATGAGTTTGGTTTAGAAATAAAGACGATAGAGACGGATGGCCGAGTGAATAGATGACTGTAGGATCTAAACATGGACCTGGGAATGGAGCCAGGATTATACAGAGGACTGTGGGAGAATGGAGACGATGTAAAGAAATGACAGACCATAAAAATCCAAGAGAAACGCTGTGAATTAATGACACACACGTATCACATGGATGGTCATTGAATCTGTTCTTTATTTTGTTTGTCATCTAATGCCTAACCAGCGCAAACAGTCCATGCCCGTCTCCTCAGTAATCAGCTTCATTGTGCGCCAGTGTGACAGATTATCACATCACAGTCAGCATTGACTTACTGGGTAATTACATGCAACTAAAGTATCCAGTCAAAGGCTGGATTTTGAAAAGCGGTTTGTCTGAAAAATGGTTCACAGCTCAACTGAAACACATTTTGTAAACTTCTCACTTCTGCAGCGATATTTGTTGCCATCAAGACAACAAGATATGTTCCCGTCAGAAAACAAAACAAACCTTATTTATTCCTGGTTGCCTGTAAACTTTTGTGTTTGCAAAAACAGGAAAAAGTACATACATACTTTAAGACGCTCACTAAAAAAAAGTGAGTGTAAACCATTTTCAGTTTTAACATTTTCTTCTTCATTTGTTTGTGCAGACTTGGTGATGCTGATGGTTCCAATGATTGTAATATCTGACTTTCAGGAATCTGTAACATAAACAAGCTGGCAGAAGGCAACACCAGCTCCCTACAGAGGGTTCAAACGTTTTAATGAACTTATTTGGTCTGGAATTTGCCAAAGTGGTGAAGAACCATTTCTGACAAAAAAAAAACATCTTTGAAAAATACCCCATTTTGGCCACATCCAGGGCTACAGCATTTCTGCTCTGCTTCTGATCTGCATTGTTAATCTGATTCCATTTTTCCTATTTACAAGCATTTGAAATGGCAAATTGTTCTTACATGTCTGTTACTCATAAGTGAGATTTTAATGCTTATGTAACATAGTTAATATTGTATAGAATTCCACTTGTCAATACTTCTAAGTTTGGTTCGGTTGTAATGGGTGAAACAGCACCCCCTCCTGGTGGTTGGCAACATTAAATATAGTGAACTATATCATAACATCTCGTTGCCAGTTCACGAGAGATGGGCGCGAGGTAGGTTCACTAGGAACCTTGTAACGGTTCTGGGGGATGTTCTGCTAGTTTGTTGCTAACGTCAAATACTGTTTCCTTGTAGGGTGCTGTACGGCCTGTAGCAAACCTGGTCCCTGATTATTGTATATTCTGTTCCACACAGATAAACTACATTTTTATCTCATCCTGTGTCCTGGTCCGGTGTTCACACAACGCAGAGCTGATGAAAGGCCATTATAATTAAAAAGGTTACACTTATAACTGTTGATACAGCTGTCAAAACATCTCTAGTCTAGTTTTCTTGTGGCTTATTCCTAAAAATTGATTTTAAGCTCATGCAGGACCACTTGGATTAGAGAGATTTCATTTGAATAGTGATAAATGTATATCAGCAGATTCAATAAAAAGACATTAAAAAGCCAACATGAAACAACAAACGGCTCATTTAGCTGTAGAATGGTCTCTGCTGTCTTCCTTTCCCTCAGCCTTGAGTTGCTTCTTTTCTTTGGGCCATGAACTTTTTAAAACAGTGCAAAAGTCTTTTGAACAGTGACTATTTGGTGTGAAAATATTTGTCTTCTTCTTCTTCTTCTTCACCGATTTACTCTCATAAATCCTGTCCACTTTTCCTGCAGAGCAGGATCTCTGGGGAAATAGTGCTCTCACCAGAGCTCAGATCCATGTGATATATCGCCATGAGAAAAGTCAGTCACACTCTGCAGGTTCAGACAATGCTTTAACATTCATATGTGGGCATGCATTTCTGTGAAAGTTCCTTTATAAAATCTAAAAGAAGAAAAAAAAACACATGATTGTGAGTTATACATTTAATTCTTTCACGATTTTTGATTTTCTGGCTTTAAAATATTTCAATTGCTCTTTAGTAACCAAGTTGAAATGTCAGAAATGTCACTTCTTCCAATGTTGAAATGTCAGAAATGTCACTTCTTCCAATGTTCTGGTTATCGTTATTCCAAATAGATGTTGGATTCCCAGGATGCTGCCTCTCCTGCCCTCTGCTTCTGCACCAGTCATGTTCAAACTGCCCCGTCCTTTGTCGCTGTTTTTACAGCTTTTGTTGTGAATGTATTTATGGAAAGGAAACATAGACTTGAGTTTCTGCTTTGCTTTTAAATGTAACCTTACAAAATAAATAAATAAATAAATAAATAAATAAATAAATAAATAAATAAATAAATAAATAAATAAATAAATAAAACTGTGACCATTTTTGAAAAAGTTTCTTTGTAATTTGTTTTTATATCAGTTTCACAGAGAAGTACCAAGTGAATCACTTGGTACTTCTCATGAGCCTGACTTGGGTCAGGCTCATGTGAGGTGTGAGTAGGTCAGATGTACTGGTGGTCTCTGCAGCACCGCTACATCTACTGGCTGCCTTGGGATCCAGGCAGACAAACATTGGGTCAGTTAAAAAAAAAAGGACAAAGGAAAAATGAGGATAAGTCTGTGTGTCGGCCTGCTGTTGCTAAATACTTGAATAATTGTTCCAGTTCCAGTAATTTGTGTTTTTTTTTTTTTTTTTTAAATCAACATGTATAACTGCTTCCATTAGGATGAAATTACTACAGCTAAACTAATTTGATTCAAATGACTCTGGTCTCTACTGCATTTTAATCCCCTGAAAAGAGGAGAAGCTCCATTTAAATAAATATTAAAATGCGAGGGAAAAACAGAATGGAACTCCTAAAAAATTCCAAATAGTTGAGGTAAGTGAAAAATCAGAAAAGTAAAATTTAGGAATAAAAGCACGTCAAGCAGAAGGACCATGTTGCATCAATGCTCAAGTCTCTCATCCCAGTTGATGCTAACTTGTCTCTAAGGTCCCTCTGTAGCATTATGTTATTATTCCTTCTATTGTCATTCAGTTTATGCTCTCTGCTGAAGAACTCACCACTTTTCTTAACATGGTTCTTCGTATGATCCAGTTAGCTTCATCAATCACCACTGAAAACTCAAACCCAAGGAGAAAAAAACACTGGCAGGATGAACAGTGCACAAGTAGAAACAGTTATGTGGAACGTCTTGACATAACATTTTTAATTAAGTCCAGAATATCTTTTTTTTAGTGTGGGAAGGACAATGTTCCAACTGGAAAAAGTCAATCTTTTCACACACAAAGAAAACAGCGTTTTTTTTTTTTTGTTTGTTTTTTTTTTTGTTACAGATGTTACTTTATTTAGATCTCCAGACACATATTTTAGTTTACACCGTAGAGCTGTTAAAGTTTACAACAGATCAGCAAATTTACAACTTCACTGTCATTCCACTCATTGAGCCTGTGATTCCAGACAGGAAGGCCTTGCTGGCAGCCTGCAGGAACTCGGATCATTCAGACAAACAAACTTTTCTTTCCCAACATCTAGCAGTAGCGAGGCTTTTAAAATACAGTTTCATCCCAATATCGGATCCAGAAAAAAAATGCTGTAAGGGTGGTTAAAAAAAGCAGAATTCAAATGATGTAAACATGTCATGGCTGTTGCCGACGAAGCTGCTGACTAGTTAAAAGAACAATAGAAAATAGTTCATTATAATATCCAAAAATGTCTTTTCCTTACCATTTGCAAATGAATTGTGTTTTGGCATCCCAATGTATTTTTTTTCATTTATACTTGCAATTGTAGTTTATCCTTAAACTTAAACTTATAGATTTATTTGATTTTTAAGTTTTCCATCATGTCCAAATACAAGTTAGAGTATAAATTCATAAATGTCTCATACTCCTAAAAAAAAAAAAATCAACCTAAAAAAAAGGCGAAAAATAGAAAACATAGAACACTTTAAAAACATATTTTCTTCCTGATTGAAATACTCTGTCAACACCTGCTGATTGTCGCCTCTCTATACGTTGATTTGTTTGAGGAGGTAATCCTTAATTCCTCAGAAAAGAAGATGATCCGCTCTATTTTTAAAGCACTAGTTTTGAGTTTTTAAAGTAAATGTCTCCAGTAACTATAGATTGTTTCTGTAGGATGTTAGTGAGAGCAGGGCTCAAACATAATCAGACATGAGTCTGAAAATTTAACAGCAGTTTATGAGAACTTCTTCAGACATTACTCTCGATGTATTTTTTTACTTGAGGAAAACGTCTCTGACTAGAGGAACTTAGAGAAACAGAAAAAAACACCTGGGGAATAAATTAACTACAATATAGATTTGATGATAAGTAACAAATTAACACACAATTACTGTGGATAATCTTTTCAGTTCATATTTAACGTGGTAAGGTCATTTTAAAGACTGCAATCTGCCACTGGGACTGTTTTAACACAGATTTTATATCTGTGAGGTGAGAAATGCAGACATGACAGGAGTTTCTGCTTTACTCTGGGGGTTTTATTGTGAAGTTCTGTGTTATTATTTGCAATTACTCCTTTGCCGTTATATATATTGTTTTATTATGAGCTAGAGGAAAAATAAATAAATTCTTGGAAGCTAACAGTCGCTTTTGATCACTTCAGCAATTCTAAACAACACAAATTAAAAATGTTTGCATCATTGAGATTCTATAACTGTTAACATGTCAGTCGATATGTCAGTAGAAATTAACAGTCAGGAATGTAATTAAACAATGAGGCAACTTTTGGTCCTGTTTCATCCACTGGAATAGCAAATGTGTTTCAGTGACATTTTGGGTGGTTGAACCTGCTGGTATCAATTCAGCAAATTAGCAATAACTTCTCAGTCCACTCTAGTTCCATTAGAATGAAGTAGATTTTTGGATTTGGTGATTATTGAAGATGATATGTCCTTTAGTCAAACATACATGGAGGCTACTGAATTTTTCAGTTGGGGTTCTGCCCAGAGGTTATTTCCAGTCAATAACTTGTCTGTGGTGCATAAGTTAATATCCTTATGTTTACCTTCTCTTACAAACTCGAGATAACATTTAATGCGAGCAGAGTAAAACAAAATTGTTCTTCTGTCATGCAAAAGCAGCATCAATTGTAAAAATATCCCAGCATTTTCTCAGAGAACCTAGACTACCACTTGTCTTAGGTGCATATAAATTCTGAGAGCCTCTTCAGGTTTTTCTGCCTTCCTCCCCCTTCAAGCTACTACAGTCTCAGGATTTTCTTCTGACAGGATTTATCTTTGCATGGACCTTGCAATCTGAAAAACCAATATTTTTACGCATTCCAGCAACCAGGACAAAAGAGCTAAGGTGCAACTTCGAGGTGTTGGATCTGTACCCAGGTGGGAGTAAAAGGAAGTCCAGTTCACTCCAATTTCAATGTGAACGGGACCTGAGCAGCTACTGGGAGAGATGCTTTAAGGAGGAGACAGTGACAGTGACACCAGGGGGATAAGAATAGCTTATGGTGCCAACATAAAAATAAACTAACGTCCTCCATTCAGAGTGCCTTTAAAAAGTATTCACACTATGTGATGTTTTACTTTTTTTTTCTTTAACAACTCAGTTACGATCAACTTTGTTTGGCTTTTTTGACAAAAAAAAAACTTACAAGGAAATCCATTTGCAAGAAAGAACTGATTTCTACAAAATAATAAGCATTATTTTGTATTGCCAAAACATAGCTTACCACTATCAACGTGTGAATGTAGTGTCAGTGGTAAATGACCAGCACTTGTACAGCATTTTATCAACTCAAGAGGAGCTGAAAGGGTTTCACACTGCAGTTAGTTGTTCACACACTGATGGCGCCACTGGCAGCTTCATGGGCTGACTTGCCCAAAGACTGAGTCAGATGGTGCGGGAATCGAACCAGCAACCCTCCGATTGGAACTCCAACTACTGTTGTCTCAAGTACAATTTTGAAAATAAAATTTTATACATTTCCCTTCTTATGAAAATCACATAGAATTGCTCAGCTTAGAAATAACCAATCAATGTGAGATAACAGCAGATCATTTTAGTCTAGACAACTTTCAAATTACCACCAGCGTTTTTTGAACTTTGCATGCGAACAATAAAGGTGAACATTAAAGAATCAGCCTCTGTCTGATCATTCTTAGGGTACTTATTTGAGAAATGGAGGATCACAATACAACATAGTTCAAAACGTAGGAACTGACTTCATCCAGAAGATAAAGAGCTGAAGCAAAAAGAGATTAAGTTTTTTTTATATACTATTTCTAATTAATAACAAAGGTCATCAAAGTTAAGCCAAATTGGCTTGTTTTTGCTTTCATAGTTATTTTAGTCTGCATGTATAAATGATGCTTATAGCTGGATAGCAGGTGGATAGTTTTTAGTACCAACTGTTGGTTAGATTTTGTTAATAAAAACCATGAACACAAAATATGATCCTTATCACAAAATGTGGTCAATATGTTTTGTTTGCCAAGTAAAACATGTAACTGGGGAAAAAACAAACAGCAGCTTTTTCCACTGTGGGTCATGAAATCTTACAAATAATAAATCATTTAAATTATTATTATGCACAAACATCACACCAATTAGTTTAAGAAGAAAATTTTTTTTTCTGCTGGGGAATAGTAGTGCGTGTTGCCCTATCAGTTGCAACTGAAATTTTCAAAAGTTATGGCAAAACCAAAAAAATGATGTTCTTTAAATATTCAAGGATCACATGAGTTTTGTAGGATTAATCTGTTGAGAAAATAAATGGTTTGACTTTGATTCCATTGTAGTGTGAAATATTAGCCCACTGTATGGAGAAAGGTAGAGGTGCACCGACTGCAGTTTTCTGGCTGATCGCTGATAGCCAATCTTTAAAAAGCCTGACATGACCTGATTTTGAAATGTTGCTAAATATAGCAAGAAAGTTGCTGAGTTGCCGACATTGAGGTGACTATTGTTACCAGCAGACATGTAGACATGACCTGGTGGGCCGGTCTGTCAGTCAAAGCTCTCACTGGAGAGCAGAAGAGGACAGTGGCTGATTTTTAAACCTTTTCTGAGGTAGATAAGATTGGTTGATCACTGATCTCCCAAAATTAAGGAAATCGGCACTGATAAATAGGCTGGTCGACAGATCGGTGCACCCCTAGATAAAAGCAATATTAAGCTTTGGTCACGATACAAAATGTCGGTTTATTAATTCATCAAAAGTCCTTCTTCGGATATCATTCAAATGTCTTCCTAATTTAACAGCAGTGTGGCTAGCTTAGACTTCTGCCCTGGAAAAGTGTCACTTCTCTCAGAACCATTTTTACTTTTAGGTAATAAAAAACAGTAAAGTAAGGCAACACCATAACAACAGAAACTGATCCCTCTCTGAAAGGGGGAACAGCCACCATGACACTGACCTGATGACCAGTCAGTAGCTTCTACAAAACATAAAAAATACTCCATACAGAGGCCAGAGGTAAAGTGCACACTCACAAACATACACATTGAACAGTTTTATGGAAGTAAGACAAAGACAAGAAACGTTCAAAATAACCAAACACGTGTTGACTGAACACAGCTGATCACAGAAATCTGAAGAATCTCTTCTTATTGGTTGCTATGAAATGTCAACCCATCTGTGTTTATTCACTCAACACTGGGAGCAGCTGAGGCAATCTGACAGGAAGCTCTAACACAGTCAGGAAGGTTTTCTTTCATCATCAGCATGTTATTACTTTGTGTGTCAGCTTCTCATGACTTAATGGCATATGAAACAAACAAACAGGAACTGGTGTCAGATATTGTTTTCAGTTGTGGAATTTTTCAAAGGTGTGGATGAATAGTTCATTTTAAAATGAACTATGCAGGATTTAATAAATAAATAAATAAATAAATAAATAAATAAATAAATAAATAAACAACTACCACATACTCCTTTTCAATCTAGTGTTTTGCTCATCATAGGATTAAAAAAAAACAAACAAAACATAATTTATTAAAGGAAATGTAAGTTGCTTGCTTTGCATTGCACTTTCCCGCTTTGCATCAGTCCATGTCAGGTGAGTTTGGGCCAGAGGAGTCACCAGCGTTTACTGTGCAGGACCACAATCAAGATTTTCTCTTTACACATTAAACATCTTGCCTTTGGAGAGAATTCAACTGAATATAGGTTGAAATAAATTGGGTTTGTATAAGTGATGCATTGGGTCCTATCAGTAACTCTCCCAGACTATGCCTTTGGCTGAGACTTTATTTGGACTACCTGTATGTGCTCTTTCTCATCCAGCTGACTCAGAGCTGATCTGCTTAGCTGTGTGTCTCTCCCAGATGAAGCCACTCATAGTTTCTTTACTGCCATTAACTATTTACTTTCTTTAACATACAAAGTACTCCAGGATCAGTGTGTCTGTGTTCTTTGCGCCCAGTCTTCTCAAACCCTTGGAATCTCATTACTTGAATGGTTTGATTAGACAATTTTTGTTTGCAAAGTGGCTGAAGATGACATCTGTTTGAGAACTGGTGCAGGTGAAACCACTGCACCACAGAACCCAGTTTAAAACATACAAACTGTCTGCTTTTAAAAATAAATGTGTGTACTTGGTTAAAATACTATTTAGCCATCAAATTAAAGTGAAATATTTGACTTGAGAACACTATGAAACAGAATTAGTTCATTGATATAGTTAAATATTTCCATAAAAGAGTCAACTAACTGCTGTAAATTAAATTTGAATTTAGACAGAATTTTTAAGCTGTGCACACACATCATGTTCCAGTCTGTTTGTCATCTGATCAAAGTTCCACCTGTTCCTTCCATTATTTGCCTCCACGCACAGATGTGTCAACAATCATCATGGACATCCACACTGACGTACAAACACACCCCCACACACACACCCCCACACACACACACACACACACACACACACCCCACACACACACACACACACACACACACACACACACACACACTCCACACACACACACACACACACACACACACACACAAGGCTGAACACTGAAGTGAAGCATACACTCGTTCACTGGACTTTTACTTTTCATTTTCCACAGTAAATTAAGTTTGTACAGGATGTAGACCACAAAATGAAGATAAAGACCCACAAATAGCACACTGGTGTACAGCATGAGTGTTTGTGTCCATGTGGGGACCCTGTTTACCCGCTATGTAGGTCTAAGGGGAAAGTGACAGGATGAATGTAGGTGGGCTTGTGTGATGTTTGTATGTTGTGTAGATTTGTTGCCACCAGGGAGGTCTGAACGAGGATAAATTGAGTTGACAAACCTCATGGAAGGATCTGTCCCAGCTATCCTTCCCTGTCGTTTCTTTCTCCTCTCTCTGAAGCTGCCAACTCTAACACTTCTGATCAAATTGTGTGTGAGTGTGTGTGCACACAGTCATATGCTCGCTTCCAGTGTTTGTCGGCCCAGCTGTCTCAGATCCAGACGGGCCTGGGGGAGTGAGTCCGGGCCGGGTTGCACAGAGAGCACACACACCGTGAAGACTCAGAGCATTGAAAGTGAAGTCACTGTGAACCAGAATCCCAAGAGTCTCTCATTTGTGTTTCTGATTCCTCTTTTCAATCACATACAACACGCGACGGTGCAGCTGCTTCCATTCTCCCTTCCATGGCCGGCGTATGACTGTGTTGTGCAGAAGGACTGCACATCTGGACCGGCTCCAGACTCTCTTCAAAAAAAGGCCGTAGTGGATGCTTGGACATCTGTTGCTTGACATTTAGGATTGTGTGTATGTGGTTATGCCTGGAGGTGTGTGAGTTCAAATTTATGACATGAAGCATAGAAGTGTTGGCAGAATGGACACACACACAGTCACAGAAATATGTTGGAGTAATGGCGCTGATTGCTGGCTACCGCTTTTAGGTCCCACCGAATCCTGAGAGTCTATTGACCCCTGGGCTAACAAAGTCTGAGCAGAGAGAGAAGAAAAAGAGAAGTGTTAGAGGGAAAAATGCATTTTGCAGGTCTGCTCCTTCCAGAAAATTCCAAACCACAGATGCTATTTTGTTCAAAATTTGTCCTGAAGTTGAGGTTAGCCATTTTTTGTTTAGCATTCATTATCTTCGAAGTAGAGGAAAACAATTAATATTCATTGAGTTTCGATTTGTTTTGTTCTGCTGTGAATTAGCTGGCAGCTTTTAGCATCATAAACTTTGCTTTGGAAAGATGATCACAGGTCAGTCAGTGATCAGTGATCCAGTCACTTTCCACCACCAACATTAGCTCATTCTGATGTGACTCGTCTTGCTTACCCACATAAATAACTGCATAGTCCTAAGAATCAGGCAAGATGGTAAATGTTTATTCTGGCTGCTAACGCTAGAGTCCTGGGAATGCTCAAACTCTGCTCTTGCTAACACGGCTGTTCATGCCGCAGCCATCTTGGTAGTCCATAGTGCCATTCAATCCTCTGCTGTGATGGCTTGTCAACACATCATTAACAGAATCAATTGTTAGATGTTATAGAATTCTAATTTAGCAAAATCTTTTTGAAACATTGCTCTATTAAAGAAATGACTTTGTTTTACATTATAAACTGATTGAACAACAAGTAAATTATGTTGTTTGTTGGCTTTTAGAGCTAATTTCACCTTGATCCCAATCGCTCATGTGACACCTGGTTCTTAAATATTGTAACTGCACGGTCATTAAATATTGTAACTGCACTGTATTAATTACTAATTTTTCAGTCCATCCATCCATTTGCTTACACCCCACTGCGGTCGGGAGGAGCGTTGATGCCTATATACAGCTGTCAATGGGTGAGAGGTGGCGTCACCCTGGAGGACAGCTCACCTGTCCATCACAGTTCAGTTTTATTCTTAAAAATCATTTATATGAAATTTGTTCAATCTAAGGGTAGCTTAAAAAATAAATAGAACATATGTCACAAGCTGTCACAATGAGCAGAGTCAGTTCATGATATATTAATAAACATTTGAAATCAACGCTATCTGTGTGAGAGTAGAGACTAAGGTTTGTTCTTAATTTATGCATTATCATAAAGCATGTTGGATCCATAATTATGTTATCAGCGACTCACCTCCTCACACTCATAGTCTTCAGACGGTATGCACTTCTGACTTCCATCCTGAAAAACATCAGAACACACAGACACTCACTGTCCATCCAGGACCAGCATGAAGTTCATTCACATGACCAGAGACAGTCATATTTAAATCATATTTACTTTAAAAGAATAATGTTTTTTTTTTTTTTTTAAACAATACAATTATTAATTCAAGCTCTTTTCATTTTCTTTACTCTCGGAATACTTAGCATTACTTTTTCACGTTGTAAGTCCCAGCTAATGAACTTTACTCTTTTAACCTTTTGTCTTGTTACAAATCCTGAACTTCCATCCACAACACTGCTCTCCCCTGAAACTGAGCTTCAACTAGCCAACGGTTCCTCTTCTCCAGAACCCCAGATTAGACCTGACCAGGGAGGCTTTAGAGCATATGTGTTAAACTCAAGGCCCGGGGGCCAAATCCGGCCCGCCATAGCTTTTTATGTGACCCTCCACAGACTAGACTAAACAGTAAGTGTGATTAAATATTATATTATCAATCATATCAATGCAGTTTTTATCTGTTTACTGCCAATTTATATCAATCAATCCCTCCAGTTTCTTGAGAATTTAGTTGATGTATGATTATAGTCCATGATTTGTACAGCGAGTAAATAAAAAGTCTCATTTATTATTAGTCCCTGAAGGGACTGAAAAGATGTTCAAAAATATTATGTAATTTTAAGAATTTATTGACATATTAACAGTTTGTGAACAGGTTTTATCAACACATTCTGGCACAACCGGCCCTTTAAGAGCCTTCATGATCTCGATTTGGCCCAAAACGAAAATGGGTTTGACACACCTCCTTTAGAGTGTGATCCCCATGTAGTTGGAACACGCTCCTTTTGATTAGAGACTGGACCAGTCTACCAGTCCAGGGGAACCTGCAGCCGTGCTTGCATGCTTCCTTTGGCTTGGAACTCTATAGTTTATTTTATTAATTAACAACATAGGAGAACAGAGCTTCATTCTAAAGATTAGCAGACGAAATAGCAGAGTAGTGTGAGTCTCACATTGTGCATAGCAGTGTGAACAACAGCAGCAGGCATGCTGCACCCAACCATGAAACACATATCAGGAGCATTTAAGTCAGAATGAGATGGTGGAGCTGTGAGGGTTTGTGGAGCATCAGGCACAACAGTGGGTACATCCTCATACTCCTCATAAGGCGTGTGTATCAGTGGGTCACAACACTGATGTGTTGAGTCGGAGATGGATCAGATGCTCTTTATGGAAGCACATACTTGATCCCAGCTTAATATCCAAACAGTTTTTCTATGATGATGAGAAATGGTAAAACACATTGCTCTATCAGGCAGCCTGAGCTGAACTGTTCTGGTGAAATTAGTAACAGTGATTCTTATTGTTGTAAATTTAAACACGCCATATAAAATGAATTATTTTATATTTAGGGGATGAAGCCCAGAGAAAAGAGGACAGAATAAAAAATTGGCAGAACTTCAGAAAAGATTAGGAATCAGGTGAAAAGGTGGAAAGGAAAATGGTTTGGATGAAAAAGACATTTTTCTAAGTAGTTGGACTCCTGAGTGAGTGCCAGTGTTTCTGTCTCAGCCAGGACATTTTCTTCAGGTGAATGTGAGCACAGGGAGAAAAAGCAGACTAAGACAGACCAGAAGTGACAACAGGGAAGCCATTAACTGGATGACTTTCTTTGCATTATTTTACGATTTTTCCTTAGATAAGGTCTTTGAAGGTATTTAGTGCTGGTAAGTAGCATCACACCTTAGTCGCTATCAAATCATCACATATTGTCTTTCACCTTTTAGCTTCCCTCTCATGTGGTTGTATTTTCGGTAAAAAAATAAATAAGTCAGTAATGTTCACATGCTTTCAAACTGATTTAAATTATTTAATCTCAAAGCCAAACATTCTTGATGGTTCGCTCAGATACATTGATTATACTGAGAATTCGGGGATGGCAAAAATGTTCTCTTTTTCAGTGTTTCTGCTTTTCTCTGCTACGTCTCCAACCAGCCGAGGTCCAGATTGAGTTTATGGCTGGAGCGTTCCCATACCAACACTGAGTTCATGCAAACCAGACGCACAGACACAGCCCTCAGTTGTCATGTTTAAAGAGACTTTAAGTGAGAGAAAACACAATATATTATTTCCATAATGAGGCCCCAAAGACATAAGAGAAGCTATCAGTAGTTCATTTCATTGTATTTTATTTCTATAGCACCAATTCACAGCGAATGTCCTCTTTACACTTTACAAAAATGTGATTTCAATTCAATCACATTTACATTCCAATTGATTCTACATATTAAACAGGGCAGTAAACTGCATTCAGGTCAGTTTATTGAGTTTAATGCAGGAAGAAACCTGCAGCAGAACCAGAACCAGGTTCAGTATGAGGGGCTATCCTTTATGACTGACTGGGAGTTAAAGAAGTAATTTTCATATTTACATTTATCTGCTAACTATTCTTTTCTAGTCATAAAATAAACAGAGTTATCTTTCATAAAAAAACATATTACTGTATTATTGTTTTTACCAGCCTTCAGCTGACATCACCAAGATGCAGCTGTACAACCTAATGGCACCTTTTACAAAGAATACAATGGCACCTTTTATTCTTTGTAAGAGGTGCCATTAGGTTGTACAGCTGCATCTTGGTGATGTCAGCTGAAGGCTGGTAAAAACAATAAAAACAAACTTTATGCAGGACCAGCCTCTGGCACCTCTGTGCTCCAAGATGTCAGCAGGCTGGACAGAAAAGGAAACGCTTTCGACCCGGAGGCAGGTCTGAATTTAGACAAGCTAAACAAGAACAGAGTATGAGCTGTGAGCTGTGGGACAGAGACACAGACATCTCAGCTCCTGCCCACCAAAACACAACACAGAGACAAAACACAGTCAGCCGCGCTGTTAGCTTCATTACATCCAAAAACTCTCAACAGATCTGCTGGAGATCTGACTAAAACCAAGAGGGTAGAGAACATCACCCAGTTCTAAGTCCTTCCACTGAGAGAATAGACTTTCTACATTCTGAACTGAACAGTTTACTATTAATATTATCATTATTATCAGAAAACAAATATAAATGGGCAGGAAAGAAAATCTAAAACATACTTACCTTTGAGCAAACTTAAGCATGCTAAAGACACTTTCCTTAATAATATTTTTTATCCAGATGGTGAAAACATTCACACTTTGATATGTGGAAAATGATGCTGCTGCAGAACAGAACCTTCTTTCCAAGATCAGAGAGCTGTCTGGGTTTAGCTACACATCCAAGTTGATTCTGATGAGTAAGCTCCATCTTCATTCATCGGTTTCTCATCCAGCCACTGGTGTATCCAGGCAACAGTAGGAATAGTTGTCTCCATTACTGACAGATGTTAATGGCAGACAGCCATTAAGCTGCAACATGCACAGCCATCTTCCTCTTTTGGTGACCTTGGGCAAGAGACCGGCTACTTTTGATTCCCTCCCATATATTTGCACTCTATTTTTTGACTTCCTTAGGAACCCATACAATAACTGTATGTCTAAAGTCAAAATCTTATTCTTAGTCACAAAACCTCAGAACATAGAAAGAAGTACACAGTGGTGCAGTAAGACCTTTAAATGGCCTTCACTTTTAAAAAGATGATGGATTCTGCTTTAAAACCTGTTTCAGAAAGCCGACTGCATTTACACTCTGCCTACTGTGCATACCCTGACTGCAAACTCAGTAAATGATTACTGTAAACTTTAAACACTTTTAAAGTAATGAAGGCAATTTATTCTACTTAAGATTTATAAGTCAATGTTTGTGAACGAACTGTTAGTAGTTGAGCCTCAAACTCACTGTGGATCAAATAGACAAGAATCATCAGACACCCATCAGACTCTTGTTTTAAGAAACGAGAATAAAAAACAATTATCTTAATAGTGTGTGGTGAAGAATCCTCAGCTCTGAAAGACTGAGGACGATGACATCATGAGCTGAGGAGTCGGTGTTCTTTTCATATTCTATTTGAGGTTCACCCAATTCAACTCCATGATCAGATCCTTGTGAAATATTAATGACGAGCCCACAGGGGGGAGCCCCTTCCAAATCAATCTACTGTGGACAAAAGGATATTTGAGAGCCGAAGGTAAAAAAAAAAAAAAAAGAATTTGATTTGCAAGCACCAAGAGTTCTTACAAGACCATCAGAGGAGCCTGCTCAACTAATACACAGACACGCGTCTTCTTTTTCTAATCTCTTGAGCAAATAGAACAGCTTTAGTGCAGTAGGATAGTGTAAACCTGAATTACACCAGCAAATTAACTCGCTTTGTGAGTCTGCCTTTTGGACACGGAGGCTGTTATCTGGACTTATTGTAAAGAATAAAAATAAACCGTTTCATTTATTTGGATCCGAAGTTTTGAGAATCAGAAAACAATGTCTGCTCCCTTATAGGCGTATTAATGTCAAGATGTGATCTCAGACCAGCAACACATGATTTATTATTGGTGTCATATTTACTGAATAGGCAACTTATAGTGCTGCAGTAAAAGTAACTATTAATGAAAAAAAACACCCTCTTACAATATTATAGAAACATTTGGAACCACTAATTTCTTATAGCTATTTATTGATGTTTGCAAGAGTGGATAGACTCTCCTTATCTGTTAAATCAGCCTAAAGGACAGTACTTTGACTAGGCCACTTTAACCCCTTTTTTCAGCCATTTTGTTCATAACTTGATGTACTTTCACTGTCAGAGAAAAGCCTCAGATTTGAGTCAAGAACTCTTGATCGGGTCATCTTAATGGTGCTTTTGTACCAAATGCGTTTTAAGCATCAGGCACATTTGATTTACATTCAAAGTCTATGTGGAGCGTTGGATGCATTGGAAACGTGCCTCCACATAGACTTCGAATGTATAAATCAGACAAGTGAGACACTAAAAAAGTGTTGGATGTGAAAGCATTAACTCCACAGTATTTAAGATTCACAGGAATCTTCAACTCTTATTTTATATGAAGTTGATGTAAATCTTTCTCGCGTCTCTTCATTTGGGCATTGCTGTAGACAAATACATGGCGCATCCTACAAAATTAAAGTGTTCTTTGTCTGATGATAGAACACTAACAAGCTGTGGTGACTCCTTATGAGAGCAGTCCAGAGAGGAAGAAGATCCTCCTGATTTCAGCACTGATTGGTCTCCAAGCTTTGGATGCATCAGATGAGCTTCTTCACTCACCTGCAGGTTGGCACAGGTGGAAATCATGCAGGCAGTGTCTACGGGCTTGATGGCCTTGCCGTGCAGAGAGGGAGCCAGTTTGGAGATGATGGGCTGATCGGGTGGCAGGAAAGTGGACGGTTGCTCGGTTACAGGAGGAGTGGCTCCTTCAGATCCATAACCAAATGACAGGATGGCATTTTCTGAGAGGGCAAACAGAGAGAGATGCTCAGAAAGCTTTGGCCGTATTAGACACTCAGATTTGCACCACAAATATTCTTTCATCACTTCTTGTTCATGCTAAAAGCCGCATCACTTTGACAATAAAATGACTGTTTGCTCTCAGCGACACATTCAGTGCGTCACTTCCAGCCTCTATTTCACACACAAACAGCCATCAGAAAGCTTTCATTACTAATCCTTTTCAAGACTTTTATCCACTTAGACAAAAAACCCCATAAAAGCCCTAAAAGTTTCAACTGATTTATGTTAGCTCAAACTAATGATGTGGAGATCAATGCAAATCAAAATCGAAAAGGCCACATTCAAACACAAGAATCTCTTGTTTTTGCTACATTGATTAAATCGAATAAAAGAAGAGATTATCTCACATAATAAAACATTAAAGATTTTTAGCTGCAGTCCATGTCTGAGATACATCCATGATGTTCTTTGAAGATACTTTAGATGGCAATATAAAATATCAGTTCATATTTAAACTGAAACAAATTATGAGATTTTTATTAATGCACATTACATTTACCCTCACATGCGCAGTCCAAACTGACTTAAATGTGTCACTTGATCTATAGAGGTTTATGAAATCAAACCCAAACGATTTGACTCAAGTAATGCAGTTCATACGAATATTATCCCTGTCCGAATTTATGTAAACTTCTGAATTTAAACAAAGTTACAGGAAAATGTTTTCAAACGGGAATAATTTTGATAATTCCAGCTGACCTGAACCAAGTGAAGATTAGTCTGATTTAACTTCAGACAGTGAGGAAGATGTCTGTTTTTGTGGTGTGTGCAAACATCTGGTTTCAGCTGCAGTAGCTGGTGCAGAAAACAGTGTATGACATACTTTGAAGAGCTCAGTGAAAGATTAATGATCACAGTCCTTGGAGATAAAGTTAATATTGCATTAGAACACATCTCTATGCAACACCTGACATGTTCAAGTGTTAATGTAACATTCAGGTCACTGTGGAAAACCTCACTGACAAGTACAGTGATGGAGCACTAAATACGCTGAGGGGAAGAAACTAGTCAGTTTCCTCAGAATCTCTGAACTTTTTTAAACAACAACAACAAAAAAAAGCAAGTTAAAAAACACACTTGGGGGCGTGCTGTGGTGGCGCAGGGTTTAAGCACGCCCCACGTTTGGAGGCCTCAGTCCTCGACGCGGACGTCGCGGGATCGACTCCCGGTCCCGGTGACCTTTGCTGCATGTCTTCCCCCCTCTCCTTGCCCTCTTTCCTGTCTGCCTACTGTAAAAAATACGAGCCACTAGCACCGCAAAAACCTCTTCGGAGGAAGAAAAAAAAAACAAAACAAAAAAAACACACACACACTTGATCAGTATTAACCCCCTCAATTTTTTTCTATGCTTTTTAAATGTCACATGTTTTTTATATAGTGACGCTCAAGGAATCAATATAAACAGGAATCAAAGAGATCAGAGAAGAGGGTTCCAAAAATGGAGCAGAATGACTGAATACACGACCTCTGACTGCTGAGGTAACAGGTGAAGTAAAGTATCTGACAAACTCAGATAATTTCCGTGAATGTCTACATTATGAAAGAAAGAACAGAGAAGAAAGAGGGAACACAGCACCTGGCCCACCCTGCAGCCTGCTGCTCCTCATTCAGTCCATGTTTATGAGCTCATCAGAGGAAGTTCATGAGGGATGCTACACACACCCTAAGCAGTTATTCAAAGTAAGGCGGTTTTTAATTGTTAAGAGGTGAACATTTTTGTGACCCTTAAAACTTTTGTGTGCCTCATCACACAAAAGTGGTTTGTGTGATGGAGACATAACAATGAGCCCATGTTCCATTTATATTGTAGATGTTTAATAGTTGATGTTAAAGAAGCATATGTACAGCTCATTTAAACAACATTACTGGGTTTTCAACTGGTCTATTTTGGTTTGGAACTGACAGGCCTCTCAGAATTTCAATAGACTATTTGAGCTGCAATGATACAAAATTGTTCTAGCAAAGAATTTGAGGACCTAAAATGTTCATCTTTTTATCATCACTTATCTACACCATTTCCCCAGCAGGTGTGCACACTCAATAAAAAACGTCTTAAATTTATGGTAAAATCCTGGAGGTTGGGGTTGTTTTACCGTATTTTTATGGATTTTACAATATACTGCAACTACAGCTGCTGGTATTGTACTGTAAATTAGAGACATATTTTTACAGTGCAGACAAAACATTCCTGGGGGTGTGTGCATAAATTATTAGTTTGGGACTGAACAATCACAGGAAATGGTTTAGCTCCCCTTTCCTTACCTGGAATGGGAATTTCATAATGGGGTTTGGAAATGTGTTTTAAATAAGAAAGTATTGAGATCAGATTAAAATATTTTCGTTCGTCAGATGTTGTTTCATTTCTTCTTTTAATTTACATCCAGTTGTGTTTGAGCACGCTGTCATCCTTCATACTATTACTTTGAGGATTGGTGTGCACACTTTGCAATAAAAAAAGGTTTCACTGATGTTATTGTTAGCATGTTTATTTCTGCCGGTTGGGTTCCACCTCCATGACCAGCTTGTACCAAGAAGCAAGGAGCATCTGATCATCTGCAGCTTTTATGAGGAATTTTTCTGTTGCCCAATATTTGTTTGTATTCAAATTGAGTAAAGTCCAGTAGTTGTATTTTAATTTCTATGTCACTGAAGGAGGTGCTTGTCCAGTGAGCCATTCAAGCCAGAACCATTTCTCAGGGTTATGGTGGATAATTTGAGCAAACAAGGAACAGAAAGAGGAGAAAAAGAGGAGAGGATCAATGGAATTATTAAAAGACAGAAACTATCACCAGACATTGCACCAGAATAATGGGGAAGGGGTCGAACTGAAAAGTGGTTGTGTTTAGCTGTGATTTACTCATTTAATCAGACATTTTATCAGTTTGAAAGTTACAAAAGAGAGAGAGTGGCACAGAGGTTAAAGGTCAGGTTAGTGGAAATGGTGGGAATCAGTCTCTGGTGTCTTTGATCTATTTTATGCAGAAGGTGGAACATGGATGAAGAGTAAATTATAATCATTGTCCAGCTCTGTGAAGGACAAGCCTGAATGTCAAAGAAAGATGCTCCAGGAGCCGTTTAGGCAGGTGGAGATGTGGAATGAACCATGATGAGAAAAATAAATAAATAGAAAATAAAACAAAGGAGGCTCTTCAGTTATCTAAATGAACTAAGCTATTTAGCTAAGTAATTCATCAGTAGGATTGTTTATGTTGGGAAAGTTGTTGATGAGGTTGGTGGGATGAAGGATTGATGGACAGCACTGAAATTCCAACATTATCTTGCCTTCTTATCCACACTGATTCATGGAAGAGGTGGAAAATAAACGTGTATCAGTGACTGTGTCAGAGCAGCACAAAGCACAGCCACACCCAAAGATTCAACAGGTTTATGTGCATTCGTATCTTCATTATGAGGCTCATTTTTATTTTTTTTTATTATTCATCAGTTATTGCCAGTTAGTGTCTGCACATTTTGTCTGCACCTTTACACAGCAAAATTAGAACCGATTCTATTTTTGCCTGTTGCCAGAACAAGCATGGAGTCAATCTAACAATAGGAAAGACAATGAATATATCATCTGCATTTTCAAAAGAATTAACCATGACAGACGACATTTTCTTAAAATCCTGGGTATATTAATGGGTATATGGCTATATTTATACATAAGCACTCAAATCTGGTCAAATCTGGTCAAATATAAAGTACTGTAGTTGATTATTTATTATGTTTTTTTTTTTTTTTTCAAAACACCAACTATGAAAGTATCATTAAAGCTCTTTCACTTTAATTGAACAAACTCTTTTGAAGGTGGTGGGCTGGGCCATGAAGCACTTTGTATACAGGTATGATATCTGAGCAGATAATCATATTGTTTCTTTATACTTACTTAATATTTTACAATGATGATTTCCAGAGTTTGCAAAGTCTGCTTATAAAACCCTTCTGTTTGCTGTAGAAATATTATTTCTGGTGACTCCTCTAATCTTTAAAAGGTCTTTGAAGAAAATTGGATAATATGATTTACAAGGTTTAATTTCCCTCTGGGATTAATAAAGTGTTACTGAATTAAACTGGCTTGAATTAAACATACCTAATTCCTATAGAAAACTGTTTCTCTTTTTAATCTAAAAAATGCTGATTGCATTCAGTGTTTTACACCCGTTCTGTGAGAAACACTTCAACATTTCAGAGATGTGTGTTCATCCAGCTGCGCTGTGTGTTCAGTTGGTGTTTGATGTAGGGCCCAGAGGTCGTGCTGCAGCTACATTACTGATATTTAGAGAAAGTGTCTTGGGATCTTGAACACATTGTCTCAGTTCTGGTTTTCTTCCTCACCTGATCTGATCTTTCTTCTCCATTATTTGCTCTCTGTGCTGATATGTCAGCCTCAAACAGAACTGAAGAATGTCTTAGGACATGAGAGGAGTCTTTAGAAATAATATTGACTAGATCAATGTTGAATTATCCTCAGTCAGTGAAGCAAAACTTATCTGAGGAGGTTTCTTACCATCACCCCTCTGCGACTCAGTAGATTTAGGAGTTATCCAATCAGAAATGGGCCAAACCACGCAGACCGGCTCTGTCCAGTCATTTCATCAACCACGCCAGGTCTATCACCAATAAGCTAGATGAGGTTTGGTTGTGTTATGATCGTCACCATGACAAGACTGGATGATCAAATCCCTGATGTTGTGATAAAGCTTGAGGAGGTGGACAGACAGAACTGCTCAACATCAGTCCAATTTTTCATATTTTAGCTTTTCTTACAATTACTTTTCTCTAGGTTACAAAATTAACCCGTAACAATAATAGCTCACTTTCTATGTTAATCTGAGGAAAAGTTATACAAAAATCTAAAATTATATTTAGTTTAATAATAAAAAGGCATGCTCAAAAATACCCTTCTTAACTCTAGCTTATAATTAATATATTCACCTTCAGTCACTTTAATCTTCTCATCTGACCCTGACATTTGTAGCTTTTGTGTTTATGTTGGCGACTGGATTTGACACCTTCATTTGTCACACACAGAAACATCTACCAGCTACGTACTGCCATGATGAGCTCTGCCACCCATTTATTGAGACCAGCATGATATAAAATTTATTTCCACCCACAGCCTGGCGCCTGCATTGTTCAGTCTATCTGCTCACCTGTATGAATACACTTGTGGCGCTCTTTCCAGCACTCTGAACGCTGGCCTCTGGGCAGCAGGGATATTAAACCAGACATTATCATCAATCAATAAAATCCTCTCAGACCAAACATAAAAATTTGACCATATGCTGCTAACACCTTTGTCAACAACTCTTGGGTGGAAGTGAGAGCGCAGCGCAATACAAATAATGGCCTGGGTGGAACACACTGCGCTAAATAATAAAACATAACTTAATGAAGCTTCGAGGCAGATACATTTTCCAAAAGGAATTTTAATAATCAAGGTATTCGAATGAATCGAAGGATTGTTACAACCCTAATTAGAGCTACAAAAAGGATTGTGAATGATGGGAAGCCAGCTGTATTCTCAGCATCTCTTCTGCGTAAAGAACGTGTTCATTAGCTGCTAACTACAGGAACTGTCCAACTGTAATCCTGACTTCTCTATAGAGATGTTTTCACTCAGTCTTTGTTTAGTGACTTTGTGCTGCATTTTCTCTGTGTAGTTTTGCTTTATACCCAGCAACAGACTTACTGAGGCAAGTGTTGTGGGTGAAGTCCCGATGGAAGGCGTCGCAGTCCTGCTCCTGATGACCCGTGCCCCTGCAGGTGCACCACAGACTGATGGTGATGTTGGTGGGGCTGTTGTCGCTGTAGTTTGGTGTTACATCTGAGCCTGTGTTCCAAGAGAGCACAGAAAGGAAGGGGGATGATAACTAAGATGAAGATTATCCAGGAAGAAAACTGAAGAGGATTTTAACAAATTAGGAATAATATTACCGGATAATTCACAGACAATAAATTAATCACTTGCAATATGTATGTGGACACTACACTAAAGGATCAAGAAATGGTTGAGGAATTAGGCTGATAACAGGCATGCCCAAATGCAACTTTTTCACAGCAGGCTGATTTTTCCCAATTCGTATATAGACACCCTTTAAAAAAACCTCAGTTTGAGCCACTTCCATATGTGGAACTAAATCAGATATTTACCAAAAAAGCCATGTTGCAGTTAATTCACATTTGAGGCAGACATGGCAAATCTAGAAATAAGCAATGATTGAAAAAAAAAAAAACAGTTGTGAATGTCTGTGTCACTGAAGTGCGTTACATCCAAATTCCACTGCTCATGACTGACTACACATCTCAACAGAATTGGGGGATCAATACCTGCTGTGTGGTCATAGCCTGTGACTCACTGCTCAACACGGCAAAGACGAGTCATCTGTTACAACATAAACCTGTTTCCTATTACTTGTTTGAATGTAGTTGCTATTCATCATGGGTAGTTAATGACAGTCACGTTAGTATCTTCATGTTTACAGAGTTACTGTATGTGTCTGTATTGTGGGGTTAGAAGGGGAAGTACAGAGAAATGGGCCAGCAGGGAACCATTCACCCAAAGACTAGGCATTTAGTATCTTTTCAGTCTCATCCCCTGAAGAACAGCAATCTGAAGCAGCCTTACCAATGAGGCCCACATAGGACATGAGGCAGCCTATGTAGTTGTCATAGGGACAGCTGGTGACGGTGTGAGATGTCATCTGGCAGTTCATGTGGAAATCAGCAAGGCGAGACCTACAGTAACCAGACAAAAACACATCAGTCTCCAACCTACAAAGGAAATGCAGGGGTTGATACGGCACTGGTCCATCAACAGATGGAAGCACAAAGTCCTAAAATATCCAGGTAGATGGCAGGATGGACTGTGGACTTCAGAAAACATAGTGGACCAGAACCAGCAGATGCTTAGTTTTCCCTCTTCTTCAACTCCTGATGAGACTCCTGGTTTTCTATGAATGCAGTGTGTATAGCGCCACCTTCTGAGAGAGCTATAATTTCTGTTGAGGGAGCCAGTCAAAGTTAGTCAAGTAACTGAGCCAAAACCTGAGTCAACATTGTTTCTTCATGAGTCCACGGTGTCAGCAAACTGATTCAATCCAATCATCAGAAAACCTGCTAATTCAGGGTTAATGAAAGTCTCAAACTTATTCAGTATTAGCTAAAACTAGAAACAAATACTAGAAAACATAAACGTTTCTGAAATCAGTGAATTGAATCATATCAAACAGTAGGAATCTTTGAAGCAAGTTTCTTATTAAAATTATATTATAACCAAAACCTAGCAGTTTCTTTTTTTTTTTTTTTACCTTTGACATAAATCAATCAAGTTTATTTGTATATCACATTTCAGCAACAAGGAAGTTCAAAGTGCTTTGAGTCATAAAAACACAAAATAAAAAGTCATACAATAAACACCATACAGTGAACAATTAAGAAATCACTATCTAACATTACAGTTTGACAAGTGCCCTCATCAAAATCATCAAATATGTTGGTCAATGTTTCATTTGTTATGGTTATAAAGCAACTATGAACAGGTGGGGTTTCAGTCTAAATTGAAAGGCAGCTGTTTTCCAGTTTTCTGGAAGTTTGTTCCAGATTTGTGGTGTGTAGAAGCTGAATGCTGTTTCTCTGTGTTCGACCTCTCAGGTCTGTGAGGTTGATAAAACTCCAGCAGATCTTTAATGTATTGTGATGCAAAACTGTTCAGTGATTTATAAACTAACAGTATTTTACAGTGTATTCTCTCAGTGAAGAACTGTAGAACTGGGTGATGTTCTATCTTCCTGGGTTTAGTCAGAACGCTAGCAGCAGCATTTTGGATTTTATCAATACAAGAAGATATGATTATTCCAGTGGCACACAATAAATTAATCAGGGATAGATCAATAAGATCTTCAGTAAGGAACTGCATCGCTGCATAGAAAAACTCAGGTGGTGAATTACAGCCAGCTGACTTAAAAAAGTAAAAAAACAGAAACCTGGAGAGGTTCGCACAAAAACCTGGTACATCAGAAACATCTGGACTGGATCAGGACATCTCAATCCAGAAGAATAATGTCTAATCCCTGCTAAAATATTCTGCTTCATTTGAATCTTTTCTTATCTGACTCTAAATTTTGCCCTTATCTGATAATCTAACTTTGACAAGAAAATAGTTGTTTTATTACATTGTTAGAGTATAACAGGATAATAACTAATACAAGAAGAAGTCTTCCAATGTGTGGTAACGTTAGACTTCCTCAGCTTTCACAGGTCTGTCTGCATACTAACACAGTATAAACAGATGGAGTACTTGGTTATATATGCACTTGAGTGCAGACATATAGATCCTTTGGTTTGATTGTTTGTGTGCATGGGTGTGTGTGTTTGAGCTATTGGCTGCACTTTATTTGAAGGGCTGTGCATGAGACTTGTGCATTAAAAGTATCATTATTTACCAAATGACAACAGTCACAAAAGTTCATTTTTCCAGACTGATGCACATCTTTGAAGTAAAATGCTACAGAGCAGCTTCACTGAGCTCTTGGTAAAGTAAAACCACTTAAAATTATGTAAAAATTAAATTTTTAAAATAACAAAATAAGATAAAAACAAGATGACTTTTTCAGGATCAACAAGAAAGAGTAGCAAAAAATAAAACAAATAAAAACATAACCTAGAAAAATCATATGAACATAGTATTTACATTTTCATATTTTTTGTTTGTCTACCTTCTATGAGGCTCTGTCGCCCCAGAGTTTGATCCTGTAACTAGTGGGTTGATGGTTTCAATCCCCACTTTGCTTGTCTCTGTCAGAGGGTGGCGCTACTGCATGGCGGCCTCACCTCTGTGGCTACAATGTAGTTTAACCACCATGTGAATGTGTATGTGAATGATTGGATGTAGTTTGAAGCACATTGGAGCTCTCTGGACTTGATAAAGTGTTATACGAGTGCAGAGCATTTAGTATTTTACCATTAAAATTCCAGGAGACAGTTTTTCCCAAGTTGTCTGAATGTTCCTCTAAAGCCAAGCTCAACTGTAGTAGGTCAGAGAGGCACTTTGTTAAATAAATGTAAGAAAAGGAAACCAGGGAACAAGCATGCCTGCTGAGGTCAGGCTTTTCCTTTTAGAGAAATTCCAGAGTTGAACAGACATTGGAGGGAATCCATAAAAAAATAAACACTCTTAAATAAGTCATGATTAAAGCAAGAAGAGTGAACCAAAGGCCCAGAAGTTGTTGCAGAGATTTTGAGAGAACATCCATGACATTCGCTGAGAATGTGAATGTTCTTTGTGGAGCTGTTTTAGGAGGTGGAGTGGCTTCCACCTCAGCTCCCGTCTGTCTTCTCCTGTCATCCCCGCACTGATAATCATTCAAGACCTCCACTCCCATCCCATAGGATCAAGCTGACTCTATCCGTTCTCTTTCTCTGTTCCCTCTCTGCTGCACTAGAGCAGTGTGTGTGTTTGTGTGTCTGCTCTGCCTCCAACCAATGACTGCTGTGATGCTGGCTGAACCAGAAGTGAAAAATGAAGGGATGGATCATGCTAATAATAATAAAAATATCATTATTGTTGCTCCATTGATTGCATTCTTCAATATTACTAAGGTTGATTGACAGTAGCTGTTGTCACATCACCAGTGGTTTCCAAGTATTCCCAGTGATTAGACAGATTAAGCCAGGTCCAGTCACAAAGTCACCAACATTTCCACTGATCTAGACTAGTCCAGACTGTAACGACCTTCAGGTAGTCAACCTGCCACCTCAGAGTGAAAGATACCAGACAGGAAGTGATGACCCATTAAGACTGAGGCAGATGGAACAGACTCAGGCTGATAGAAGACCAACTGGTCCTGAAGCTGACTCCTAATTAAAGAGTCTAATACAAAATATACCTTTTTTGAACACATCATGTTGTGTTATCCCCTTATCCTTATCAAAAACATATTTGGACTGTTGCTTAAATTTTTTTCATGCATGTTGGAGAAATCCCTCCATGGCAATCATTCAGTTGTGCTGAACACCCAGTGGACCTTGCGCCACCTTTGAGACACAGCTTCTCCTCAGAGCTTCAGCTTTCAGGCTTCTCCAGCCCTGGCATGTGGTGCAAGGGAAACCAATGACTATTAAAATTTAATTCCATTGGAGGCAATGTAAATATTACTGTTCTCATCACTGAAGCTCGTGGGCTTAACTGTGAAGAATGATGAAGTTTATGTGGAGAAGGAAATGCGGACTGCACGCTGATGCACTTTGTATCTAGGTTTGACAAATACAAACTGACACAAACACAAAGAGTGTGTGGAGGGGTTAAAATATTCTCCCTTCAGTCACATTTCTGTCACACATTAACGTCTGTGGTGGAAAAATCACACTCATAAATCTGCTGAGATTTGATGTGTTTACATGCTTCTAGCGTGACGCCAGAGGAAGTGGCTCAGCTCTGTTCCACCTCCTGCTGGGTACATCTGCTCAGCTGGCTGAAAACACCTTTCCGTCCCACAAAGAAAGAAGATATCACATCTGGAAAAAAAAATAAAAAAAAATAAAAATGCATCATCCATCTTTGATATTAAGGTGACGAGTTTTAAAGATCCAGATGAACAGTTATGTTCTCTTCCTGACAAAAACTCCAAACAAACAACCTGACTAATTTATCTAATAATAAGAGCTTCTTCTCACTGTAGAATTCTATAAAAAACAAAAAAGTAAAAAAGCATAACACTAAACGTACTTTTGTGGGCATTTAGTTTAATATATCAAAGTTAAAATGGATGTAAATAAATTATATACATAATATGGTGGTAATAAATTATTCTAGCAGCAGCATAAAAAAACTTGTTTTAAATAAATGAATAAAATTGTGCTTGTTATTTTTGCGTGAATGTTGCGATGCCCTCATCCTCTCTCTATTTGACCCAAAGTCATAAGTCCCAGTGGGAAGCAGGAGATCTCTGATTTAACTTCCACACCTGCAACAACAGAGATAAACAACGCAGATGCTCACACACTAACACACACACACGCACACACACACACACACACACAAACACACACACACACACGCACGCACGCATGCGCACGCACACGCACGCACACGCCGCACACACACACACACACACACAGGACACACACACACACACACACACACACACACACACACCACACTACACAGGACACACACAGCCCCAATAACAGTGTGTAGCGTCATTTATCATTTATGACCCGCCTGCTGTAATGTTGCAATTATTCATTTGGCATCAACAATAGTGATGTAATTATGATCACAGTATGTTTAAAGTTATCTCATTGTGCTTTCCTAATTTGCAGAAGTACAGCTGTGTAATGTTTATTACAGCTGGCACATATATATATATATATAGATATATATATATATATATATCTGTGGCTTTTTATCTCCTCCAAAGGAGGAGATAAAAGCCACAGATATTAAGACTAGAAAGCTACTAACAATGCATGGAGGGTTCCATCCCAAATCCAGCACCCTGAGACTGTACACGAGCCGCAAGGAAGGAGGCAGAGGACTAGTGAGTGTGAGAACCACTGTCCAGGACGAAACAACTAAGATCCATAAATACATCAGGGACAAAGCCTCAACAGACAATGTGCTCAGTGAATGTCTCAGACAACAGGGAACGGAGGTTGAGGTGCCAGAGATACCATCATGGGAGGACAAGCCCCTACATGGGATGTACCACCAGCAAATAACCCAAGTGGCTGATATCAGTAAATCCTACCAATGGCTGGAAAAAGCTGGACTCAAGGACAGCACAGAGGCCCTCATCATGGCCGCCCAGGAACAGGCCCTAAACACCAGAGCAATAGAGGCCCAGATCTACCACACCAGACAAGACCCAAGGTGTAGGTTGTGCAAGGAGGCCCCTGAGACAGTCCAGCACATAACAGCAGGGTGCAAGATACTGGCAGGAAAAGCGTACATGGAACGACATAACCAAGTGGCAGGCATAGTGTACAGAAACATCTGTGCAGAATATGGACTGGAAACCCCGAGATCAAAGTGGGAAACACCCCCCAAAGGTGGTGGAGAATGCCAGAGCTAAGATCCTGTGGGACTTCCAGATCCAGACAGACAGAATGGTAATGGCGAACCAACCAGACATTGTCGTAGTGGACAAACAACAGAGGAAAGCCGTTGTGGTAGATGTAGCAATACCAAGCGATTGCAACATCAGGAAAAAAGGAGCACGAGAAACTGGAGAAATACCAGGGCCTTAGGGAGGAACTGGAGAGGGCCTGGAAGGTGAAGACCACAGTGGTGCCTGTGGTCATCGGGGACCCTCGGGGCAGTCACCCCCAAACTGGAGCAGTGGCTACAACAGATCCCAGGAACAACATCAGACATCTCAGTCCAGAAATGTGCAGTCCTTGGCACAGCCAAGATACTGCAGGACCCTCAAGCTCCCAGGCCCTGAGCTCAGAGGACCAGAACCACCCGCGGTGGGTGAGAAGGTAATTTTATACATATATATACTGTATGCACATATATGTTTTTGCTGATATTAACGTGAAAATCTTTTGTTTACAATCCAAGTGTTCACTTTTCTTGTGTTAAAGTGCAAGAAATATTGCCTGCCATTCATACAAATAAGGATTAAAACCATTCACTACCTCTGGAAATGTATTCATGAACACAAAAACAAAACAAATTTATGAATAAAGAATGAATTTGCTCCTGAGCAACACTGCTGGTAAATCAGAACTTCTTGTTCGTGTGACTCAAGGATGTCGGTTACCTCCAGAGTAAAGAGGATCACTTCACACATTCCTGAGGCAAAGTAAAGTACACATGTCGCAGAGAAGGAAGAAGTCAAATTCACTTGTCTGATCTGAACAACAGATTTTGAGAATCCTGCTGATGTTGTGCCACATACAACCTCTGAGACACCTTCCCTTCTAATTTAAACACTTGAATACCTCAGCATGTGCTGCTTTTTTCTGAGTGCACTTACATTTAGATGCAGTGACATTGCATCAAATATTTATTTGAGTCTCCCAGAACACTGAAGCAGAACTCTTCTTAAATATTTCTGTGACACCAAACCAAGGAGAACTTTGAGGTTTTTAATCTGTGAAGATGAAACTCCACTTTTGTACAATCAGAATCAAATGTGAGGAGATAGTGGACTTTATCAACCCTTGACAGAAAGCAATGTTCCAATTTAGAAAAATTTAGTATGCATGCAGGTCAGTATTGAGCATATGAATGATGTGATTTGCAAGGAGCTGGTGGAGTTAGAAAGGCAAATAGGTTCTTCCAGGCTCAAAAAGAAATCATGCAGTCTAAAACATCCTGATGTCGGGATCATGCAGGTCAACAAAAAATTTCTGTAAAACTTAGATGGGGAAAATAAGAAGCTGGAGAGTGATGGTGAACTAATACACACAGGATAAAATGACAGAAATGGTTATTAAAATGGAAATCTAACAGTGCAGGCAGCTGAACAGCAGAGGATAAAACAGCTTCAAACCAACTGGGAGGAAACTGGGTAAACTGGGTAAAATCGGGATCAATAACATGCTGGTGAAACTGTTAGTACAATGTAACAATGATAATATGGTAGAATATTTACAAATACAAAATAAATGCATGTACACCAGAACACAATCCAGAATGCAGTCGTTGTATTGTTTACCTTTTCCAGGACAGAGTGTGAATTCAGCTGATACCAGGAGAGCTGTCAGCGAACACATTTCTCCCAGAATGCAAAGCTGTCCGTCTGCTGTCAGATACCCTGAAGCTGAGCTGAATGTATGATTTAACACCTGATGCGGTCACAAACCGCCACTCATCTGCCAGCATGACAGCTGGTTACCATAGAGACCCAGCATGGATCAGTGGACAGACATTACTGCTGACCAAGGAGTCATACCAGCTCCACCCCAAGGCTAGTTGGGTGAAGGGAGACAAAAGTATCTGTTTTTAATGTTTTTATGTGTTTTTCAATATTTCACACTAACTGCACCAAAAACTAGTGTGTGGCATCATCATGGTGCTGATGGTTTAATGGTTTAAGTTAATTATGCAAAAACTGTAAAATGAATCAAAATCTATTTTCTACCAGGTGAAGTTCAGTTTGGTGTGATCTGAGTATGAAAAGTTTACACAATTCTTATGTGCTTCTTCAGTGTTGGAGGGAGAGATGCAAATAAGAGAACCTGAATAGTGAAAAGTGTGTTTCCATTCTCTGCATCTGTATCCTTATTACTTTTGAGTCGTTTATTCCAGTCATTATTCAACCACTGAAATATTTAACTCAAATTATGACAGTAGTTCATTTTCATGCATTGACATTCACCAGAATGTGTAATTAAAAGCAAAGTGCACACATTCAGTGCAGCAGTGAAAACCTGCAGTGTGCGGTTTTGTGTGTGTGTGGTGCTCTGAACAGATGTAAAGGGTTAGTGTTCACAGCGTGTGTGCAGCCTGCGCCATCACACACACTCCAGGAACAATGTTTTTGTAATGTGTATGAGGTGACCCTCAGAGACCTTCAGCAGGGCCGGATGAAGAACTTTACATCTAATAGACTTGTTGGAAGTTTCCATCAGGACGCATCTGGCAAATGCAAGGATTTATATGTATCGGCTTCCTTATGACCTCCATCAAACAACGCACGTCGCTCTAACAACGCCGCTGTGCATGCAAACACTCTGCCCCGCGCGCTGAGGCATGCTGAGCTAAACTGCTTTTCCAAAGCTGATGGCGGCGGCGCGGGGAGCGGGCGATGAGTGTGTTTTAAGGCGAGGGAGCCAATCTAGTGACGGCAGCGCTCCATTACACGGTCAGTGAGGTGAGGTGGTGGCGTGATGGAAATAGCAGCCTCTTTTCTGTAGGTCACAGAGGACGGTGGTAACACAGCAGCTCTGCTCACTTTCTCTCAGGGTGTGTGTGTGTGTGTGTGTGGGTGGGTGTGTGTGTGTGTGTGTGTGTGTGTGTGTGTGTGTGGTGTGTGTGTGTGTGTGTGTGTGTGTGTGTGTGTAGGTGTGTGGGAGGGGGTGGGGGGGGTACACAAAGACATATTCGTCTCATTTCCTCTGTGCTCATCTGAAAGTGTCCTGTTGGTTTACAGGAGCGATGATGAGCAGCAGATACATTTTTAACGTGAGGATGAAGGCGAGGTGTTCATGTGACCGGAGCAGGAGAAGAAGAAAAGGGGCAAGCAAGGGCAAGATACCCTGATGCTGAGTAAGAGTGGCAACCAGCAGCTCATAAGCTATGGAAACATGTTAATTTGCAAATAAGCAGATGCATTGTGGACTTAGTGAAAGACAACATGGAGTCAAACTGGTGGAGCTGATTGCCAAACAGACCGACGTGAACTCAAGGTCAAACATGTCAACACACTGCAGGAATCATCCAATCACTGCAATGACATCATCAGTTAAAGAGCAACATCCATCCATCCATCCATCCATCCATCCATCCATCCATCCATCCATCCATCCATCCATCCATCCATCCATCCATCCATCCATCCATCCATCCATCCATCATTCCACAATTTGACATATTTAATGGCCTCTAAATTTGATCATTTTAAAATTAATTTATCACACCTGAATCATTTTTAAAAGCCCACTGATTCCCTGCAGAAGAGATTCGGGGACCCCAACAAGTCGGGTTCATTGTTGGGTAGAGTTTAGGTCAGCAGTCAGATCCCCATGTGGGTCAAAATGATTTGCTTGTTGGTCGGGTTGGACTCTGGCTTCTGTGGAACGTTTAATACATCCAGAACAGAGGAAATCCAACAAGAATGCTCAATATAAGGTTGTGTTAGTCTAATTATTCTAGTCTAAGTAGAGGAGTTGGCAGCTTATCCAGCTGAGGAAATAAAGTCAGGTACAGATGTTCATTAGACTGTAACAAGCTGCACTGTTCCACCCTGCTCAGCTCCTGTAAATCACACATCCCAGATTATCTGCACTCCACTCACAATCTATAGAGTGACAGCAGACCTGGAAGACATTACCACTGTAACTAACAGAAAAATTACTGTTCATCCTGAACAGTAATTTTTTGTGCTTATCAGATATCTGCTGTATATCTTTCCAGATAATAGACAGATCCCTGCAGATCAGAATGGCATCCAGGTTCCATCAGAACTCCAAACCCAACAGGAACCTTAAGAATATGGCTTCCATGTCCTCCACTGGTGTCAGTCAGGTCAAACTACTTTTCAGACTTCTGAACCGCTCAACTATATGACTATATTTACAGATCCCATCCACTACAGCTAGGAAAACAACCTGAACTGAACTAGAGCTAAATCACCCACTTGCTTATTTTTTAATCGTGATCCACATCTCACTGCCATAAATGACAGTTGGAGCATTGTTTTTTTTTTTCTTCTCATCAATAAAGAGCCTCCTCTGCATCGCTGCAGAGGAGGCTCCAGTCTGTCCACCCAACTCCCCCTCTGTTCCACTGTCATACATGAGTGACCGAGATGCTTCTCTTCATTGGTGTGAAGTTTGAGAATAAACATCATTGTTTTCTCAGTGATTCTGGAGAAGGGGGACAAAATAGGTGCTATGGATAAATCACAAAATTTAAATAAGATATTCACAAAATATATATTTTTTAAATATCTTATTCAACTAACCTGGGCCATGTGAACACAACAAAGTATGTTTTCCTGGTGTTTGCTGAATATTTTAAATTTTACACATAATCTTGAGGAATAATAACATTTTTGGGGGGGGATTTAAACCCATTTTATTCCACTTCTCAAGAATCATTGTTCTGATTCCTTTGGAAAGGATGGCTCAGCTTTAGCAGGCAGCATGACTGTGATAACTCCAGGTCTCTCACAGATTCTCTCACACTGTCCTTTTCTGAATTCTTGTCATTCAGTAATGACTGAACATTTTTTTCTCTGCTCACAAGAGGCAGCAACTGCTCCTCAGTCCTCCGATAATTGTGTGGGAGTGCTGCAGACTTCCCCTCAAGGTAATCAGCAGGCACTTCTGGCAGACCGCCCTCCTTTAGTTGTGTGGACAGACAAAGTCAAAAAATCTATTAAATCAACATTGAAAAGTTTAATGTCATCTTGAAAAGGACTTCCTGTCGTCACTGAGTGAGGACGTCTCAAAGTCTGACCTGCATTCCCTGCATGGATTCCCAGATCCATGCAAATGATCTGGGAATCTGGGAATCTGTAAATGAAAGTTTCATCCGGTTTGAAACTTTCATTTACAGATGAGTTTTAGGTGAATTATGTCTGTAAATCTTTGTTACTTCACAGTAAGAAAATCTACCTTAAATTAAACTGTCACAACTTGATTATAAATTCCAATGTTTCTAATTTCTGCAAGAGGAGAAATTGTGCCCTTTGCAGGTCCAGATAATAGATAGACCTCCACCATACCAAAATATTTATTATGGGACAAGCACAGAGACAATATACATTATCAGTTTACCATGGGACACTTTTGGTAAATCCAACATCATTATTAGCAATGGTATATTTTAGCACACCTTTGAACCGTGTATAATATCATCATAGCCAGATCACAGTCATTTCCTCAACTTTCCATCCAACTTGCACATTGCAGAGCTAAAGCAGAGCTTCAGCCGGATTAATATCCACCGACAGGCTGTTCTACAATGCCTTCAGTATCTGCTTGTTCATAATTGTGTCGCTGGGTGAACAGGTTCAGGACAGCATTGTAAATGCCGCTCTCCTCTGTGACGTCCTTCAGCTCCTCATTAGGGACCTGAGCAGGAAGCAGGTTATCTGTCTGCAGAAGGACGAGCAGTGAGCAGTCCAAACACTGACCACCAGGGGACAATCTGAACAGATCCCCAAGCCTCATCATCTGGTAATGACAATTACAATATATATTTTTATATTCATATCTTTAAAGACTGTCAAGGTCTTTAAAGGTCTACATTTTAATTTTATAAAAATTAAAATGTAGTGAAAGTGGTAGTTGGAAAACAGTGATTATTTAGGATAGACAAGTCTACAGTCTTGATCAACCGACAGGGTCAATATGCTACTATTATTATTACGGAATGTCTGAAAACAGACAGATGAGTAAATTACCACGAACTGAAACTTAGTCCTCAGTATCGCTCAAAAAGCCCCGATCCATTGAACTATTTCCTTCCTGCTGTCACTTTCAAACAAGATGTCAAGAAAGTTGAGCGGATTTCTTTAGAGGCAGAGATTCATCCGTGGCCCAGAGGGAATACTGCTGCTTTTCCCAGTTTAGGACCACAGCCTCAGCCTCATTAGAGCCAACAGACACCTTCCCTGCTCCATACAGTCTGAACTGCTGCTGTGCTTATTGACGGTCATCAATGTCCATACCAACAATGAGACCCTGAGCTTTTCTAACCAAACACACTGCTGTGTGCTGCTCCTTGAAAACACAAGTCAGATTTTTTAAGTTTCTAAGAAAATACAAAGTGAACTGAAATACATCCATGTGCCCCCAAACTCCCACAGGTTCTCCCACAACACGTTGCACCTCGATAATACCATAACAATTATTATGGGACAATACGGCAAGGACAAGTATTGGGTCTTGTCAGCACACAAGGACAGAATTCAAATGACAGTGAGACTGTTAGGGTAACAATAGTCCATTGTCTCACGAACAAGGTGAAGGTCATACTACTCCTCAAAAATAAAAAAAAATAATTGATGTTCTAAAATAATTTATTCCATGTTGGAGAATAAGATATCTGCTATCAGGTCTGACATGAATGCAGAGGGTTTGGAGCTGAAAGAATACAGAGAAACGATCTCAACCGTCCAACAAACACAGAATAGTGTGGTTAAGAATATGGAAGAAAGTCTTCCATAATTCTACAGTTCAACACATTCAAAACGAAGTGAAACACAACACTGCAGCAGATGATAATCTAAAGCAGGGTTTTCCTACATGCCGATCTTAGGACGGTTTTGAGTCGATGTGGTAAAAACTACACTTTGCTTCATCCAGAGCGTCAGGGCCCTCATTGAGGAATGATTTGTTCCTGGAGGTCTGATGTGTGTTGAGGTTTGTCAAAGTTAAAGTAAGATCTGGGATGTGAGAAGCTTGATTGGGAAGGTTTGAATGGTTTGGGTGGAATGGACAGCAGAAAGCAGCCAGAAGTGAAAACCACAGGAAGCTGGTTGTAGAACTGAAAATTGGTTGTCAAACAAGGAAGTTAAGGATGATAAAACTGTTCACAACCTAATTGAACCTTCTAATGTGGAAAGTCGACAGTCTGCTTTTATTAAAGATTAGCAACAGGTGTGACTTAGGCTGTATTTTATTTGCTAATTGACTTCTTTGTAAAATAAAAAAAAAAAATGAAAAAGAAAAGAAAAAAAAACTTTTGCTGTTCACGGGTTCCTTTTGCATTACCTCTGACAGTGATTGTATTTAATTACTGTGTGTGTCAGTCAGAGTGATTCCCCCAGCTGCGACGTCCTGCCTGCTCTCAGCCTCAGCAGGAGCCGAACATCCTCCTGCACTGGAAAATCCCCACAGACCTGTAGGATTTATGCAGCTCTCCAAAACCCATTTGAGGTTAATGGGGGCTAAAAGTTGAAGGAGTTTACTTTGAGCTTCCCTTTCCAGACAATAAAACATGAGTCATGCTCCACACTAAGGGCGAAGCTGCTCTCTGTCACACAGGGCTTTGTTGTCAACCTGAAGGGAGCCGCTCCTGCTGGTTTTGGAACAAATCAACATCTGTTTTTAGCTTCTTCTTCTGCCTATCACTCATGTGTTTCCATTAAAAATATACACACTGAGCAAAAAACACAAAGCAATATTAAATGCTCAACACAACACACACATTCATTTACACACAAAGAAGAAACACAACACTAACAGCAGCAAAGCTGGCAATGAAAGCTAACTTCTTCAGTTGTGTTTTCATTATTCTGAGTACTTTAATTGAGTCTGGACTAGAAAAAACATGTTATGCTAAAAACATCAATTCAGATGTAACTAGAGATGAAACAATTGTTCAAACTAATCATTATGAATTGATTATTGAAATAATAAATAATTACTAATTGAATAGTCAAAAAATAATGACTAGATGAGCCATGAACTGTATTATTAAGTCAAACAGAAATGTTTGTCCCATGTTATTGTCAGTAGGACTTATTTAGCTTATTTATTTGCCACAAATGATGAAGTGTTCACAAATAATTCATTTCACCAATGAATTGTTTTCTTATTAAGAGAGGAATTTAAACTTTATTTGTCTTTTTCTTTACGTTTTTCTAATATTGTATGAAGATAACTAAAGCAATAAAATAAAACATTTGCCGAATGTGCAAGTTTTTTTTAAATCTGATTAGATTCAAATGATTGCTGTTTCAACCTTAGTCCCAAACTTACACTCGCCCCATGTTCAGCCATAGTTTCTTCATTATGATACATCAGAGACGTCTCTTTCCAACAGAATTGTATTTGATTAGTAAGCAGCCACTGTGACTCTTATCAGAGCTGTTTATATGTTGCACATCGTTCAATAAACATTGCAGTACCAGTAAGTCAGTTTCACTTCATTGTCTCCGCAGTGACACCACAGTTGCTGGTGTTATCTGCGCAGTTGCAGATTTTAATGTCCAAAGCGCTTCAGCACACAAAAACATGGCTGACATTTTTTCCATACTGTAGTTCTGACTGTAGTTCTGACCATAGTTGTTGTGTTCAGTGTGGAGCTTTGCTGTGTGAGTGGATGGGCCCTGAGGAACACCTGTCAGGTACGTTTCCTGGTTCTTCACATGTGCTCTGCTACATTTAACCTCATTCTTATTTTATTATTTTATTCAGTTAAGACAACTTGAAACCATAAACACAATCAAAAGGGACTTATAAATAATATGATTTTTTTAAAAATATCTATTAGTAGGTAGGATTTTTCTAAATTTTGTCTTCAGAAAGTACAAAATGGATGTGAACTGTGGACAGTTAGAAGAAAAGTTACCAGTTCAGTCGGTAGTGCTTAGGTGTGAACTCAACCTGAAGTAATACACATAGGAAGTTTATTTAACAGGAGTGTATTAAAGTTTTGCAGATAGGCTGCAGCAGAAGCACATGATGCAGTGATAGGATGATGCACTAGAGGCTTAAGTTAATCTTTCAGTTTGATTTTCACACCTCGGCTCCCTGTCGCCTGCCTGTGTTTAACTTTCTTCTTGTGTTTTTAGCGTTAGCTCTCATGTCTGGGACTGGGTCTCAACGTTCCAAATGCAGATATTACTTTTTGATCAAGTTATATCCTGTGTTTCAAGATTCAATTATGCTTTTAATTTATTACCATGTATTAACAAAATGATGTGCAAAAGTGTTGAAAATGTTCCCAGCTTAAGTGTAGTCAGAAAGTGAATGTATTAAGTGCTTAACCTTCTCTGTGAGAGCAAGCCCTTTGCTGCAGGGGAGGTGATACATATTTATTCAGAAGACATTAGAAGATCACAGTGTTTGACTCTGACTCCCACACATGCTGCTTTCACATGCTGATGAAGATCCCACAGCTTTTAAAGCCTGTCCTGAGTTATTAAAGCCATGAACAGCGATTGATCTGGAGCAACTAAGTGCAGACGGAAAACACATCTTTACAACCATTTTGCGTTTCTAATTACTGACTTAAAATCTAAACACCAGAGAGCAAAATCCTGGAAATCTGCAAAGGAAAAGAGAGCTTTAAAGGAATGACTCCAGACAGACAGACAGACAGACAGACAGACAGACAGACAGACAGACAGACAGACAGACAGACAGACAGACAGACAGACAGACAGACAGAGGCTAAACCATCAGACCTGCAGGCAGAATGAACACCTCACACTGCTCTAGACTTTTTAGTCATTCTGGCTGAAATTATGAAAATCTAGTTTTACCCAGTTTTAACTTTCTTCAGTAACATTTTTGAAATTACTATGACATATTCAAATGTATTTAATTTTAATTCGGTTGAATTAATGTTGAGTCTGATCAAGCTGAAAAGAGGTGCCACCTCACATCACCATGCAACTTTGTTCTGCACAATGACTGTTGTCCCAGTAGCTGCAGTTCAGTGGTCTGAACACACAGCCTCTGATCTTCCTGGCCTGCAGGGACCTGAACTGTGCGCCACTAGTCAGACGTCTCAAAGGGATTGTTGCAGGTGCTTTTGCCATGAGGCTTGGGACTTTTGCTTCACAGAAATGATTTTTGTAGAGGATTGGATGTTGATCTGGAGGCTGAATCCACACTCTGTACTCACGCTGACTGAAATTACATGCAACAATTGAACCAAAGTTTGGAAATCAGGGAACATTTCTCCTAGTGAAGTGATCAAAAGTCGGAAAGACTCCCTGAATGAGGAGTTTCCTTTTGCACCAGATGCACTGATCTGGGACCAAAGTCTTCTGTCCATAACTCTTCAACATGTTTTCAGCAGCCAGATAGCAAGAAGCACTGAGTACCGCTTCCTGATCTGACATGATACTATGATGGTATTTTTTATTTCATTTTTTGATTGATTGAAAATCTGGTCCTCTTTTTAAATACTTCCCACTGACTTTGGAAGTATTGGTTCCTCACTGCAACTGTTTCTCCTCTGTCAGTTTTTGTTGTCTAAAAAAATTAATACTGCATTTAAAAAAAAGAGAGAGAGAACTGTGCAACTGAACAGAAATAAGCTCTTCTTTTTAAAAATCTTTGAGGCTTCCAGTTGCTCTCCCTTTTTACCCTAATCTCATTCAGCCTATTCACACAAAAAAAACAACCAACAGTGTTCTCAGTCGAAGGGCACCTTGGCTGCCATCGCTGAGAGGTGTTGTGCTCCTTTAACTGCTCCTTCTTGTGCCTCGTCCAACCTCCGAAGAGTCATAAATCAAATGTGCAAATTTGACCTGAGAGGCTGAGACGTTTTACTGTAATTAAGCTCTTCGACTTTTGATTCCGCTGATTAGTTCCTCCCAAGACATGTTTAAAATCAGTGGGAAAGACTCAGTCAGGGTTAAGGGTATGAGTGGCGGTGTGACGATGCCTGATTGGATGCTGAGAGTGGCTCACCTGCACAGGGTGTCGGAGTGGCAGGTGCGTCGGAGTTCCAGGCAGGTGGGCTTATGCCTCTCTTGGTGGGAGCAGGAGGGGATGATGGTGCGGCGGCGGCGCTCAGCACACGCCTGGTCCAAGCAGGAGCAGAACAGCAGAGGGTAGCTCAACTCCCATGAGACCCGCTCAAAGAACTGCCGCAGGGCCTGAGATCGGGAGGAAATTCATTCAACCTTCAATTAACCAGAGTCCTTATTTACTATATCCAACCTCTCCTCTCCTTGTGGTCATACTGCCATCTACAGAAATACACTGCTCAGTCAGAAACAACCTCAGGGTCAGTAGGAGGGTCTTTGTGCTGTCAATCATACTTCTGTAAGTGCTGCTCCTACCTTCCCCATTTGTGTCTACAATGCTACAGTTTGCTCCTCACAATGAACCCATAATTGCTAAAGCTAGTCAGCATGCCCACTGATGACAGCAGATCCACAAAGGTCTCTCTATTATTAGCATGTTGAGTTACACCAGAGTGATTGACAGCACTAAGACCATCTTTCTCTGCACTGCTTTGAAAGAACTCACAAAAAAGGTGTGATATTAGCAAAGCAAGCTAGGTAATTTTAGCAATCTGACCCAGCACCAAAATTCCTTACCCGACTCTAATTTTTCAAAACAATTTGAGAGGCACTTTTGATCATGTTTTACATTTTATTGTGTTGTAGCCTAGGATTCTGAAAGTCTTGGTTTTGTCTCAGTCTTCATAGATTCTGGTCTTACCCTGAAGAAAGGAAAATATATATTGTTTCATATAAAACAATGTGAAAACACAATCACATTGGTGGGAAGACATGGTGAGGTAACCTCTCGCCCTGCTCCCATTGGAGAGTTACCCATTTTTATTATCACATAAAATGACTCAGCCACTTTTCTGAGAAAAGCCCCAAGTGAAGTGTTCCTTATACTTTCAATGTGTATAAAGAAAGAGTGTGGGTTGTTCACACTTCTCCCCAGTGGCATCAGACAATCAACCTTGTAGTGAATGTAAGCTGCACTGAGAGTCAAAAATCTCATTCCCCAAATGCAGGGAGGCAAAGGTGGTCCTTAGTAGTTTAATTTAAAAAATGAGGAAAAAAAAGAAAAACATACATTTTACAAAAACACACAGAACACAGGGTGCCAAAATAGAACTAAACACATAAATCCAAGGAAAAAGGAGCAGGAGAGTGATGGGTAACTAAGTAACTTTATATAATTAAACAAAGATGAAATTTGAGATACAAAGTATTTAAAACATGTATTTAGAATTATAGTCTTCCTGTCGCTTCAGCAATGGCAACAGAGGAAGTGAACGAAAGTCAGTCTGTGTTGGCCACACTTCCAAGTAATGAATTAACATCAACAGCTCCAACATTTTAAAATTTAACATCTCAGTGTGGTGGCTAACTCAAACTGCATTGTGCACCACCTTCAGAAGCCAGCATCAAACATGTCTGTGCCTACCTTCTGACACCTCTTCCTGCTGCACGGCTCCTGGTTGGCTGCAGGGGCCTGTGGGGGCGTGACCTTGCTGCAGATAATGTTGTAGGCTGATCGCAGGCGTCTGCAGGTTTCGTTCAGGTAACAGGCTTTAGCTGCATCCACACAGGGGTTACAGGGTTTCCCTGCCTCAGAGCAGGGCCTCGTCTTCAACAAGGATGAGTCTGAACAAAGAGAACGCAGATGAAAGATGATTTAGGCAGATGTGTTGACACAAACACACAGTTCTGGGCTGTCTGACAGAGTTAATGGAGGATTGAACATTTTTAGAACTGTGTTTTGGCTGACGTTAAATTGTCATTACTGGCTGCTTAAATAGGGGTATTTTGTGTAAATTATCATCAGGCTCATGTCATTAGGCTAATTTATGCCTCCTCTTCCCCTTTTCCTACAGTCCTTTTCCTGCCAGTGACCTGGAAATTATTCCTAGCAAAATATTGTGAAAGATGTCTTTATTTCTGAAATCCACAGAGAGGAGAGATTTAGTGGAGTAAAACAAAATCCTGATTACATCCAGCTTTTAGGAGCTGTTTGAACAGCCCATCAATAAACAGAAAAATCATGCATATGAAAAAAATCTGTTTTATTTAAGTCTGGCAGAATGTACCCAAGGGCTCTGTTATGTAAAGAATAAATATTTGTTCAATTCTTTTAGTCAAGATAAAACATGACCAGTTAACAGGAGATGACTGAAATGTTGGTGTGTTTTTAGATTTTTGCATGATCTTTTCACACTGCTTATTTTGTTGCATTTCCAGTATGTATTGAAAATACATACTGGGTGTATTTCCTGGTATGTAAATACATACCAGGAAATAAATATTGTTTATTTTCTAATATAAAATGTGTTCTGCTCTGCTAGTTTCCTGCACTTGAATCCGCCTTAAAACCAAATATTATCACGATATGTAATATACATATTTCAAATGTATTTGTGTTCAACTCAATAAAAACATGTGCACTACCACCACTTGTTTTTCTTCTTTTCTATTTATTAAAAAAGGGTTGTGCCTACACATTTATGAACGTACTGTCCCTTTCATTCTTTGTTTTACTCACTCTAAAGTTTCTATATTTATATCTAATGTCTGTTTGCGGAGTCTTGGAAAATAAAATCAAATTAAAGGATTTGCTCACACAGTTTTGGCCAGTAAAACTGATTCTGAATGTGAAATTAAGAAACATCAATTTACACAATTTAGATGCATATTGCAGATATTTTTTGGAACAATTTCAGGCAAACATGATTGGAGCAAAAGATGCATTTCCATTTTTTTCCTTTACAAAGGAAAAAAATGGAAGGAATAAGGGAACTGCAACACAATTCCCTTATTTTCTCCTGTGAAAGCGACCCTGAGGAGTGAAACTTTCCAAACAGCAACGCTCTTTTATCCTGTTGCTCTGGCTGTAATATAGATAAAGACACATCTAAGAGCAGACAAAAGGATTCATTTAAAAATGGGCGTTAAAACAGGAAGATTTGTGATTTTAAATGCGTACTTTTCATAGGTTCCATGAACATGCAGACTGTGACTAATGAAAATCCCACAGAAATGGTCAGGATCTCTGAGTGGTATTTGGAGATTGTTATTCTGTTTAAAACAAAAAAGTTCTAAACATTTTTAAAGTTAATCTCATGTCTGAACCACTTAAGTAAAACCTAAATACATAAATAAATTAAATCATTTTATTTAAGGAAGTGCTTTAATGTCGCAACAACATAAAAGCTTGATCTTTATAATGACATGTTAGTTTCATTTAAGATTTTAAATTCTTCTTGCAGTTCTAACATTTTGTTTCACTTTCCTCACAGTTAGTTTGAGACTATTCTGTTTTTAATGTATTCTTTTTTCTCTTCAGTTTATCATATGAAACTTTTTGTTACTAACTTGTGCCTTTCCATGTTATTTTCTTTAAATATTCAGCAATGACGAAAAAACCACATTGCCATATTTTAATTTACTTTTCTGATTTATTTTCAATTAAAAACATCATGTGCAGTAATGAATTATGGGTAATATACTTTGCTGAAGTCTGCCTACATGCAGTCTTATCAGAAGTGACCTCATTTATGAGCTCTTGGGCTAATTTTGACTGGTCAAAGGTTCTCTTTCTCATTGGAGTACCAAAGTCTTAGAAATGAATTTGTAACCATTCCAGATAGATGCCATTGACTTCTTTTGATTTACTTTAGATAATTGTGAAAATGAACAGATGATTAAGCACTTATTGCATGATTTATTTAATGATGGGAAACATTTAAGGGTAAGGGGGGAAAAAAAGCAAAGATAAAAGGAGGAAATCTGATAGAGAGCAAATATCTCCTCCAGCCTCATCAATCTGCTTCACATGTTAAAACATGAAGGAACCCTATGGGTTGGTGTAAATAATATACTGTAATTCATAATGCAACAGTGACAGAACTGGAAAGGTTAATAGACAAGTGTTTTAAGATGGCAAACATCCTCTTTGGTCTTGGTCCACCTTGGATTAGCTGTTGTCTTAATTCCCACAGGAAAATTTGCCTCTGTCCAATCAGAACAAAGACATTGATGGATTTCTGCATTGCCGGTAAGACAGTAATTGCACACAACTACTCTACCGAACCCCATGTAAAAAATATAAACAGTGCCTCCAGGTTTTGATGTAGAGATTACTACTGTTGCTGTAAGAGGTGAAGGCAGGTGGCAATGTAGTCAGTCCCACAAAACTCACACTCCATCCATCCATCCATCTTCTGCCGCTTATCCGGGGTCGGGTCGCGGGGGCAGCAGCTTAAGAAGGGAGGCCCAGACTTCCCTTTCCCCAGCCACTTCCTCCAGCTCCTCCGGGGGAATCCCGAGGCGTTCCCAAGCCAGCCGAGAGGCGTAGTCCCTCCAGCGTGTCCTGGGTCTTCCCGGGGCCTCCTCCCGGTGGGGACGTGCCCGAAACACCTCACCAGGGAGGCGTCCAGGAGGCATCCTGACCAGATGCCCGAGCCACCTCAACTGGCTCCTCTCGATGTGGAGGAGCAGCGGCTCTACTCTGAGTCCCTCCCGGATGACCGAGCTTCTCACCCTATCTCTAAGGGAGAGCCCAGCCACCCTACGGAGAAAACCCATTTCGGCCGCTTGTATTCGCGATCTCGTTCTTTCGGTCATTGCCCAAAGCTCATGACCATAGATGAGGGTAGGAACGTAGATCGACCGGTAAATCGAGAGCTTCGCTTTTTGACTCAGCTCTCTCTTCACCACGACGGACCGGTAGAGCGCCCGTTTCACGGCAGACGCTGCACCAATCCGCCTGTCAATCTCACGCTCCCTTCTTCCCTCATTCGTGAACAAGATCCCGAGATACTTGAACTCCTCCACTTGAGGCAGGACATCTCCCTCAACCCGGAGAAGGCACTCTACCCTTTTCCGACTCAAGACCATGGTCTCAGACTTGGAGGCACTGATCCTAATCCCGGCCGCTTCACACTCAGCTGCGAACCGCTCCAGTGAGAGCTGAAGATCACGTCCTGATGAAGCCAATAGGACCACATCATCCGCAAAAAGCAGAGATGCAATCCTAAGGCCACCAAAACGGATCCCCTCAACACCCTGGCTGCGCCTAGAAATTCTGTCCATAAAAGTAATGAACAGAATCGGTGACAAAGGGCAGCCCTGGTGGAGTCCAACCCTCACTGGGAACGAGCCCGACTTATTGCCGGCAATGCGGACCAGACTCTGACACTGGTCATACAGGGACCTGACAGCCCGTATCAAAGGGCCCGGTACCCCATACTCCCGGAGAACCCCCCACAGGGCACCCCCGAGGGATACGGTCGAACGCCTTCTCCAAGTCCACAAAGCACATGTAGACCGGTTGGGCGAACTCCCATGCACCCTCCAGGACCCTGCTGAGGGTGTAGAGCTGGTCCAGTGTTCCACGACCAGGACGAAAACCACACTGCTCTTCCAAAATCCGAGGTTCGACTATCCGACGGACCCTCCTCTCCAGTACCCCCGAATAGACCTTGCCAGGGAGGCTTAAGAGTGTGATCCCTCTATAGTTGGAGCACACTCTCCGATCCCCCTTTTTAAACAGGGGGACCACCACCCCAGTCTGCCAATCCAGGGGAACTGCCCCCGATGTCCATGCGATACTGCAGAGTCGCGTTAACCAACACAACCCTACAACATCCAGAGCCTTGAGATACTCCGGGCGAATCTCATCCACCCCCGGGGCCCGGCCACCGAGGAGCTTTTTAACTACCTCGGCGACCTCGTCCCCAGAGATTGGAGAGCCCAACCCAAGGTCCTCAGGCTCAGCTTCCTCAATGGAAGGCATGTTGGTGGGATTGAGGAGGTCTTCGAAGTACTCCGCCCACCGACCCACAACGTCCCGAGTCGAAGTCAGCAGCACACCACCCCCACTGTAAACAGTGTTGGTGCTACACTGCTTCCCCCTCCTGAGACGCCGGATGGTGGACCAGAATCGCCTCGAAGCCATACGGAAGTCTTTCTCCATGGTCTCTCCGAACTCCTCCCACGCCCGAGTTTTTGCCTCAGCAACCACCTGAGCTGCACGCCGCTTCGCCCGCCGGTACCCATCAGCTGCTTCCGGAGTCCCACAGGCCAAAAAGGCCCGATAGGACTCCTTCTTCAGCCTGACAGCATCCCTCACCGAAGGTGTCCACCAACGGGTTCGAGGGTTGCCACCACGACAGGCACCGACAACCTTGCGACCGCAGCTCCGATGAGCCGCCTCGACAATGGAGGCACGGAACATGGTCCACTCGGACTCAATGTCCCCCGCCTCCCCCGGGACGTGTTTGAAGCTCTGCCGGAGATGGGAGTTAAAGCTCCGTCTCACAGGGGACTCCGCCAGATGTTCCCAGCAGACCCTCACAACACGTTTGGGCCTGCCAGGTCTGACCGGCATCCTCCCCCACCACCGGAGCCAACTCACCACCAGGTAGTGGTCAGTGGACAACTCCGCACCTCTCTTCACCCGAGTGTCCAAGACATACGGCCGCAGATCCGACGAAACGATAACAAAATCGATCATCGAACTGCGGCCTAGGGTGTCCTGGTGCCAAGTGCACATATGGACACCCTTATGCCTGAACATGGTGTTCGTTATGGATAATCCGTGACGAGCACAGAAGTCCAGCAACAGAACACCACTCGAGTTCAGATCGGAGAGAGCATTCCTCCCAACCACGCCCCTCCACGTCTCACTGTCATTGCCCACGTGAGCGTTGAAGTCCCCCAGCAAAACGAGGGAGTCCCCAGGAGGGGCACTCTCCAGTACCCCCTCCAAGGACTCCAAAAAGGGCGGGTAAGCTGAACTGCCATTCGGCCCGTAAGCACAAACAACAGTCAGAACCCGTCCCCCCACCCGTAGGCGGAGGGAGGCTACCCTCTCGTTCACCGGGGTAAACCCCAACGTACAGGCGTCAAGATGGGGAGCAACAAGTATGCCCACCCCTGCTCGACGCCTCTCACCGTGGGCAACTCCAGAGTGGAAGTACATCCAGCCCCTCTCCAGGAGACTGGTTCCAGAACCAGAGCCATGCGTCGAGGTGAGACCGACTATTTCTAGCCGGAACCTCTCAGCCTCACACACCAGCTCCGGCTCCTTCCCCACCAGAGAGGTGACATTCCACGTCCCAAGAGCCAGTTTCTGTAACCGAGGATCGGACCGCCAGGACCCCCTCCCTCAGCCACAACCCATCTCACATTGCACCCGACCCCTGCGACCCTTCCCATAGGTGGTGAGCCTATTGGAAGAGGGTCCCATGTTTCTTCTTCGGGCTGAGCCCGGCCGGGCTCCATAGGTTAAAGCCCGGCCACCAGGCGCTCGCCAACGTGCCCCACCTCCAGGCCTGGCTCCAGAGTGGGGCCCCGGTGACCCGCGTCCGGGCGAGGGAACACGAGAACCAAAGTTTGTTTGCATCATAGGGGTCTTCGGGCTGCGCTTTGTCTGGTCCCTCCCCTAAGACCTGTCTGCCTTGGGAGACCCTACCAGGGGCATGAAGTCCCCGACAGCATAGCTCTTAGGATCATTGGGGCACTCAAACCCCTCCACCACGATAAGGTGGCAGCCCGAGGAGAGGCAAAACTCACACTGTTGGAGCAAATAACAGGTTATGACTCTAACATCACTCTGTCCATTTGTCATAAAAATGACATTTGCAACATGACTGTACTGAGAGGAATCAATTATATAATTTTTTGTGAGGAAAAAAAAAAAAATTATTTTCACATGCACATAGTGAAGTGAGTCTCATCTGCCATGTAATGAGATGGATCCACTGGGCTGGATGCTATTTTAAAAGGTCAGCCTTCTATAATTGAAACCAATTAAATAATACTTTGCAATTACCCAACAGGCAGTTATTGTTTTACTGTGTGTTATTCTAAACTGCATCAAGTTCTGGTCAGGATATGGACTGACCTTATGAATGTAATCTCAGTCTGGGATTTGGTTTGAATTGTACTATTTGCAGCGTGGGATGAATGATGAACATAAAACATAAGAACTCAGCACAAGAAGTTTGAATTTATTGTGTGTCTTTTGTTCACAGTGTCAGAAACTAGAGATAAAATTTCAAATATTGTTAAAAGCCTCTTAAGTGGAGAGTAACTTACAGGTGGTCAAGTTGCATCACGAGGACATGATTAGATCTTTTAGATATTTTAGCGGAGTTGTTTACAAACGACACTGAAGATGAAGATTTAATGATTTGGGGTGAAAAGGATGCCCTGGTAAACTTGTTAGCATGTTATTTATGCTATAGTTATCTGAATAACTCTTAATATGATATTTGTATGACATATTAAGGGAATATTAAGAACTGAGAACCAGGCACTTCTCAGTTTGTTGTTTCTCATGTAACATTAGCATACTGTACAATTATTCAGCCTGTTGTTGCCTCTATTCTATTCTATTCTATTTTTATTTTAAATTATTTTAAATTGCCTTTCTGTTCTTGGTGTTGGATTTTATCAAATAAATTTCCCTCAAAAATGCGACTCATACTCCGGTGCGACTTATATATGTGTTTTCCTTCTTAATTATGCATTTTATGGCTGGTGCGACTTGTACTGTGGAGCGACTTATAGTCCGGAATTGAGGAATTGAGCCTCAAAACCTGCTGTGTGAATGTAGCTTAAATCTCAACCAGCTTCATCATTTCAAAAGCTACTTTTGATATGAAGTTAAAAAAAATGTATCGTCAACACCCAACTGTGAAGCCATCTTGTGGCCGATTTAAGGAGCTCCTCTTCATTATTCAGTCTACTTTATGCATCTGTAAGTAGCACAGAGTTTTTGTACATCAGTGTGTTACGTCAGTTTATGGAATGGACTAAATGAGCTCAAACAAAGTATATAAACCAATTTTGAAAACTTTCAACACCAAGCTTATTGGGAAATATGTTTTATTCGATGTTTGTCTCGAAGACCAAACATGTTGATGAGTATGAGAGAAGCAGGTTTTCATAAAATCTCAAATCTCACCTGCTCCTTTTTTCAAACAAATCATGTAAAATTGGACCCGAAGGGCTGATTATTTGTCTTGTTTTTCTGAATTTACATTTCATTGTCTCTTTGAAATAAATAAGTAAAGAGAGATATAATTGATAAGAAGAACTTTGAATATACATATCACACAGCAATAAAATAAAACAGAATTAAAAATCTCATTTGCATATGTAGTTGTGCACTGTAACAGCTATAGATATATTCATTTGAAGTATGTTAAGTATTGAGAGGTAGGGAGCAAAGAACATTTTTGCCCCCTCTATATCAAATGACAAGGGTTGTTGAGTTTCACTATAATACTGAAGAGAAGGCCAGAAAACAAACAGCCCAGTAGAAAGTCATTTGAGCTGAAGGTTGTTTTCTGCTGTATAATTTCTATTGTTGCCATGAAAACAATGTCTGTGCTTCTCTGGGTAAAGTGAGGATGAGTTCAGGTGAAGAAAAAACTGTTTTCCTTACACTGATTACAGAAGGCAACCACGGGTGAAATTGTTGCTTCATTTCATCTTAGAGTAATGCGAGAAGTAAATTGTTTGAAACTTTATTTATTTTTAGTCCAGAATTTAAAACAGGAGTTTTTGCATAAAAATGTGACTCGACGTGTTTGCAGCAAGCGGGGTGTCATAACTGTCATAAACTTCTCTCTTACATGCACATTTGGGAGGCAAACAAATTATTCTTGACTGAAATATACTACATAATAACTCATCAGACAGGCTGTCAGATTTGACTTCAAATACACCAAAAGGAAAGATGAGGCCCAACAGAGAGACCCATCTAACCCATCACACCTGACTGCTTTATACCACAAACAATAATATCACTGTGAAAAGTCATGTGTTGAGACAAAGTTATATAGATCTACTGCAACAGAATATAGCATTTATTACAAACATGGATTCTTTAAACATAGATCACAAATAAGTAACATAATAAAACTCCTGAGTTCTCTTCATTTCTGTGCTTCAGGTGAAAAGCCGACAGCGAGACTGCAGCTGTGAATCCTCATTCAAATTCATCTTTAAATAATAGAAAATCAACACTGTTAATGTGCGTTTGATGCATCATACACATTCACATAGTGCAAAATTCCTTGGAGCTTGTTAGGCTGATCACACACTCTCAGACACACACACGCACACACACACTGCCTGATTGTGTGTTCTGAATGTAGGGATTTACTCAGTGAGAAGAAATGTAGAGCTTGGTAAAGCATTTTATCACAGCTGACAAAGTCGACTGCAAAGAAACATGTTACACTAGAAATTCAAACATGTACTGGCAGTTTAACATCCACACACACACACACACACACACACACACACACCCACCCACACACACACACACACACACATAAAGCTCTAAACTGTATACTGGCTGTGTGTTCACAGGCTTGTTGAATATTAAACAGAATGAAAATGAAATGCTTTTTAATGTCATAATCATCATTTTAAAGGCTGATGGGTAATTAGGACAGGATTTTTTTGACACTGTTGTAAATGATGAACAATACAAAAGTTCTGCACAACCTGAGCTCTGAAATCAAATTTCTCCCTTCTTCAGATTTTTGGGGGTCTTTGTTTTTGAAGGACCAGCAAATAACTTACTGGTGTATTTCCACCACAATGAATTGTGGTTCAGCCTTTGAATTGCACCGCAGAGACGTGGCATCCATTTGGAGTATTGGCTTCCTTTTACTACCAATACTTCACCGGTATCTGCCCAAAGCTACAGAGCTTTTTCATCATGAAACCCCCCCCCCCAAAAAAAACAATAAAAAGATGTTGGCATTTTTACCTCCTAACACTGGAGCACATTAATCAAACCCAGGCTTTCAGGAGCCGAAAAGACAGAAAAATGACAATTTTTTCTTCAAATATTTATTTACATTTCTCATGACAAAGTAGGTCTTCATGTTTGTGATCCAATAGGAACACATTCCTCAAAATAAACAAAATGATTGAAATCAGTGTCCATCTCTTCCTACTCCTCTTCCTTGGTGTAGTTATGTCCCTTTTTACAACTCCATGAACACAGCTGACTCTGTCCTTGTCTGCTACTTAACAGCAACATTAAAAAACTGTGTAGAAACTTTGCAAATTATTTATAGTGTTAAAACCCAAACAATATAAAAATTAAGTTAAGAAATGTACTAAACACACTCAGAGTGAATTACTGACTATTTGTATGTATCTTGATCTGGTAGAAAAAGATACAAATTAATGAAAAGAAAACACTGGAAAATGAGAACCAGATGTTCAGTCTCTACATTCAGATATTCTCCTTTTTACATAAAACACAGACTTTCTCCTAAAACGTTTTCTTTCACAACAAACATGTGTGCCTCCTCTGGTCAACCATGAATCAATTTTGACTGATTAAGCAGATTAATTATTTATGCACAAGTGGATCAACTGGAAGTGAGGAAAGAAAGAGAGATGTGCTTCATGCAGTCGGTGGAGGAGGAGAGGAGAGCTGCTGAGTGGAACTGTGAAGGTCCATCAGATTTCTGGATAGATATGTGAAAACAGATGCTGTGTTTGACAACAGCGCTGATTTTTCTCAATGTTCCAATGTTTCAGACCTCGGCGCACACCATTTTTCTCTCATCGCTGCAATTATTGTGAATGAGCTACATGTACACTGCCTGGCCAAAAAAAAAGTTGCCACCAAAAAATGGTCACACTCTCTAATATTTTATTGGACCGCCTTTAGCTTTGATTACAGCCCACATTCGCTGTGGGATTGTTTCAATAAGCTTCTGCAGTGTCACAAGATTTATTTCCATCCAGTGTTGCATTAATTTCTCAGCAAGATCTTGTACTGATGATGGGAGAGTCTGACCACTGCGCAAAGCCTTCTCCAGCACATCCCAAAGATTCTCAATGGGGTTAAGGTATGGACTCAGTGGTGGCCAATCCATGTGTGAAAAAGATGTCTCATGCTCCCTGAACCACTCTTTCACAATTTGAGCCCGATGAATCCTGGCATTGTCATCTTGGAATATGCCCGATTCATTTGGGAAGAAAAGATCCATTGATGGAATAACCTGGTCATTCAGTATATTCAGGTACTCAGCTGACCTCATTCTTTGGGCACACAATGTTGCTGAACCAAGCAACTCCTTCTGAACAAGGAGTTGTTCAGACTGCTATTTCCATTAAAACTGACTGTATGTCTCACAAAGATAGAAATCTGTCTCCACCTCTCTGTCTCACACACATGACAACCCCAGATCTGCAGCAACCCCAAATCATAATACTGCCCCCACAGGCTTGTACAGTAGGCACTAGGCATGATGGGTGCATCACTTCACCTGCCTCTCTTCTTACCCTGATGCGCCCATCACTCTGGAACAGGGTAAATCTGGACTCATCAGACCACATGACCCTCTTCCATTCCTCCAGAGTCCAATTTTTATGCTCCCTAGCAAACTGAAGCCTTTTTTTCTGGTTAGCCTTTCTGATTATAGATTTTCTTACGGCTACACAGCTTTTCAACCCCAAGCCCTTGAGTTCCCTTCGCATTGTGCGTGTGGAAATGCTTTTGGGTTCAGAATTATACATACTCCTGAGTTCTGCTGTTGTTTTTCTTCGATTTGATTTGACCAAACATTTAAGTAATTGCTGATCACGATCTTTCAGGATTTTTTTCCGACCACATTTCTTCCTGGAAGACGATGGTTCCCCACCATCCTTCCAGTTTTTTATGATGCATTGGACAGTTCTTAACCCAATTCCAGTAGTTTCTGCAATTTCCTTCGATGTTTTCTCTGCTTGATGCATGCCAATGATTTGACCCTTCTTGAACAGACTAACATTTTTTCCACGACCACAGTAATGTGTCATTGTCCATAGTTGTTTGAGAAATGAGGAGTTACTCATTGCATCAGCTGGGGTTAAATAACTTGTAGCCAGCTGAAATATAATCGCCTATACAGTAATTATCCAATAGGAGGCTGGTACCTATTTGCTTAGTTAAATCCGACTTTTATTTTGGCCAGGGAGTGTATGATTTGCAGGACTATCGGAGTTGACAAATAGCCCTCTCATACGCTTCAAAACGGTTTTCCGATACGTATCACGGTTCCCGAACGGCAAGGAGTTGTTCAGACTGCTATTTCCATTAAAACTGACTGTATGTCTCACAAAGATAGAAATCTGTCTCCACCTCTCTGTCTCACACACATGACAGTTGACCTCCTCTTTAGAACTACAATTACTGAAGGTTAGAACTACAACATGACGGAACACTCAGTGCCTACAAAAGAGGTCAGAGCTGATTGTCAGAACTACAACATGGCGGAACTGTCAGTTACTACTGAGGAGGAATGAGCTGGCCTTTAGAATTACATTGTTTGAGCATTTTATAACTGATTTTAACCAAGCATTGTAACACACAGGATTAGTGTGACAATTTTAAATCAAGCTTCATGAAAATTTCAAAATAAAAGCCCTGACATTCTTTTGTATATATGCATATATATGTATGCATCGAGGACTTCAGGTGGATTATAGTGGAGCAATATTTCGCTTTCCGGCGTCTTGGAGTGGCCGTCCGACTACTCTTGGAGATGGAGTACTGGTCCGCTCACCTCCATCAGCTGGGTCTGATGGAGCTGCAACGAGAGGCAGAGGGGGAGCATGAAGCCGCTTATGGCAACCCTCTGCCTCCCAAGCAGGACTTTTGCTCCACCAGCCCAGCTCCTGCTCCAGTCCCAGCTCCTCGTGCCGTTGTACCACCAGCTTCCATTCCTGTGGTTCCAGCACCGGTCCCTGCGGTCCCCACTCCGACCGTTTCTGTTTCTAGTGTTCCTCCAGGGTTCATCAATGTTCCTCCAGAGTCCATCAGTTTTCCTCCAGGGTCCATCAGTTTTCCTCCAGTGTCCATCAGTTTTCCTCTAGTGTCCATTAGTGTTCCTCCAGGGTACATCAGTTTTCCTCCTAGGGTCATCAAAACTTGCCTTTGAAACCGATCCAGACATCAAAACCGGTCTCGAGTACTGCCACAAATGCCAGGCCTATGCCGAAGCCTATGGCAAAACATTTTTGCAGTGAAGCTGATCATCCAGCATTGGAGATTGAACGGGCCCACAGGGCTTTAGCTCCTGCTCCGGCCCCGAATAAACCACCACGAAGTATCCTGGTTCGTTTCTTGAGATATTCGCACAGAGAGGCTGTGCTTAATGCAGCAAAGAAGAAGCGTGACATATTCTCAACTGAGATTCTACCCCGACTTGTCGGCGGAGGTCCTGAGGAGAAGGCGAGAATTTGGTGCTGTGGTGAAGGAGCTGATCCGTCGCGACAAATACCATGGATTCGCTTATCCCGCTCGCCTCAGATGTCTTCATGAGGGGCGAATCCGTTTTTTCGATACATCTGAGGCTGCCGCTGCATTTATTAATTTATTTGTTTTTTATTTCTTTACATTTAATATATCACTCACTTGGCTGTCTGGGAGTTTTGACTATTTTGAACGCTGCCTGGGAATGTCTGTCTGTACTTTGTGTATGTGGGCTGTATGTATGTTTTTTTTTTTGTTCTTTTTTTAGTTTTTTGTTTTTAATTTTATTCTATGTTGACACTGCCGTGCTCCTTGTTTATTTGGTGTGGGTTGTTTTTGTTTATTTTTGTTGATGTTTACATATAGTAAAAAAAAACTATAAAAAATATTTTAAAAAAAATTAAAATCTCCATAGGTCACAGGAACAGGTAATATTTTTGCTCTTGTTTGCGAGTCTGTTCAAAAGACATTCAACAGTTGGCAAGAAAGGGATTTAAACAGAAGGAACGTTAAGGGCGCCATATGTTTTTTCACCAGTAGATGTCAGTGAAGCACTTTGTTCTGATCTGGACAAGTGTTAGAGTAATTATGTTTTATCATTCTTACATTTGCAGTTTTAATAGGTTTAGTATTCACATCCCTGAGAAAAGGAACTTGTTAGGCTTTGGAGCTGCAGCTGTGTACAGACCTTGAAGCTGCAGCCACTCTTATCTTGGAATACTCCTTAGACTGCCTCTCTTCACATTCCTTTCCTGCTATGCTTTGTAATAAAGGACCAGTTCTGATGCAGAAAGTCAGAATGCATGGCAGACACCTTGAGGAACTGGTCTGCTGTGCCTTCTCCTTTCGCAAAAGACTTGCTTAAAAACTCAAACGTTGTCTGTGGTTCTCTTTTCATGTAGGTTGAGAAAATACCTATCATCTTGATGCCGTGACCCGGATCTCGCGTTTTGTTCGCTGACTGATGAAGAACGACCCGCTGAAACCGTGAACGGCTAGAGTCAATAGGACCTGGAGAGAAAGACCCGGGAAGTGAATTCTTCGCCAGGCCAGCGCCTTAGGTCCGACTTTGTCTGCCAGCGACGGGACTGACAAGATCTGACCGGACAAGACGAACCGACAGAAGCGTGAGTTGATAAGCGTTTTTTTTTTTGTTTGTTTGTTTGGTGTTTTTTCTTTTTTAAGGGGTAAAGGCTCAGTTGATGTTTATCAGCTAAACAGGTTAAAGTACTTGTCAAATAGCATTTTGACTAAACTGGTTAAAGGCCCAGTTGATGTTTATCAGCTAAACAGGTTAAAGTCCTTGTCAAATAGCATTTTGACTAAATGGGTTAAAGGCCCAGTTGATGTTTATCAGCTAAACAGGTTGGGAGTTCTTGTCAAAACAACTTGACTCAAAGTCCCAGAGGGTGTAGAATCCCTGTTGTTTCAACTAAAATATACAATAGAGGTGTTTTTAGAGCCCCTCTTCTAATGAGGATTTCCCTTAAGGAAGAATCCTCGCACGGATAGGAAATTATTTGTTGCTGCGATTTTTATTGCTGTGTCATTGTTAGTTGCTGCGTTTTTTTTATTGCTGTGCCCTTGTTTGTTGCTGCAATTTTTATTGCTGTGTCACTGCTGCTGTGTTTACAAGAGTGTGCATACAAGAGTGAGTGGTGCTCATCTCTCTCTGTGAGTAAAACTTTATGTCCTCGGAATTAGAATCCTAAGTGAAGAACCGGACTGCGACTATAGTCTCAGTCTAGAAGCCTGTTCTTCAGGGGACACTAAGCGCTGACTTCCAGCACTTACTTGAGAGAGAGCACAAAATATCAAGTCATTTCTAAAGCTAAATTGCAGAGTACGTAAATAATGGGAAATAAAAAATTCTTGTAATTCCTCACTTGTTGAGGATCCCACAGGGGATGAGAAGTACATGCTGTCCAGATTTTCTGGTAGCACGGTACACATGTCAAAATGGAAGAAGAAATATAAGATCGATGGAAAATTAAAATTGAACAATGGCAAACTTTAGTGGGAATATTAGAGAACAGCGTAGCTGGAAGAAGAAAAAAAAGGGAAGGAAGAGAGAAAGAAAAGAGAAAGAGCTGAAATGTGCTAAACAATGTTTTTTTTTAATTTATTTATTGATTACTTGGTAGAACAATTACAAAAGAAAATGACACCAACTTGGTGCTATGATCCTTTGGCTGTATGTTTGGGGGGTGTTGTGGTGTTGCTATACTCAAATAGTAGGAAATAAGCAGCATGACCTGTAGTTCAGCTTCAGTTCTCTCTTTACTCTTCTCTTCTTCTCATACAGCATATCTTAGTCACATACATATTGAGAGCTCCCCCTTCTGTCATTCCCATGCAATAGCAGAACATAACATTTTCCCTTTTCCTGAAGCAATTACTTACATGTAACATGTGTACTCTTTAACTTTCAGCAGAGAGTGAAGTTTGTAAAATTAACATTTCAATTACCAACAGTAATCTGAAAAGTTTACGAACCATATTAACTAAGGCAGCAACAGTACATTAAATGAATGTCAGCATTAGGATACAATAACCAGTTTCAACGTTATCCATAAGCAATATAATATGAACATTTAAACCTCTTTAGTTTTACTGTATTTTACTTTTAGCAGAACTACAGTAAGTTACATAAATGTTCACTTTATCTTACAAAACCTGTCAACCATCTTGGTGCATTTCTAGATCTCTGACTTCTTCTAAGAACAGCAGCAGAATCATTAATGTTTCCTGGCAGTGCAAAAGTATCAAACATAGTATCACTCATTTCTCCTGAACCAGCTAAGGTTTGGTTTGGGAAGTGTGCAAGTTTTGAAGTGTTCCACTTGCGTCCGTCGCTTAGTAAGAAAGTGTTTTGTCCAACTTTCTTCATGACAATCCGTGGTTCTGTAAATCGGGAAGATTCTTTGGAAATGTGCTCAGGTCTGCCAACACGAACAGTGTCTTCCACTTTGACTGTTGGTACTTTAGCTCTCATTTTCTTGTCTGTGTATTCCTTCATTTTCTTTTGCTTTTGTTTCAACCTCTTTTGTATTTGGGCATGTGTTTTGCGTTTTAGTTATACTGGGAGTATGTTTAACTTAGTGCGCATCTTTCTGTTTCTCAGCAGCTCAAATGGGGTTACTCCGGTGGTTGCATGAGGAGTAGCTCAGTAGTTGTGCAGAAATTGTGCAGAAATTCTGTTACAGCTTCTTTCCATGAACTGTGACTTCTTTCAAATGTCTGTATGCAGTCCTTAAGAACTCTGTTGAATCTTTCCACAGCACCATTTGCTTTAGGGTAGTATACACTGGACCTTAAGTGCTGTATCTCTCTCTCAGAAAATTACTAAATGCATGAGAAGTAAACTGACAACCATTATCTGAGACAAGGTACATCGGATTACCTTAACTACTAAACACAGTGGCTAAAAAGCGAATGACTGCATCTGTAGTGACAGTAGAAGTGAATGCAACCTCAGGCCATTTGCTGTAGTAATCTGTAAGTACAATAGCATAACGGCAGTCCCATGTAGCATTCTCAAATGGACCTGTAATGCATATTGCAACTGTTTCCCATGGTTTACTAGGAAGTTCAACTGGAGTAAGTGGAGCAGGAGCAGTTATGGCTACCTTATCACTGTACTGGCAGTTAACACAGGAAGCAATGACAGAATTTGTCCAATTGCGGCCACCAGCAAAGTTCACACAGTCTCTGCTTGGTACGAACAATGCCTTGATGTCCTTCATGTGCTAGATCAACAACTCTGGCACGCAATGAAGCAGGAACAACTAGTCGATCTGTCAATCACAATGTAAGTGAACCATGAACTGACAACTCATGTCGTATCTGAAAGTATGGAGTAAGGTTCTCTGGAAGACCTTGTTTGCATTTGGGCCAACCTTTTTAAATCTGGTTGCGCAGTAGTGACAGTTCTGGGCATGCTTCACTAGCAGAAGTGAACTCTGGAAGAGAAATGGCAGACAGTGACTCTTTAAAAATAACAGCATTCATGTCAGGTTCCTCTGTTTCCTCATTTTCAGCAGTTACTGGTAGTCTGGACAGGCAGTCAGCAGTGATGTTTTGGTGTTCTGGGCGGTAAGTGACATTATATGTGAAGCAGAACAGTCGAGCGGACCATCTGGCAATCCTTAGTCCAGCACGGCCAGAACCTTTAGAGGTGAGTAAAGTCATAAGTGCTTGGTGATCTGCACGAAGAACAAAACGACGACCCCAGAGGTAGGTTCTCCACCTTTCCACAGCCCACATGCAGGCGAGAGCTTCACGTTCGACCGTGGAGTACTTGCGCTCAGTAGAAGAAAGAGTTCTGGATGCAAAAGCGACAACTCTTTCACTTTGATCCGAATGCAGTTGAGTTAACACCGCGCCCAGTCCATAATCTGAAGCATCAGTAGTAACATATGTCGGTAACTCAAGGTCATAAAGAGCTAAGGCAGGACTGTTGATTATCAGTTCTTTCAGTGAAGTGAAGCTAGACTGTGCTTCTGTTGTCCACTTGAAGTTTATATCCGTTGAATCTCTGAGCACTGTTAAAGAATCTACAGTGATTAATTCAAACATGCCTTTTGTTCTACCAATCATTTGTATATTTCCTGGTGTGTAATAAGCTTTTTCTTTTATCTTAGTAGCTATCAGGCTGTGTCCTTGCTCTGTTCTGAGGGAGAATGAATCATGTCTTGTTTAAACATATCTGCAATGTATATACATGTTTTTTAATTTTATTCATTTCTTTTTTTTAAGATTCATTCATAATCATGTCATAGCCATTCTTCCTGTATGAGTCTTGCAATGCACCTGTTTTTTTTTTATTATTATTTTCAGATGCCTTTGATTGTACTTGAAGCTATTCTCCAGGAGCTGATACTGGCACAGGGGGACACATCTTACCTCACCTTGGCATTGACCTGCAAGTGCTTTGAAGCCATTGTGTCTGACCCAGTTTTCAGGAAGAAGACTCACTTTGCTTGGCTAGATGGTAAACTTTTTTTTACTTTTTTCACCTAAAACATGTGAAATTAGATTTCAACTACATAAAATCTGTTTTTCATTAACAGGTGAGATCAGCTGGGCTACATTTTCTGAATCATGTAAGGCAGATGTTCTTCCTGCTACCGGCAATATAAAGACTGTGTTAGCTTCACCGGAAATGGAAGATGAGAGTTCCCTTGTTACGACTCTGATGACATACCTGGACACTGCCCTTAATGCCAGTACTGAATGCTAGGACAATATTAGTTGTTTTCTATAGTCTTTCACACATTTCAGTTGTCACACATTGTTCTTTTTTTTTTTTTGAAATACCAAGTAAATCATTTATGCTGAAGCACATTTGCCTTTTGACTTGTTCAGTCATTCGTTTTCGTAATGTGTTATTTCAATATTATGTACATTTTTGAATGTTCCTTTTGTTGTAGCTCAACTGATTTACATTATTTAGTTTTTACAGAAATTGTGTTGTTTCCACACAGAGTTACATTGTGGCTGTATTTTGTTGGCAAGCGTAGAACCCATAAAGTAGTTGTAAATATATTGAAACAATGTTGTCTAGCAATTGGATAACCTTGTTTTAAAAATTTGAAATGCATGCTAAGTTAATAACTTGCAATATTTTATATGTGTAAATGCAATTTTTCCTATACTTTTTAAACAATGACTGGAATCAATACAAATTTTCTTTACAAACCTAACATACGGCTAAGTTGTTTGTGTTTTAACAGTCAGAATCAACTGTTGTTTTATGATAAAGCAAGCACATACAGAAACATTGTTTAGTTACAAAGTCATAATACAAACATAAGGTTAAAGGTAAGCTCAGAGAAGGTAGAGACCAGGTGGAGGTGATGGAAGCTCAGGTGAGGAGCAGTTGCACATCAAGCCAGAGTTTCTGAAGGGTGGAGGAGATGAGACCGGCGCCGTGATCAGGTGAGATGAAGACAGTTATAGTTAGAATTTACACATAGGTTTAATTTATGTATCCAGTGAATTTATTAAAAAAGGTTTTCATATAGAAAAAAAAACCTCCTGAACAGCGAATCATTCTCTCTGGCAGTTGCCAGCACAGTGTCTACTGCCAGGGTCCGAAGATTACTTCTTATGAAATGAACTTTCTAAAACCTACTTTTCTCCATTGTGAGTCTTTCCAGGTTGAAGCTAAATTTAAAGTTTTAAATGAATCACTTTGGGTTTTGCAACAATTGCATATTTAAGGTCTTTGGATCGCAGTTTATGAATCGATTGCAATTAGAATAAATTTCTAATAGTAGTGTCCCACTATTCTAAACGGAATAGTGGGACACCAACCAGTTTACTGGTTAAGACGTTATGGTAAACAATGATGACAGTTGAGCTTGTTAGAAGCTCAAGAGTCATTTAATTTATTTGTGAATTATATTCACAATGCGAATAATAAGAAAAATATTTGGCAAATAAACAGAACAAAAGTGTACTGTGAATGGATGGACCAGGCTGGCCAAAATTGTTGACTAAACGTTTTACTGACCAAACCTCTTTTCTATCTAGTCCTTATTAAATAAGGCAAAGGATATTCTATTTTAGATTTTAACTTATTTATTTTTAAGAGTACCATTCACAACATCAAAATCTATTATTTGAATTTCAACACCAGCAAGTATTTGTTTATATCTTTTTTCTTAATCTGCAATGGACTGGGGATCTGTCCAGGGTCCACTGCAGCAGCTCTCACCACCCCGCTATACGGATAAGAGTGTGTGTATAATAATTAATGGATGGATAAATGTCTTCTTAATGTAATGTACATTTGTCTCTAAAATATTAATTTCATTTATGTTTTATGACTTTTGTTTGTTTGGGATAGTTAGGGTGTAAAGATAGATAAATACATCTCCATAATGATTCCTTATTATTGCTTATTTTAGATTGTTTGTTACTAATATAATTTTAACATCCAAAAAAAATATTCAATAAAGATTTCAAAATAAAAAAGGGACATACCTCGTGACAGACATACCACGTAACGTAACACGTGGTATGTCATTTCCTTACTGTTTAATTTGTAATTAATTTGTAATTAATTTTAAATGTTAAAAGTGTTTTTGGGTGTTTTGAAAGGCGTTGTCAAATAAAATGCTTTATTATTATTATAATTATTAAAACACGGCTGGTACAGGAAATGGTGTCACTGGCGCCCCCTTCATTTCCGGAATGTAATAGTCCCATTTCCATATAAGGTATTAGACTGACAGTGGTTCCCGCCCCTTTCTGCAGGCTGCAGCGAGGTGTACTTGTCAGAGTTTGGTACCGACCTGGACATTATCCAGCCTCATATCTGACTTAGGCTTAAAATGAGAGGAGAGATGATCGCTGGCTTCACAGCCTCAGCATTAGGATCAACAAACTTAAAGTAATTCATTGATCTCTGATAAGATGTTTATTCAGACTAAGTTAACTTAAACTTTAATTAACTTACATTCTACATTAAAATCTAACATAGCAAAGGATATAAGAGACTATGGGTTTAACATGTTTCATGTTTATATGTGTTCAAATAAGTAAACGACTTATGACTTCTAAATAAAAATGTTGGCTAATAAATGGCTAAAACTATATAATCTAAAGAGAGAAAAGAAATATAGATATGAAATATAGATATATATATTTAGAAATAAATAAAAAACACAGAAAGAAAGATAAACTAATTGACTTCTATTTGCTTCTTTCTTTTTCTTCTGTCTGAGCCTCGCTGCGGTGCGTCTGACCTCTGATCTCAACTCAAACCTGTCTTGCCATGGCCGAGATGATGTCCCTCCCCCGTCACCAGCTAATGACAGTGATCAAGAAGACAAAAAAGATCAGAAAGTCAAAGAAGAGATCTGCTGATCCTAATTTCCTGACACCTGTGAACTGTCATTGAGCAGTTCCCAGGTGCTCAATGACAGCACCTGGGTTGCATCCAAAGTTCAGTTTGGATGCAACTGAACTCTTACAACCTCCACTGGTCTACTCCCTGACATCAGCGTGGAGAAGAAAGGATAATGTGCTTCAGAGACAACGAACTGAACTGTTTGACGCTTGTTTCATTTGTGGACAGCATGGACACTGACCGAGGGACAGTCTGGGGAACTCAAATATCCAATACACAACCAGTTGGACTGACAGGAAACTGCACAGAGAGGAGGAGAGGACGGCGCTGCAGCGATGCCAGCAGCAGCAGGAGGAGGGAGAACTGAGCTCATCCAAGATAAGTGTTTTACACATACACAGCTGTTATACACTGCTACTGCAATGAAGACTTGCTTGCTTTATAACCCTGTTCACATATTATCTAGCCAGAAAAGAAAGTCTTAACAGCTTTTATGCATAATGATAGAAAAATTCTCTCAATTTGTCCCTGTTAACTCTGAGTCCTGACAGCAGGACCACTGCTAAGGATCCTCTTAGGGTCCATGAGCCATAGGTTAGGAAACCTTGAAGGGAAAACTGCAATTGCTAAAAGATCAGCAAAGATCTAACAAAATTATGCCACTAAATTACACCAGCTAAAAATGATCATAACTTCTAAGCTAATAATGATTTGCAAATTTTTTTTTTCTTTTTTTTTTTTTTTCCTATTTTAAAGGACTATCCTAGTAATACATGGATAGTATTACCAGGATACTATCCTGGTAATATCTCTGAATTAAATATCTCTGAATGTTAAAAATAAATAAATAAGAAATAAATGAAATAATATTAATTGCAGTTGAATTGAACAGTTATGAATTTACATTTTATTGAAATTGATGAAGTGTTTCAGCAGCAGGAAATTCAGTTGTGGCTGGTTTCCAACACATGTCTGAGATAGCTCTTAAAATGTATACATTACTTAAAAGATTCTGACAACTAAAGACAAATAGTAACACATTAAAAACTTTTTATCTTGGAATACTCTAGACTGCCTCCCTTCACATTCCTTTCCTGCTATGCTTTGTAATAAAGGACCAGTTCTGATGCAGAAAGTCAGAATGCATGGCAGACACCTGGAGGAACTGGTCTGCTGTGCCTTCTCCTTTTGCAAAAGACTTGCTTAAAAACTCAAACGTTGTATGTGGTTCTCTTCTCATGTAGGTTGAGAAAATACCTATCACTAGCAACAGTGATATCTTTGTAAACTAAATTTGCTTTTCAAAAGCATAAATTATCAGAATGGAAATGATCTAGCTCATTTGAACTTATCATGTAGCAGGTGAACAAATGGATCAAAAGAATTAAAATTCTCTAAACATGTTTACTTCATTCCAAACTCAAGCTGAGGACTAAACTGATGGAGTTATTCAGACTGATGCAGCAGCTGAAACACTCTGGAACTAACATGTTCAATTAATGAACAATATTCTTTGAAGTTATTCTCTTTTAGTTAAATCTGAATTTTGTGAATGTTTTCTCCCCTATGGAACCAGAACCAGAATCAGAACACACCTGCATCCCTACAGAACCCCTGACCCGTTCCTGGCATCAAAACCAAGTGGGTTTTCCAGTGGGACCAGGCTTCCAGAGAACATGCTCCAGCACCGAGCAGCTTCTACTCAGGAATCTAAATGAAGTCAGCTCACCACCGCAGAGGTTTGTCAAGCACTTGTTAACCAAAGCGTTGCATGAAGAGTTCAGGGATGCACAGAAAGCTTCTCCCCCAGAGCTCTTTATGTGTTCTTCCCATGAATAATTCCTGCATCCCCTTCACTGAGTCCTGCCATAATGCGCTCGGTTAAATGAGCATGTTTGGTTTCTGAAGGACAACTAACACCATCTCACATCTAAGCTTATTGATTCTGTGAAATGAAGCAGGCCTTAACTGCTGGAGGTACTTAGCTTAATGCTCTGTGCAAACGAAGGCCTGCAGCTGCTTCCAGGAGTGGAGAGGAATGTCAGGATATCAGCTCAGCAAAGCACATATGAGTATGATTTGTTTGTTTACCATTGTTATAATAAAGCAGGTTTCTTATGTCATGTAATAGAACTTGTTAGATTTACAATAACACTTCACTATATTTTTAGGTGGGTTAAAAGCACAGTACAGAAAAAGAATGTGGTATATTTTTTTTCTTCCACTTTTAAGCCAATGTCTCTGCTGTTTAAAGATTAACTGAGGGATCGGCTGGTGGCCAGAATCAACTCACCTTCACGTACCAACAGCTCAGTTAAGAATTTTTTTCTTACCTAAGTATAATATTCCTAAGATTTTCCTGCTTCTAACACACAAAACACTCTTCAGTGTGGATCTTGTTCTGGCAGGAAAATGGCTAAACATTAGGGCCACTTCTCTATATTATTACTTTCCTGAATATCCACTCAATTTATGAGGGTAAAACCATTGAATTCAGGATTTATTAAAGTGAAATGTGACTCCAAATTATTCACTGAAAATTATGAGAGCCCGTTTTCGCTACTCTGTTAAAAAATAAATAAGTACATAAAAATGGTCATTATGAGATATCTCAAAATAATGAGATACTATGTCATTATTTTGAGATAGTATCTTGTTATAATGAGATAGTGTCTCATTATTTCGAGATACTATCTCATTATTTCGAGATACTATCTTGTTATTTCGAGATAGTGTCTTGTTATTTCAGTTATTTACACATGGATGTGGTCTCTAACCCTCACAATGGGCTGGAAATGTGCCCTATGAAGGCCTTGGTTTAGGGAGGTAGTACTTTGAATTTTATTCACCAGGAATTTTAGGATTCATTTTTTTCTCAAACATTATAATTCAATTATATCTGAATAAATCAATCTGCAGCTCATATTTCCTTTCATCTAAAGCTTTAAGGAGTTTCAGATGCTAACATCTAAAAAATTGCAACAGTTCTTGTGTGTGTAAAGGAAGAGCAAAGCTAGGGTTTTAAATAGTTCATGTTGTAAGCTGGATCATTTCCAGACCTGCTGCTTGGTTGCTCTTTGGGACACGTCTTTATTTATGTGACAAACTTCCTCTGACTTTGAAGGAATTCTAATCCAGTTTCACTGCGTTAGCCGTGTGAAATAAACTCTAGTTTATCACTAGAAGACTAGGTTTTTTTGTCCAGAGCTGTCCTTCCTTCTTTTATCCCCCTGTAACTCCAAAAGCAGGAGAATCCTGAAGACTGACTCGCTAAAATCCTATTAAAACTGTTTGAGGTTTAATCTTTTCATGAACTGTTCTGTGGCTCTACAGAAGTTACAAACTGTAGTTCCTGTATCAAAATCATCTAAGAGTTTTTTTTTTTGTTTTATTTTTTTCCTTTTTGCCATAGCAGCCTTACTCCCACAGTGTGTTGCAGAGAGTCGTCACTGACACTGCAGAGGGAAAACTCACAGCTCAGACTCCATATTGCGCATGATCACAAAAAAATCGACCAAAGGAATTGAAATTTCAGGCAAAATGTATCTGATTACCACAGGACGTCATCACATCTATTCTTTGGATCATTTCCCTCAACCTGTGAATGAACACACTGATCCAGAGTTCTGCAGACACCAGGAGTGCTGACCGTTTAACAGCTGGTTACCATGGCGACTCCCCATGCTTATAATATGCACTTATATGTTATTACATATTTTTTTGTTGCCTTTTCTTGTCTTTGTCAAATTGTTACAAACATTTTTTTTTTATCAGAATCATATTCGTGATTGTAATTTAAAGGCAATAAAAGAGTAAAACTACTAAAGGTTGAATATTTTTTAAAGTTACTGTTAAAGTTATGCATGGAGTGTGAATCCATGACAAATGAAATAAAATGTTAACTCTACATCCTTTGTCCTTGTTTTAATTTGGGGAAGCTGTTCTTTACAGTGACTGCTCCACATACACACACACACACGCGCACACGCACGCACACACACACACACACACACACCACACACACACACACACACACACACACACACAAACAGATTTCAGTCAAAACTTTACACAATCGGCCACAAATATTTGATCAGAGCTTCTCTGCTGTTGTTCCTGTTGTTTGTCAAATTCAGTTCAGCAAAAACACTCAAACCTCTGTAAGAACCCAAAGATTTAAAGCCTTGTCTAAATAATACCTCCCAAACACTCACCTCACAAATTCTTAACCAACTTGTAAATCAGTGAGTTGCAAACACAAAACTGCAGCGTTAACAATATTGTAGAAACAATAGAGGCTCCCAGCTGTAGTGGAAACTGTCCAAAATACAAAACGAGATGAAAATATTTTACCTGTGACAGAAATCAACTTAAAAACCAAATGAATTATTCTGTCCCATGGCCTTTCTAATTCATCCAGTCAGTGGTTTAATTGTGATTTCTGTGTTTAATAATGTCCTGAGTTTCAATTCTTGAGATTGAAATGCTACAGCTTAAATGTGTTGGTAGCCAAGCTTTCCTGCTGTTCAGAACTGTTACTTATTCATATCGTGCACAAAAGCAACTTTACACCACTGCGTGAGCGTGTGTGTGTAGGCGTGTGTGTGGGTGTGTGTGTATGAGTGAGAACAGGATGAAAAATTCAGAAAGGGTTTTTTCTTTTTCTGATTTCAGTAAAAGTGATATGATTACAGAGCTGACACTTCTTAAACTGGGATTATTTTTAATTTAATCTTTTTTCAATTTTTCATTGAAGTCCAATAGTCTTAGCATTGAAACTGTTCCCATCTGTCTTCAGCTGTTAACACTGTAAAACACAGACACAATGTCCAGCTGTCAGTGTTTGGATGAAACTAGAATAGAATAGAATTCAACTTTATTGTCATTGCACTGTCACATGTACAAGCAAACTAAGGAGGAATGATTGTGTTCTTTGTCTCTTTCGACCCAGTGAAACGGAGCAGTCTGAGCTAACACAGCGCTCACTCTGCAGGAATCAGTCCTGCAACAACATGTGACAAGTTCCAACTGCACAGTGTCGAATCAACAGAAAATGAAATACACTTGGAGGCATAGAAAAAAAAAGTCAATATATTAATTTGATTGCAACTAAAAAATAATAATTAAAAATATACTAATTCTTTTGCTAATTTACCCATTCCCATGTAGGCATTTATATGAATGTGTAGAGTACCATATTATTCTTCTGGCTGCAGCGCTACAATAACTCACACTCAGCCTCTCGCTTCCTGAGTCTCATCTGAGCAAGGCAATATCAGCTCCTGAAAGTGTTAAAGTCTGCTAACATGGTGAGAACATCCAGGAAAACCACATAGGAACCCCTGGCTAACAAGGCTAACATAAAAGGGTTGGTTAGAGATTATTTTCCTATGAAGCAGATGAACCTAGCCCTGTCTGTTTGTCTGTCTGTCCATCCAATATGCAACAGAAGCATGAACATATAAATCTTGTTTATGAACTGCAAAGTGCAAGAACTTACTGTTAAACTGGAAGAAAAAAAGGCTAAGCAGACAAAAAGCATACTTCTCTCTGCCAGGGACAGGAAACTAAACCAGAGCTCCTGTTCAATGTTTAAATCCCTTTTCATTTCAAAATGCCTCCAAAGCAGCTCATATAACTGAGCACTGAACAGAAACCAGGACCAGGTGTTGACACAAACTGGATACACAGCTGCCTGCTTAGTCTGATACGCATATTATAGTCAGTCTCACTATTTAACCCTCTCAACCCAGACACCACATCTGAATCCCCCCCCCCCCCCACCCCCCATCCCCGCCCCCCACCTGTCTGTCTGCTCTCACTTCATTGTGTGATTCCCTTCCAGCAGGCGCAGCAGAGGGGGAGGGCAGCTTTGAAAAGAAGCAGATATATTTGGAGAAGAAGAGACTGAGTGTTTGGGGCAGGAGTGTAGGCCAATTAGAGAATCGCCCTGGGTTGTCCCGTTATCTTTCTCTCACACAGCCTCAGCAGGATATGGAGACAAAGCCGTACGCCAGTGTCTATGTGGGACACACACATACCCATATATGCACTCACACAATGTTTTATTAAAACACTCTGAGCTTCTGTGTCTATTATAGATATATATTTACACACCACAGAGACATGATATAACGAGGTCAGAAGCGGAACTGAGGGAGGAGGTGGGCGTGAAGGAGAGCAGAGACAGGAGGACTGGAACTGAAGACGAGTGAGGACTGAGGAAAAGAGGTCAGGCTGTGAAAGACAAGGGAGGAGAAGCAGCCATGTTTAAGTTCTGTCCAACAACAACCCATCGGCCTCGGGTGTCACCTGCTTGCATGTCCTGGCAAAAGTAAATCCGACCTTGATCACGTCCACATTTCACCTTACAGACACACCAACTGGGATGTTTGTGACAGACCAACAAAACGCAGCACAAACACCCTGAACTGTACTGAAAGAAAGACAACATGGTTTTCAAAATTCTTTACAAATGTAAACCCAAAAAGTGTCCCCCCCTTTACTGTGATACCCTTAGTAAAATCCAACTGATTATGATTAGAAATGTTCTAATTAATAAGTAAAGGTCACCTACTGCTAACTTGTTCCGGTCACACACTCCAAATATTAAAACAGATTAAAGAAGCCGATCACCAACATTCTATATATGATCCAATTTGCCAAATTAACACCTGCCTAATCCCAACTCTGCCACTAACCCAGCCCTTTCTGGTTTTGCCCTGAGCTGTTTGGTCTGCAGTTTTCAGATGGTTTTCCAAACGGACATTTGAAATATTGCAAGACTCAGATGCTCCACGGATGGTCTGGACTTCCCCTATGAACTTCAGGAGACTTAGCAACTTTGATAGTGACTGCTAAAAAACTCATCCTACAGAAAATCTTCCTCTTCAAAAAGCATCCAGCGTTGACCAGAGGAAATGGTCAACGCTGATGGGATCTTTCCTGGCTCATTATCAAATCATCATACAGTCTGGTCAATTGAGATAACATGAGCTCATATATCACATTGTTGTCCCACTAAATAATTTTATGACATCAAAGTCCAATTGCACATGTTGATGTTCGTTTAAAAAATGTTTGAAATGAGCCACTCACTAGCCACCCTATTAAGTATAACATGCCAGTGCCATATTGCCATCAGAACTGCCTACATTTTTTTTTTTTTTTTGTGGCATAGAAATATATATAAAACCCCAGAAAGGATCAGCTCCTGTATTCTGTGATTCACAGTGCCAAATGTCTTTGGAAAATAGCATCTCCGTCTGACATCCCAAAAAAACTGAGTGTTCAGGTCACCATGTGAACGACATCCTGACCAAACACACACAGATGAAGCTGTGTCAGGAGGAAACGTCTTACCTCTCTCCCCTGTGGATAGATTATCTGCTCTGCTCTCTTTTCTGCTGCCATCAACTCTCCTTTGCTTTCTGCTTTCTCAAGCTCTTGTCTCACATTTCCTCCCCCCCTCCCCTGCCTCCCCTCCTTCTTTTGTCCCATATTGCCTTTGTTCATTTTATTCATTTTATCTTTTCTCCCCAACTCATTTCCACCTCTCTTCCTGTTCCTTTTCACTTCCTCTCATTTTATCATCCCATCCCAGTCTGTTCTTGTCAACTTTCATCTTGTCCTCTCCTTCTCCCCCTTTTTCTAAGATTTCTTTGCAGTGCTTCCCTTTGCAATCGCTTTCTTGCTTTCTAAGTAGGCTAAGATCTAGTACTTAAGTGATCAGCTCAGGTACTTAAGAGGATCAGAATAGTGCAATTAAGTGCTGGTTATTCTTATTATTGTGGCCTTTAATCACAATACTGTAGAGGACATGCAGCATGAGTGACACAGCTAGGATTTGAACCTTTGATGGCTGCATCCAAGTCAATGTCTTTGTGATGGAGCAAGTTAAAAACAGGAGAAAAATTGTTAGAAGAATTGTTTTTTTTTTTTATTTTAACCCAAAGATTATAAAAGACAAAAGATAAAAACAGGTCATAAAAGAGGTCAAAAATACAAAACTGAACTCATACACAGCAGATCAGACCAATTAAGACACAACAGGGGTAGCTAAACAGAATACAATTACAAATAACACAGAAACAAATAACAGTACAGCTAAGTTTGGCTAAACTAAAGACCCAAAAATGAAAATCAAAAATATTAAGCTTTAAATACTAATACTTACTGAAATAAACAAAGAAACTACAAATTCCCCCTGACTGCAGGACCTAGTGGTTCAGTCCAATCAGCATTAAGCCTGCAGAGCCCAGGCCCCATCTTTTGTCTGGCAACTCCAAGGCAGGTAAGAACCGGCAGGAAAACAAACAAAGAATTAATCTGAAGCAAACAAAATTAACTTTAAGTTCACATAAATACATATGCTAACTAAATGTGCGCCTAACAAATAGACAAATGTATCAACAAGAAATGTTTTATTGAAACTAAAATGTTGTGTTTGTATAAAAAAAATAAATTGTGGCCATCAAGTCTTCAGTACAAGATGTGCCATTCGTCACACTCTGCCCCATTATCACTTTGATGACTTTTTTTACAAGTTAATTGTGATTACTTAATTCAAGAAAATGTTGAAAGTAAAGGGTTGGAAGTCTAAATATTAAATATCAGAGAAACGTTCAAGTCCAAATGTATTCATACCTCAGCAGGTATATGTTTTTATTTGGGTTTAGTTGCTGTCAGCTTCATTTGTCCATTATTTATTGAGGAAGGTCTAATCAATTTTAGAACTGCACATTTTTATTGCAATAAATATAAGAACAATTTCTATTTCAAATAACTTACATTGTTTAAGCAGCTTTTGAGAGGCGCCAGTCTCTAGAATGAAAATGATTTTAAATCTAAATCTGTCAGAGGCGCGAATCACTTAGTGAATCATTTAGTCAACTTAACGTAGATCACATCTTCCTTCATTCAGGCTGACAGTGACGTGACGAGAGCCACACCGCTACATGAAGCTGTTATATGATTAGTAAGTGCTGGAAATGTGAATCTACTTAAAGAGAAACAAGATTTTTCAAAATAAACTTCATAGGTAAGTTTTACAACAGTTGAAGATGAGATCTCACTCACTGTCGGTCATGTCAGCGTTGTCAGTACAGACCTAATTTTTGATCATTTATGATCCAATCAGACTCATGTTAAGGAAAATATGTCATATAGTGAATGTGTTATTTTCACCAGAATGCTGTAACCGCAGTGTCTGTGCTGGGTTCAATGTCTATCAAACAAAGTTCGACATCTCAGACTTTTTAGTTTCTTCAAGCAAATGAAGGATATGTTGACTTTCCTGCAGCCAGTCAACACAGGCTGAAACAGAGACTGTACATGTATAAAATATCTTAAAAAGGTATGCATTCTTTTCTTTGTATTAAAGTTTAAATACGACCTGAAGCAAACAATGTCAGATAAGGAAGGACAGCTGAGTGTGTCGCATGTACCTCAGCTACATGTGCCGTACATTTACCTCACAACCACAAACCTCACTGTGAGATGTTCCACCACAGAGTGAGGTTAAGCACCTCTGAAGATAGAAGAAGAGTGGAGTGGTAGTCAATATGAACCACAATGTGAAAGCAGAGCCACAATGTTCCATCATTCACTAAGTCAAGGTAGAAATTGGTGGACAAAATAATTCGTATCAGAATTTTGAACAGATGGCCAATATCAGCTTAGGTTATGCAGCACTCTAATCATCTGGTTGACAATTAATCTGCACTGATCATACCTTTATTGTGAATATTACAAGTATGGTTGTTATGGCTGCATAATATTAGAAAATCTTGTGTTGACGAAAACATTGCGATTACACTATCAGAGGAAATGTGAAGTAAAACCAGGAAGAGACAGAACTGGTAAAATGGCTCAGGTGAACACCTACTACATATGATTGGTGAAAATCCAATTACAGGGACTTGAGCCTCCTTTCTTGCAGTTTCCAGTTCAGAGGTTGTTCTCTTGATTCTCTTTACCGTCAGCCTAATCTTTTTTTTTTTTTTTCACCTCTGCAGTTTTCTGTTCAGCTTCATTTTCTGTTCTAACACCAGGCAGTGTCATATTACCTGCGTTGGCTGTCATATTCCTGGCACTAATATCTCACTCTACTGAAGCACTGGTCACTGCTGAGCCTTTTGGGTTCTTTCTTCTTTTTTTTTTACATAGCTTCTATCAGCTCAGCGTCTTAACATGTGACAGTGTCACTCTGGCTAATATCCTTACATGTTCCCTCTGCTGGTACGTAGAACTGAAAGAGAAGACATTTCTCTTCAGGATTGGGAAATTGCTGCTGATTCCCAATGAAAAATTCTACTACAGAGTTAAACAAGGACATTTTGCATTCTACGTCAATTATGAGGGGAATAGAGTTGACATAAATGCAGAGTGGGGCTGAGCAGTGGCAGTGGGTGGAAGTGTTGCCTTGCAGCAAGAAGGTCCTGAGGTCTCCCTGTGCATGTGGGGGTTCTCTCTGGGTACTCCAGATTCCTCCTGCCAATAACAGATCAATTAGTCCCTCTAAATTACCCCTGGGTATGAGTGTGTGCATGAATAGTTTGTGCCTCTGTTTTCCCTGTGATGAAAAATTCCCATGGTGTTTACATACTTACATACTTGGACATACTTGTTTAAACAGATATTACCCATGAAGCAACCAGACTAGAGGAGGTGACATCTTGGCTGATTTCTCATGTTTTCCATGACATCACATACTGAAGCAGTGTGTTTGAGGTGTTGTCTTAGAATTCATCAATACAAGTGGAAATATTAATTAGCTAGATGTCCAGTTAGTGATGTAATAACAGATTTAAAACTCCATGACATCATCATCATATGATGTAGAAGCATGCTAACGTTAGAAGACGCAAACTTCTAACTTTGGAAGAAAGCATGCAGTGTATGTAAATCTCTGGTTTCAACTGTGTGTGTGCTCACAAGCGATGTGAACAAACCATGAAACAATGTGTTCTGATGGGAGCTGAAAGTCCATTTATTTGCTTAAAGTTGGATAGGACAACATTACGGATTCAGTGCTGACATTTAAATTTCACAGCCATGTTTGCGGCAGCTAGTATGAGTAATGGCTACAACTCTATTTACCCCTCACTCACAACTTCTAGCTGCTGCATTCAGCCCACTGTTTTTCATTTAAAAAAGAAACCCCACAGAAACACACAACTCCAGACTCACAAACACTTTGTCATGCCCAGCCTTGCTCTCCAATCAATTCGTGACACTCTTGTCTGAAACTTATTTCAATGTTCCGGTGCTCTTTCTTCTGCCACTGCTATTTAGCACAATTCTGCATTATCCTCTCATCTTGCCCTCCTCCCATCACACACTCCCCCTCTCTTACCATCCCTCTTTATCCGCTAAGGTATTGGCAGACAGGCTTTGTGCGGATGCTCACATCACGCTTTCACACTCTGCTTGACAGTTGATTTGACTGCAAACAGCAACACAGTCTGCTCCAGCAACGCTCCTGCACATGCATCATCAAACATCCATGTTATGTTCTCTGAAGCTCTTTGCACCTCAAATTAACAAATATATGAAAATGTATAAAAATGAGCCTCCTGCTACTATCAATGTGTGTGCATGTGTGTGTGTAGAAGATAAAAACACAAAGTGCTTTTGAAGTTGCATTGGTTGCAGCTCTCCTGCTTTGACTGTGTTTGTACTTGTGTAATCTCAGAGAGCAAAGGCCAATTTACAGAACTGCGAGTCTATTTCACAGCTGGAGAGTGTAAATGACGACGTATCACGGAGAGTGTAAATGACGACGTATCGCTCGGGGCTCCTGACATTTAAACACTTTTCGAAAATGCGCATGAACCCCTTCCACATCACGAGTTGTGAAGCAGGTTCAGTGACGCACAGCCAATCAGAAAGTGAAGACCACATCCAACTTTGTCGTGTCAAAACTTCACGCTGTTTAACGTTTTGCTTAGTTCAGACGTGTCTCTGTTTACCTTGGCGTCACATGTTTGCTTTGGTTTAATTAGTGATAGAAAATTATGGGACCGAACACATCAAATCTTTGAAAAGTGGCTTAATCAATGCCGCCTGACTGAACTCTGATAGATTAGATTATTATGCAGCAGGCATCATGTGGTGATAAAAACAGCAGGCTCATAAACAACAAGGCAGAATTTAGATCAATCTGACAGCATGCTGGGCTCACTAGCACCACACTTTCTCTTATTATCACTGTGTCCAGACGTGAAATACAACACAACACGTGTGCAGATGTTTTGCGTGACTTTGAAAGCAGCCGCACTGTTTTAATAAGGTCACGTTTTCAAACCAGGAAGCAAGAAAACACAGCAGGTACTACAAACACAGCAGGTACTACAGAGACTGTTGTTTACTGACAAAGAAAATAAAAAAAAATTTCACTCCTTCCTTGGTGAACTAAACATTTGCACCTAAAATGTTTCATTTAATTAACGAGCGCTGCAGGTTAATTCAAGAAAAACAATAGCTCTTTGCAATAAAACACCAAAAAGAGCTATATAAATATTTAAATTGCTTAAATATTGCAAGTTAAGCAAATGCGCCATTTTTAATAACTATACAATCTTAAAATTGTTGAGCAAGTCCATGTCTAGCATCTTCAGTACTTAGTAAAGCAATCTTTAGTTTCACTGACCATCAGTCTTCCTGCCCTCCAGCTGATTAACACTGTTGGTTTGTTGTTGCAACCACATTTTTCAAAACCCACCAGATATTTTCAAGAATGTTAAAGCGATGGTCTCTGAAGTTTCTTGGCTTGGTTTCTTCTGAAGCCAGGCATTGGATCTCTGAGTTACTCCTTACATCAAACAATGTCATGCCCAGCCACTGGGCATCATATTGACCATCATCTTCCTCAAAGACAGCAGGACATTTTCTCTGAGGGTTTCTAGTGATCTGATTGGTTCTGTTTCGGCCTCCACATGCTGCAGGTTTCCAGAGCCAGATGAGCCAATGCAGCCACAAAGCACCATCATGACACCGCCATGTTTCATCATATGAACAATGTTTGTGTTTTTTTTCTTCTTCCTCCAGACATCCCACTAAAATACCAAAAGCAAATTTGTTGCACAAGTAACATCCACAAACAGCAGCAATGGACGACAAAGAAGTTACTCTCAGCCCTCTGAGGGTTTAGCATCTCAATGCTAAACATGTAGCATCTAATGCTAATGTCAGCATCCACAGTCCACATTTCTAAAGAAGCTCCAGGAATGATCAGAGCTTCCTAAAACTCTGAGAAGATGAATGGAGAGAACAAAACTTTGGTCCAATCTGATAGTTTAGAACTTTGCCGTTGAGCTCTTATGTCTATTTGCTCAATTATAAAATGCAGTTTTTTTGTTATTTTTGTCAATATATGGCTTTTGATTAACACATGACTAACTGCAGACCCTGCAATTAACTTGATTCAAAATTTTAATCAAGACCCAGCACTTTATAATTATAAATAGATGCTGAAACCCTAACACTGCTGCCAAAATTGTTGCAGTGAATTTCCCCTCTGTGGGACAATAAAGGTAATTTCTATTCTACTATGTGGCACACCAAGTGCTCCCAATTATTTTATATTTGCTTTTATTGTAGTGTGAGCACAAATTCAAATCAGACAGAATAAAATGTCTTTTAGATGACATCGGTAACATTTCATTAGGTTCCATATCGAACAGATGTTAACATAAATCCATAACGTCCCATCATTAGTGATCAGCTCATTAACTCAAGATTGTTATGATGGTCCAGATGTGTTCCACTCTGCAGTTCTTTTTTTTTTTTCTCACATCACATGTCTCATCGTCATGGCTGCAGCCTGATCAGAGCTGCAACATTTAACATGTATTCACCAGGTCATAGGTCAACCTACGGATCATTTGTAAAACAAAAATCTTTCTCCTGCTAAATGACACTATGATGTCATCCCTGATGACTTTGAAGTTAATTTTGGAAGGCTCCATGAAAGTTTTCATTTAGCCTCACAGTCTCATTTGTCCCTCGCTGATGTTTGTAATAACAAAGTCATTCATTCAGTCGCTCCCAGAAGGAGCCGGCAGGATGAGCTGTTGGCTTATCCCAGCCTGGGGATGCCCCTTCTGCAAACAACTGCTGCATCAATCTAAATGTTGGAATGGGCGTGCATGTGAGTGGGTGTGTTTGTAAGACTCGACTCTACTGAAAAAACACAGAATCACTAATGCACACACATACGGGCAAAGCAGTATTACCTGAGATGATGGAGGCATGTCTGAATTCCTCTGAGAAATGAATGGGTTCGTATGGAGACGTCTCGTAGAATTCTTCACCTGAGAAACAGCAGAAACAGGAAAAGTGTTCAGCAGGTGCACAAACTAGATTTTTGGATCAGCATGGATTTTTGGATCCATGCTGATCCAAAAATCTGGATCAGCATGGAGATGTTTTAAAATTGTTGTGCTGGGGCATTGAAGGGTGCAGCAGTAGAGAGCTGCGCTGCACATACAGCTTCCTGGGTTTCATTCCCAACCATGATTCCTTTGCTGCTCGTCTCCCCTTCTCTCTCTGCCTGCATCTTATCTGGTAGCTGCCAGTAAAGGCCACTAGAGCCCAAAAACATAACCTTAAAAAAAAAAAAAAAAAAACACATGCTGGTTGACCTCTGCGACACAAAAAGCACACACAAGTTTGGCAGATTTGTTCAACAAAAGAACAAATCTGGGAGGAAATACAGGAGACCAGAGAAACACTGCAAGAACTAGTCCACACTTTCAATTTCAAAAGCAGTCTAAATCCACAGTGGTCCTGGAGGGCCAGTTTTTCCAGGCCACATATTGATGATCCCCAAGACTTTTGGAGAAACATTCCCTTTACCCCTGAAACAAAAAGTTTAACTTTTTGAAAGACGTGTTTCAAATTCATCTGAGATAAAAGTAACACTGCATTTCAGAAAAAACCCCACCATCAGTTAAGTACAGTGGTGGAAGTGTGATGATCTTGGGATTTTTCCTTATTCAGGACGTGGAAAACTGACCGTGATAAATGGAACCATGAATTCTGCTATAGACCAAAAACTCCTGAAGGAAAATGTCCGGACTTCTGTTGGAGACCTTGAACTGAAACCAACTCTGGTTCTGCAGCAGGACAGCGATCAAGTCAAATAATAACTGGAATATTGATCAAAATATTTGATGTGTATTAGAAATTTTGAAAATGGCATCAAAATTACTTTTACTGTTTTTTTTTTTTTTTACGGTGGCTGTCAGATACATGGTCATTTTATTATGTTCTTATATTTTCATGATGTAAAGCACTTTAAAATATGCCGCAGCGATAAACTGAGATTTGATTTTGAAACTTTAAATGATCCAAAACACACGAGCAATTCCACCTCTGATTGGCTGAGGACATATAAAACAAAGACTTTGAAATTGTCTAGTCAAAGTCTGGATATGATTGAGATGCTATGGCTGTTCATGCTAGAAAGTTATCACAGACACTAGATTGTAGTTGTTGCTGGTGTGTATATGCAAATATATTTCTGTTTTTCCAGTCAGCCATCAGAAGCTCCTGCTGCTGCTCTGTTGGTGCTTTATGTTTGTTTTCAGGAGGAAGACAGACAGAACATTAAAATGACTAAATGTCACTTCAGGAGAATCTCCCAGTAAAAGTTGATGGCTAAGAGCTTATCATCAGCTCCTGGCTTCCTGCAGAAACCACATTGACATTAAGCAAGCAGGGAAACTCAGGCAACCAATCAGAATGACTCACAAACGCAAACGTGCGTTAGTGGCTGCAGTGCTACATGAGCAGAGAAATTGCTTTGGCAGGTTGAGGTTTTGGTTGAGATAAAAGGAAAAAAAAAACATTTAAAGCAACATTTCTCTGATCTCTGTCTGATCTGACAGATTCAGCTCCTGAAACACAACCCGTATACTGACGCTGATATGTCACATATTACAATTGGTGACATGGAGTCTACAATAAACTGACTCACAGTCACAGCTATCAACATTCTCCAGAAAAAGAACATTAACCCTCCACCAAAGTTCCTACTGGGTTTAAATTCAGTTTAGTTACTTTTTGAAATCCAGTTGATTCTACAATGTCTGAATATTCATCTGCTGATATAACTTGTTTAATGCCCTTTATATGTAGGATGAAATTCGGGTTGCATGTTGTAGAACTGAGTCAGGTTCTGTAATTAAGACACAATAGATAAACCAGATGGAGCGAATGGTTGAGAAATGTGTGAGAGGGTTCTGTGAAGTTAGTCTGTGTGTCTGATGACTGATGTGTTCTGGGGATAGCTTTTAGTCTGGGGTGGAGTGGGGTGGACAGCGTTGGACTCCAAGGGGTTCAGAGGTCATGTGGTTCTGCTGTTTGAGCGAGTCAGTGACCAGAAAGCAGAATTCTGGACCACTAAAAGATGGACTTCTTATTAAACCAGCATACAGTCTGTTACAATAATCTAGTCATGTAGAGATCTCTGTATTCCCAATGTCAACGTTCAACAAAATCAACATCCTGACCATCAGACAAATGTTATGAAGCATTTTCAACCCAACACAGAAAGTAACAAAGAAACAGCAATGCCCTGTTTCCTTCATCTCCGTTTAGTTCTGTTAGATTAATTAGAAAACAAGACAGATCAATGAAACCTTGTGAGATCTACTGAGGAGCTGTAACCTAGCTGAAGTTCTATCCTCAACTATGTTGTCATAATATTGGCCTGGTGACGAATCAACCCAACGATAGAGAGAAACTCATTTCCACTATCACATAATTTATGCCTGTTGTTTTTTTTTTTTTACATATTCTCACATAAACAGACATCCTTCATATCACAGCGCCAGGTTTCTGAAATAGAAATCAGCAGGTGATCGAGGCGACGTTTTAGTTATTTGGAATCAATTTTCCAAGCAACTTATGCAAATTTTTACAACAAAGAAATTATCACTCTGACAACATGAAAAAGCTTCTGTATGATCTGTGATGCTCTCTCTGCTGTTGACATTTATGGTGTGAAAAAAACTATTCTGACCTGACCACCTCCACCCGTACATGGAATATTAGTCAAGATAACAGTAAAGGATATTTTATTTTATTTTTTTATTATTATCATCACAAATCACCACTTTCTTTTTTCTGTATAGTGGCATTTTATTCTAGGTTATTTATTTAATAACCATAATGCCATAGACAGGATATAAATGTGCTTCAGTCAGTTTAGCAAGTGTCCTTTAACTTAACTTCGAAGGCAATAATAGTTTAAAAATATTAATTTTTGAAACTCTGACAATCCAAGCAGAAAATGATGGAGGAAACAGTTTGAGAGGAAAGTTAGACAAATGTTTAATCAGACAGTTTTCGGTTTACTTTGGGAGTTGCACTTTTGCTCATTGATCATTGACCTGGAAGAAGTGAAAGAAGAACTGGCACTTAAAGATCTTTTCAGAAACCAACAAATACGATTGCTGGTTTGATCAGTTCAGTTCTCTTTGTTGATCGAGTGCCAATTAAAAACAAATGTGATCTCAGAGAATCCAATGCTACGTTCTGTTTAAAAATCAGACATTTAATTTGGCTGTGATGCTGAGAAAGAACACCATGAGGTGACAAAAACTTTGCTTTGGGAATATTAAGAACTTGTTTTTTCTGGTTTAGGAGACTAAAACTTTGCACGTTGTAGACGTCTTCATAACGGCACCCTGAAGCTTCCCGACACGTCTTGTCAGCAATTACCAAGGTTCCCAGACCTACACCTCCCAGAATATTCCATTTGATATTTGGAGGCTTATTTTCAAAGACTGACTAGCTTTTTCTGTAACAGGCTCAAGCATCACCAGCTGGAGCAGCTGGAGTCTGCAAATCAGGAATGTTGTGGCTAGAAATAATCATTTTATTAGGAGAAATGGAAATATAATATGTGAATGTCCTGGGCATTAAGTATCTCAGATTTATAGTTCATTTAATTATCTTGGCTTCTTGTCAAACCTAAATATTTCAGATCATTTAACAACTTATATAACGTGATTAACTGTCTTAAAACTTTCCGTGTTTTAAGACACAGAAAGTGTCTTAAAACACTGAAATGGAAATTAAAAAAACTGAAATGGAAATAGAAATGTTTCTCCCCGTTTGGAGGAAAATCCTTTTTTACATTATGTAGTTAATCCAACAAGTGTTATAAAGAGTGTTATGAGTGTGTGGATGGATGAGCAAGAGTTGAACTCAGAGGATGCTGCCCTGGTTTACTGGTGGATTTACAATCTAACCTGCTGTAGAAGATAAAGCTCTCTAGTGACTGTTTACCGTCATTGTTTTAGATCTTAAATTAAACCTCACTCCGCTCTTATTCTGGATAATTCCTTGCTTGGTCATTCCAGGCACACAGTCCAGACCCTTGGTGGACAGACGGCTGACCTTGTCCAGAAGGTGGAAGATCAGAGCGACCGAACGTCCTCTGAGCCACAGCTAAGCAAACTGCCACTTTACCTGCAAAAATGGGCAAATCTGAGGATTCCATTAACCCACATGCCCTTTTATCCAGCAGGTAAACACTCAGCAGAGAGTCACTTATTCACTCTGCATTCAGATGACATTTCCACTGAAGTGTGTGGGAGCGTTGGAGAGCAGCCAGGACCTCCAAATAACAACTTGTGCTCATTCACAGTTTTGTCTCTAATCTTTGCGGCACACTTTAGCGTGCCAGCCAACCGCAGGGCTTGTTTACTCCGGCTTTGTATCGACGCCGGCCTGAATTCCCCCTGCAGTCATTTACCACCCATAAACATTAGTCTGGCATTTAGCTGCACACAGCCTCCCACTGCCCCTCTGGCTCAGCTCATGCTTCTGCTCACAGCGACCGGACCATCACACCCGCAGAGTTCCAAATAATTCACTCTCACTGAGTGTTTTCTGAGGCAGCAGTCCGATGGCGCTCCCGTCTTCCCTGGACTCAGACACCAGATGTTACCGAGTCCATTCTCAGAAATGCGGACTTGCGTGGACGGATTTCTGCCACCTCTCCAAATAAACGCTGACATGCGGACTTCAGCCTATTTCTAGCCGCTGAACTAATGTCCATAGATTGGTGCTGAGTGAAGATGAAAGAAGTAGGGGTATTGAGGAGAGTGCTGCTCTGAGCCTGGAATTACTGGCAGGAGCCACATTTGGAGGAGCTGCTTTTTCCCTCTTTTAGAAATGACTTTTAAAACCCAAAATAAAACGAAATATTATTCTGCTTTCCTCTGCAACATCCAACAATCTGAAGCTTGGAGGCTGAAAAATGGCACAAACAACTCTCCATCACCACTGAAATAAGCATACAGTATGTGTGTGTGTGTGCGCTCTATAAGGCAACATTTTAAAATACCAAAGTACATTTCTATTTAGCTCTTTAATTCTGATGCCTCTAAATAAAATTCCATGCAACCAAATAGCTTCAGACATTAATTATAGTCTGTGTCCATCATCTCAGTATAAATGGATGGTATGAATCATTCTCTGCAGACCCCCCCTTTTTTTTTTTTTATTAAATTGTAAATAAAAACGTTTCTAACAAATGCTCATTTTACATAATTTATCCTTTAAACAGTCCATTCTTGTATTTTCCTAGTCAAAACTTCAAAATGATATAATTGTACACCTGCACTGGATCCAGTCTGGAGTGTCAATAGTTTTGTCAAATCTGACACAACACCGAAACATGGAAACAGCTGTATGATGCTGAGGGATGGATGACAGTGAGCTCAATGCAGGGCAATCCTACAATCAGAAAACCTGTTTGAAGGTGCAAAACATTAACAAAAAATATATTTATTATCTTTTACAAATACAAATAGTATCTTTTTAGACAAAGTCGTTGATGCAGTTTTACAGTCAAAAGAAAAAAATCTCAAATTATTTGCATGTATTCATAACTGCAAGTTTTGATTTAGTGACACATTTATATACACACACACATTCCCATGTCGACATGCACAGAGGAGACATTCTCATCCATTTCATTCTGCAAGGTTACAGAACTCCATTCACAACACAGTTTGATTCACCAGCAACAAATACTTATTACTGCAATTTGAGCCCACAGAAGAATTGCTTCTGAGATAAAGCCTTCGCTTTGTGTTGATAGTCACATGAAAGTAAATACATTTAAGTTTCCCATCATGCTGTCACAATCACAATGAGAAAAAGTTCAAGGCGTGTGAATATTTTAGCATGGCGATGTATGAGGTGGTGCTGAGAAATGTTTGAAAAATAAGAGGACTGACCCAACGAGGTGACTAAAGAGCTGGAATAAATAGACGTGAAGAGCAAAGGTGCAATTTAAAGCTAATTGTTGTTGAAATCCTCTGCTCAGTCACACAGCAAATGATAACACTCTGTGTTTCACTTGATGAATATTTCATTTGCTCCTGAATAATGACGTACCTTGGAACCAGCAGAGGGTCTCAGAAGGAGTGTGTGTGTGTTTGTGTGTATTCCAGCCTGTGTAGTGATGTATCAATGAGGAGGCAGAGACGTGAGGGAGCACAGCTGATCCAGCCGGGGGCCAAGCAGCAACAGCAGAGCTGGGAAACACACAAGCTGTTTATGTATGAAGCTGTAATATGTACATTTAGCCTGTGGGCATTGGTACACACACACACACACACACACACACACACACACACACACACACACACACACACACGAAAACACAGCACTCAGGTCCGGTGTGCTTGTGGAAAAGGTAATGGCTAGAGCTTTTCTGCTGCCTGCAGGTCTGATTGTGCTCATTGACTCGAAGTTTTTGAAGACGATCTGCAAAACGTTTCAACCCGCAGCTGTTTGCAGGAGGATAAAATGTTCAAACCGCTGGAAAAGAATGACGTTACTTTATTTTAATTGTTTGTCTGGCTAAACGACTCCGTGCTGTTTCATATTGCTGGTTATAAGATGCTGTTATCAGGTGGAATAAAATCCTTTTAAAATCTCTGATACTGATGTTAGGATTCTTTAATCGTTTCCTTTTAGTTCTGCTGTTGGTGCATCTGCAGAGATCAGAACTCAGATTAATGGCATCTTGTAATTTGTGTGAAACAAGCAGTCAAAGCTCCAGCTGAGCATTTTGATTGTAAAACTGTAGCAGCAAACGGGCTGAAATGGTCACATGGTGAGAGTGGAAAGCAAACAAAGAAATCAGACCTTTTTCAGCCAGACACCGGGAACAAGACTTATCTAATGCTATCTGGGAACAGTTGTTTGTCTTCAGCTTAGGGTGATTCTCTCCTACTCTCCATTTAGATTGTATCTCCTGAGTTTGTGTGTCTGCAATCAAACTTGGAGACCTTCCTGGTTCACTCTATTAGCCTGTCACACATTCTCTCAGCTCGTTGTCTTTTCTGTGATACAAGTAGAGATGAGGCTTTGGAGCCGAGGAGTTAAGTCTGGACCGAATGCCAGCTTGTTGCCACAAAGTACAGTTGCACCTGAAGTTGTGAAAGAACCTCAGTGTTGGTTCTGTTGGACCTCACTGTCAGTTACCTGCTGACACTTCATGTAGACAACTTGCATACATTGGCAGGAATTCCCCGCACACAGAAAATGACAGACACATCTGTCATTGTGTCCTGATCCTCTGGAAACAACATGGATCTGAACTGCAGAAGACTTGTAGAGTCTGCTGGTGGTAGTAAGAGTAAACGATCTCAGTAGCTGGAGGAAGCAGTGGAGACTCATCATGGAATGTTCGTTAAAATGTTTTGTACACCACCCCGACCTCCACCCAAACTTTACCTTCTGCATCCTCAGCTGGACCGACTCAAGAGCCGTCAACACAGTTTCCCCGGCCGCCTGGGTCTGGATGCTTGTGCTGAGGCTTTAGCAGCTGTTTTTATAGCCAGTTGGCAACACAGCTGCACTTGAGTGGACCAAGCCACAATTAAACAGGCCAAAAATCCAAACAAAATTTAAACAGAGAAACTAGAATAAAATTATGAATCTAATTTACAAACTCATCAATATAATGAAATGGTCTTCAAAATAAACCATGTAATACAAGATAACTCAAAAAGTTACTTGAACGAAAAGCAAACAAAGCAATACTCAAAAGAAAATCCTCTAATTGGTTGAACCCAGCAAGGTCATCAATGACATCATCCAGCCATTTAAGCAAGAAATACTTATTTCCTGATTATGGGCCGGCCCGTCCCATAATCCTGCCCTGCTGCAGATCTACAAGGGACAAACAATGCTGAGTAAAAGGAAAACAAATAAACAACAAAATAAACAAGTTCAACCAATAGTCCAGATGTCCTAGCTTTAACCTAAACATAAATCGATGGAAACTCCAGCATATTGCAAACACAAACAAACCCGGGATATTAAGTGAAGCAAAGTTGCAAAGTGATATTTAATTCTAAGCATTATAACCAACTATAGAAAGTATGTGAATCAGAAATAAGAGGGAGGGACAAGTGGTGAACAAACTGAACCACTTTTTGTCACATATTTCAAAACCAGGTTAGAAAACCTCATAGACACAGCTGGAGCTCTGATGGGTATAAAAAGGAATAAAGAAATGGCGAGAAATAAACAGAAAAGTGTGCTCTGAATGTGTGAAATGTAAGATATTTTGAATAAATATTGTCGTCTATTTTAAAAGCTGCTAAATATCTATGAACACAACTAGAGGAAGACGTGATGATGCATGGCTGCAGTGTGCACATGGGACCAACTGCATCACACAGAGCCTGTGTGTTAGATTGTTGTGACTGTAATTGTTCTCCTTCCTGCTGCTCCTACAGGCTTTTACATCTTATTTTAATCTCTAACGAAGAATCTAAAGGAGTGCGTGGAGCAGCAGCCATGTTCTTATTCAGCAACAGACCACCTGACTGGACTGAACCAAAACCTTCCTTCATCCCCATCAGAAGCTGCTTCATCATGGTTCATAGCAATGTTTCAGTTTAACTAAATAACTTCACTCATTACTGGTCTAATCATTGTAATTACTATGTGTGTGTTCTTATGTCACTCATGCTGTGAGCTCATATCTAAATCTGTGTGTGTGTGTGTGTGTGTGTGTGTGTGTGTGTGTGTGTGTGTGTGTGTGTGTGTGTGTGTGTGTGTGTGTGTGTGTGTGTTTCTGCTGGTAGGATGCTGTCTGCAGGCAGAGGGTCAGTGCTGTGCGGTACGCTGATGGGTCACAGGTCAAACGGCTGACCCTAACCTTTTTCTGGGTTTGATGATAACAAAGAACACAAGGTGATCTTAGATCAGAGTCTTGCTTCTTCCTTCTTCCTGCGGGGCACTCATACATAAAGTTGATTTTTTTTTTTTAGCTTTACATCATGTGTAAAGAGTATCAATCATGTTATTCCTTCATTAAAAACCAATGGTTTTAATGAGAGAATTATTTATGTTTCATGCATGATTGAGAAATTCTTTAATCTCCCATGGCAACCATTCAGCTGTGCAAAATACTTGGTGGGACAGAGTGCTACCTAACCCTAACTCTGCTCCTTTAGACTAGCCAGGAGCAATTAGCAAACACCTGCCTGAACTGCAAATCTGCTGAGCTCATTGTAGGAGCTACTTCTCAGAGCAATGCTGGTAAAATTTTGTGAAAGGATTAATAGAGGAGCTGTGTTGTGATGACTTCCTGGAGGCGGAGTTTCAGAAAAAGCAGGAGTTTTTAAAGAGGCAGAGATCCAATTTCAGGGCATTAAATTACAAAGTCAAAATTTTCTTCACCATACAGTACAGCATCAAACTGAAAGTACTTCATAGTACTGGATGGTGCTATAAAATAGCACTATGTGGCTAGAAAACACATGATACTGCTATAAAATACACAATGCTGCCCCTTTATGATCGCAAAGACATAGCCTACAGCAGTTAACTACAATTCCAAATAAATAAAAAAAAAAACACTTGCAGCAGCAGTTGTAATGCATTTTATTCATGCACCAAGGCAGCCATTCATCCCTGAGACAATCCAATCATTGAGGCGTCACAGTGAGCAGCAGGAAAAGCCAGGTATCCTTCCCCAGCAGCTGGTCTTCCAGACCTTATCCTGATTCATAGCTTAAGACTAGAGGAGAGGGATCCTGTCCCAGACTGTCTAGCATGCTATAATCACTGCTGAATAGGACCCTAGCATGCTAGCTCGACTTAGGCTTAGGCTGACCCATCATACTGACAGAGCAGTCTACCATCTGGTGGTGGAGAGCTGTGTCAGCCACTTAACAGTCAGCTGGGAACCCCAATGTTATCCAAGATTCATACACAGCACTTACTTTATTAGTACAAGCCATTTATAAAACCGATCAGAGACCTTTGACCCCAGCAGGTCTGGCAGCAGGCACATTTATGAACCACTTCACGCTTGACATTTAAAGATATATGATGTACCACTCATGGATTTGGCAGCTAACTGCGGCTACAAAAGCAGCATCAGAAAAGTGGCCTTTTAAGGAGTCTGACTCCTTGAAAGGCCACTTTTATATATATACATATATATATATTTTTGGGAATTAATTTATTCTAAGTACAAGACAAAATCATAAAGTCCATAGTCCTTAAGCTCACCATCTTCAGATCCAGATGAGGATCTGATCCATCAGGAAACAAAACCTGACCTGAAAGGTCAGAAAACCAATGAAGTGTTTTATCAAAAAAAAAAAAAAAAAGGCATTTAGTTTATGCATATTAAATGCAAATGTAATAGTTTCCGAAAATTAGACAAACATTTCAATAATTAGGTTAAATTAATAAATTAACCATAATTTAAATTAAGTAAAGCAAAAAGAGTATCAATCATATTTCAAGCTTATCAATTTAAAGTTAAAGTCACTTCCAAAATGTCAAGAAAAATAAAGATCAAAATAAATTGTCAAATACTCAAGCAAAGTGAGAAAAAGAAAAAAAATGAATTAAATAAATATACTGGACAATATCAAACTCAAATGCAGCTACATTCTATTCAATTTTATTTTTAAATTTCACTGCCTTGGCATCAATGTCAAGGTGTCAGAACATACACAAAATTCAGCAACAAGTTAGATTTAGATTCTTCTCAAAGAGACTGGAGCTACTGAGCCACAATCAGCTGTGACTGAATCCCAGTGATGTTCCAGGAGAGCAGCACTGATCACTCTAATGAAACAACCCTCCAATGAGCAATCGAGCAAAATCTCACATGTAAAAGCAATAGTGCTATCAAATAACAAACTTACCAGGCAATCAAATCAGTGGAATCAAAGATGTGGATGAATTTATGAGGAAGATGATAAAAATAAGCCATAATCACAGCGGAAACTGGTGAGGATCTTTAAACTGCGATGCAGTCAGGGCTTTAAATAAGTTGCCAGAGTTTGAGGCAACACTAGAAGTGGGCCCGCAAAAATAAAAGTTCTTGACTGAGTTGCAGTTGCAGTGACATTTAGATTTTTAGAACCAATGAAAAAAACAAAAATTTAGACATTTCTAGTTACTTTCTGATGCCTCATTAAAATATGTTAAATAATTATCAATAATGGGGTCAACATCTGTCTAAAGCTTATAATTGTTGTACTAAATCAGTTAGGTGGTTAAACAATTTATTCTCCTAAATTCAATGTTTAATTTTCAAACATCAGAGCTGCCAGAGGAAAAAGAAACTAGAAGGTTTCTAATTCAGAACTTTAAGCAGAAAATGTTGTTTTAACAGCTCATGAAGTTTCATTGGGCTTCAGGCAGCACAAAACCAAATGAAACCTGTCCTTAAACAAAGCAAAGGCACAAAAAGACTGACTGGTCTGGAAATAAAGAGTATAAACCTTTTTTCACACTCATGACATTTTTGAAGTTCTGTGTTGAACATTTAGTTATTCTTGCGTTGATTTTTGCTGCTGAAATGAAGTTCTCTGTAGATGTATTTTCAGAGCGTCTGCATTCTCTGCAAGGTCGACTGAAATTTACCAGCTGGCACTTCTAAGAACCCACAAACGTCAGTTTTTTTTTTGTTGTTTTTTTTTTTTCCTGAGGGACATGATGTCAGCAGTAACCAAGATGAACAAGCAAACATTAATTTGGTAGCGTTCCACTGTGAGGCTGCAGATGATCAGCATCGCTGTGAGGCTGCTGGACTGAGACAAAGCTCTGTTCTGACCTCGGACTCTGAGAGCAGAAGTTAAACATCTGAGTTTGTTTAAGCTTCAGTTTTATTAAACTATTTAAACTGTTTTTGTGCAATTTGTTTCTTGCAAATATCTGAGCCTAATTTTAATTTTTGTTGTTTTGTTTTTTTTTTAAATGCAACTCTAGTGGAACCCAGTCTATTAGTGTTTCATTATTCATGGATTCACTTATTAACAGTTTTTTTTCTCCTGAGCATAACTTTGGCAGACAAAATATTTGCAAGAAAATGCTGCTTATGAATACCTGGAAGCAATGCGACGAGACATGCTATTGGCTGGTTTTTGCAAACCAAGTACAGACAATGAAGAAAACAAATGTTAGCTTCTACCATAGAGCAAAAGAGTTTCCATCAGCAGATTCAATCTGACCTCAGTAAAACAAGACCACATCATGGAGAAGAGCAGAAATAAAACAACTAAAAATACCACTAGTATTTATGTCAGCATTCACTTATTTTATTTTATTTCACCATGCATAAAACATGGAGCAAATGATGAGCAGTGATGCTGAAGATAAACCCAGTTTATTCTTCCTGATTCAGGTTCTGTGTTTACTGACATTAATAATACCATGAGTAAGTAACCAGAGTGTGGCTCTTGAATGCACCATAGAAACCAAAAGGTCATCAAAGAAGCTGTCATGTTCTACACTGAACATGACAGTGCATAACATGTTTGTGGTTTTATTTTGTCACATTACAACCAAAAACATGAGTATATTTTATTGGAATTGAATATGAAAGACCAAGACAAAGAGATGCACAATTGTATAAAATTAGTCACCATTCAATATTATTTTTTACCGATAAAATATAGAAATGTTTCAGGGGTGTGAATACGATATATAAATAGTAAATTAACAGAAAATTGAGAAATAAAACCTGCTAGATATTTCTTTTTCTAATTTATCTATACATAGTTTAACAACCTGTTTGTTGCAGTTCTTTTTGAAAGTCAAACACAAAACTACCTTTACTAAATGGACTAAGTAATTTATAATGAGTGCGATTTCAGCATCCACGGAGCACTCTATCTAGAATCGCTGAACCACAACAGCACAAAGTCTTATTTTTCACTGCTATCCTCAGCAAACACTCAGATAACCACACACACATGTATAAAACACACTCCCACTTGCCAAAATCCCAGTAACTGTTTCTGTGTGTGTATCCATCAGACAGCTGAGAATGAGATGAGTAAACAGAACACTGGTGTGTCTCTGTGGAGCAATACTAATCAGCCTCCAGCTCGCTCATTAGCCCGCATGCTAAACACATCAGTCATTAGTCAGACTGCTAAATTAGCCATTTATTTGGCTGCATGCTAAATACCAATGTCAGAGTTAAATGTGTAATTTAACAGACTGAACTCTAAAGTACTTCTGTGATTAGGTGCTGCACAGGGCCAGTTATTGGACAGAATACTTAAAGACCTGCACATTAGCAGGCATCCCAACTGACCTGATCTATTAGCTGAAGGATTTACCAAATGAGTTGGAGCAATTACTTAAATAAAACCTGGTCACAAGGTGTTGGAACCACATGGAGTCCTGCACATCAGCAGCTCTGCCTGAAGCTTTTTAAATCAATTCTTTAAAAAGCTTTTTCTTTTCAGTAAAACATCCAAAGTTGGATCAGCCAGCTGTACAAATTTTACTTCTATCAGCTGGTACTTTTGAAGTAATTATAAAAATTATTGTATTTTGAAAAATGTTCTTTTTAATCTGAAGGTCGGCTGATGAAACTTCAGTCTGCACATACCATTCTGAACACAATATGTGCCTGTTTTTAATAATTGGGTCTATTTCAGAGAATTCCTTTTTTAATTTTTCTGCTTCCATGAAGAAAATCTTCAGGCAGATTTGGCTCAATGCCACTTTTACACTTTTAGATTTTAGTTTCATATTAATGTAATGCTTTATTCTAATTTGTTTACATGTATCTTCAAACTTTCTATTTATTTTGGACAACTGTTATGTTGCTAAGCTGTTTTCATATTCTCAAGTGGCCGCAGATAAACTCCCCCCATCATTCATTCATCTCTTCCATCTACTATTACCATATGAGATATCCATGTTCTTTGTAATACATGGAGTTCACTGATAAATAGTCATTTAGAAGTTCCAAACCTACATACAAATATGCAAACTTTATTTGAAAAATTACTTTATAAAAACATTTAGTTTTAGTTGAGTTTTTTTGTTTATGTTTACCAACGTTTGCAATGTCAGATGCAGAAAAGTACAACTAAATATTAATAATGGACACTTAATAGATGCCCATTATTTATGTTAAAAGCACCAGAACATTCCTCATCAAAGTAAAGTTTGTAGCATAGCTGATGGAGTTGGTAGGTCAATCACCATGATCTTCAGCCAGAAAAGTGTCAGACGTCCTGCCCCAAGTGGAGGATTTGAACTCAGTTCACCAATGGGGAAAAGATGGAGCAGGAGATTGACAGGTGGATCAGTGCAGCGTCTGAAGTGATGCGGAGGCTGTGCCAGTGTGTTGTGGTAACGAGCTGAGTGAAAGGTTAAGCTCTAAGTTCCTATGTTCACCAACAGTCATGAGCTTTACGTACTGTCTGGAACAACAAGATCACGGATAAGCAAACTGAGTTTCCAGTGCAGCTGGACTCTCCCTTATAAAACAGGTGAGATGCTCAATCATCCGAGTAGAGTCGCTACTTCTCCACATCAAGAGGAGTCAGTTAAGGCGAGTCAGGTGTCTGATCAGGATGCCTCCTGCAGGCCTCCTGGTCCAGAAGGAGACAGAGAGAAAACCCAGAGGAAGAACCAGGACACGCTGGATGAACTATGTTTCTTGGCTGGTCCTCCCTATTTAGGCTGATGACCCCACTACCTGACCGCAGATAAGCAAAAGAAATTAAGTGGACGGACGGATGGATTCAGTACAGAAAATAAAGGAAGAGTTCTCTAAAGCACCATGGCTGTACTACTTGCTTTCACTTATGACAATAATGCACATTTCATGACCTTTCCGTAATGAGGTCAAATTAAACTTTGCTGACAAACTGCTTTTCTTTCGAGGATAATTTTTAAAAAGAACAACAGGGAGACCGACATGACTTCAGTGCTTTCCATGAACTTGTAGTACACAGTCTTCTGGAAGAGTGCAAATGAAACAGGAAGTTATATCACTGATTTCAAAATAAACAAGATTGCACAAGTGCAAAGTAGATTTAAAAAAAAAAAACTGCTAGTGAGTCCGAATGAAAATGCACATTTGGAAAATCTAATTTTATTAACATTATAACAAAAATGCCAATCCTATTTGTTATACCTGCTTCCAAGAAAACGCTGTGATATTCCCTCAGAAAGATCAGCACAGAGACTAATCTCAGATATACATCTACAGTATACAGTTTTCAAGTTTCAATTTCCTAGAACATGGATCGGCATTTTAATTTAGAATCAAACTCCTTCCTGTAGGCAGATGGAAGCAAGGAATGTAAGTATGATTCTGCTAGAAGATTTTCTTGTAATGGCATTTTGGAAAATGTGCCTTCTTTAATCTCACACGTTGATTTAAAGCTGGATGTTTTATTCAGCACTGTGAGCCTGTGTAATCAACTTATAACTCGCACCATGTAATAATCTGTCGGCCTTTTAATCTCCATCTTCAAACAAACACAGCTGGCTGCGATTTGAAACTGGAGCAGATTTTGGAGAAATGTGGCACCACCTGGATTGTTCTTTCTGTCATCACAGGAGCGACAAGTGGGCGTTTTAAGGTTTAAAAATGACACATAAAGTTAGAAAAATGGCACAAAATAAAATTGTATTACAACTAAAACATATTTCTGAAGCTGTGTGTTTCATAAATATCTTTGCAAGTGATGATTCACTGTATGAACCCAGCAGCAGTGTATCTCTCAGTTTTATTCAATAAAAGCCCTTAGAGGCAAAACTACTTTATTAAGCTTGTGAAGTCAACAGTTGCAGCTGGAAAGGCCGTGGTATGGCTCTTTGGAACAGGCTTTGTGTTTTAAGAATTCACATTCACAAGTCTGCCTTTTACCCAATTCTTCAAAGAAAAAGGTTAAGGCTTTTTGCATCTGTTCGAAATTTAAGAAGTAAATAACTAAATGTGCAGAGGAGAATCATAAAATGAATCAAGCACAGGTTCTCAACCAAATTACAACGAAAAATAAATAAAAGCAACTAACCAGGCACCGACCAGTTTCTGGTTTTAAGGTTTACGTTTCTTTAAAATGCTCTGCTTTAAAAAACATATTTTTATAGATATTCTGCGAGCCGCTCGGACTCTCCACACACTGTCTGTGGATGATTGAGAGATCAGCTGTGTACATTTCTTAGGAAAAATTCCTTCATTACCCAACAAGTAGACATTAGCAAGTTTGAAGAGCTGGTTGAGCATTTAGCTCTGTTTCTTCTCCACCAGACAGCCTCCTCAGTCTGGCTGCCTTGTGACTGACTGGTTGTTGTAACTCTCAGCCTTAGTTGAGCTTTTTTTAGCTCACTAAAAAAATATTACAGCTGTTCAGAAACCATGGAGTTAACTCCAGCATCTCAAACAGGTGTTCCAACAAACAATATTTCTGCTTTAGATCATTCAAAACATTTTTACCGTAAATTCTGGTTTGCACCAGTGTTAGCGTGCATTATCTGACTTAAACAGTTTGACACATGATGACTGGTCAACAGGTGGTTATTACTATTATGGTAATATTATTATTATGCTTTTGTTGACAGCAGGCAGCGGACTCATTTTACTGATACACCTGATAGATTTATGTCCCTCTTCAGGGAGCAAGGTGACTACTGCTGCCACCTGCTGCTTGGCCTCACTTCAATGCCCTTTAGGGTACACTTATACAATCTCTGTGCAGATCAATGCAGACCGCCCTCCATCACTGACATGATCATAATTACACACTTTTTGTTGATTCGTGGATTCTCAGAGGAGCTTTTGTGTGCATTCTGTTCTTTTTCATGTGTAAACTGTTGTCAATAGAGGGAGGTCCAGGGGGTATTTGGTGATGTTTTTAAAATTTATGGGAAAATACAGAACCACGGTGGGAAACAGGGGTGAAATACAGTAGTTTCCTGGTCAAAACAGGAGACTTGACAGATTTACCAGGGCCTCGTTTCAGGAAGCAGGATAAGTAAAAAGCCTAAGTAAGTTCTGGGGTGACTGAGCGCATCCTGGGTTTTTGGTTTCAGAAAGACTGATGCCTGAACTCCATGTTTTGAAACTTATGGAGATTGAGAGACCTTCTTTAATGAGAAATTCAATGTGAGAGTACACAGTCTGGTGGAGCGTGGGCAAGGCTTCGTCTGTAAAATATTTACATCCCTGTGAAATGTAGTGGGGTTGTAAAAGCAAGAGCAGTCAGCGAAACCTGATGTCTTCCTCCACTGAGAACGGCTGGTCGTCTAGCCCAATGAGTATATTTTTAAATGTCGTATTAAATTTGTATTTTGAAGGACTTTGACGTGTTTCCCTTATGAGGTGCTTTTCCATTGCACATGTCACATCACATCACTGTCACGCATAGTATAAAATTTCCACAAGGCTCTGCAAAGGAAACCAGGAGCTACACTGCAGAGATGGACTGGCAACCTGTCCAGGGTATCCCTGCCTGTTGCCCAATGGCCCCTGGAGACTGGGCCCCTCCAAGGATATGCAGGTACACACAATGAATGACATTTCCAGGATTAAAGGACTGATGTCTCAGCAAGATCTAGAGAAACTCATCCACGGGTTTATCTTTTGTCACACTGATTATTGCAGTAGTGTCTTCATTGGTCTGCCTAAAAAAAAATCAATTCTTCAGCTGCAGCTGATCCAAAACACTGCTGCTGGAGTTCTGACTAAAACCTGGAAAATAGAACATCAGTCCTCCTCTAAGAGAAAAGCAAAGAATAGACTTTAAAATACTGCTAGTTTATAAATCACTGAACAGTTTATCACCACAATACATTGAAGATCTGCTGGTGTTGCATCAACCTTCCAGACCTCTCAGGTCTTCTGGTTCTGCTCTGCTTCTCCAGAACCAGAACCAAACATGGAGAAGAAACATTAAACCAAGCATTCAACTTCTGTGCATCACACATCTGGAACAAACATCCAGGAAGCTGAAACACTGAGTTCCTTTAACTCTGGACTAAAAACCTAGTTTAGAACCATAATAAATGAAACACTTTGATGACTTTGATGATGGCACTCGACAAAATGTAATATTTGTTACTGGTTTCTCAATTTTTTGTTTTTTGTGTTTTATGAAGTAAAGCACTCAGAAATGCATTGTTGCTTAAATGTGTTATACAAGTTTATATTTGACTTGATTGATGGATTGGATGGAAATTAGTCTCTGTCTCTAAACCAGAACTGGATGCTGTTAACTGAAAATGGGCCCATTAACACTTCAGAGCTCTTCTAACAGGATAATAACAGAAATTCAACAAGCGCCAAGAATAGAGGAAGACTCTGCAGCAGAAATTACTTTCACCTGCCTTTCCTGCTGGGATAAAGACCTGCTAAGGGCTACAGAAAGGGTATCACTGCTGCACAAGAACTCCTGTTAACTCCAGCTCTCAGAATTTCTGGTGATGCCAGATTTATTTGTCTAAACATTGTTTTTTAAGTTCATTAATCTTGAATCATGAGTTTTAACTTAATGATGCAATTTAAACCAAATAATTATTTCAAAATATGCAAGAAAAAAAAACTCAGTTAAGTTTGTCTTTCAAAAACTCATAGTTTTATGTTCAAAATCTAAAACTTGCTAAATTCATTTGACTCAAAGAGCATAAAATAGCAGAAACAACTAAATGCGTCTGCAAATGTTTTGCAGTGTTGTAACAGTTTCACCTGACTTTGCCTCACTGATGAAATTGCCAGATAAAGTTAAAGGTTATTTGGCACATTGAGATAAATACTTCTGCATGATGTGAAACTGAATCTTTATGTATCTAAGACATCTCTGAACATGCTTGTAACCAGGCTTTGTTTTTTTATTGCGATACTTTGTGGGATGATTTATCGACCAGTAAATCTAACGTTGGATTTAACTGACCAATGAACAAACATCACACACAACATATGTAATGCCAGAGAGATGAACCAGAGTGGGCAGTCCAACACCAGATCTCCAAACATCACCTTCATTTTTTAACAGCACAATGAAGGGGGAAAGATTTATCCCAAGTTATAGTTTTTACAACTAAATGGATGAAAGACTAATAAAAAGTTTGGTTTTCTGGATGGAGTTTAAACCTGCAGCAGAGGAACAAGCAGTCTACACAGAAGTTAGTTTATAGACTAATCCTGGGTGAGGCTCCCTCTAAGATACTATTCTGCCAGTTAATGAACAAGAACCAGGAAAAGGATAAAAGGAGGTTCGATCTGAGCTCCCAACACTCCCCACCCTCCACCCTCCATCTGATCTGATCCTTCTGATCTCTCCTGCTCTATTTTCATTTCCTCCTATCCACATTCTAAAATTACTCCTTCTGTCATCAGCCATGTTCACATTTTCCTCAAACTCCCTGGATTTCAGGCTTTGATGTGACTGGTCATGTGAGTTCTTGCTATGAACACCAACCCCAATGCTTTCTGGAGAGTTTTACATTTTCTGTGCAAATACACCTGAATAGAGCAGGTTATTTTTGTTTCAGAAATGTACTATATTCCAATGAAAATGCATTTTTATTATGATGGGGATTTTTTTAAGAAAGTTGTGCCTTTTTTGGTTGTTCTGTTATTTATATGTACACAGCCCTAATTTAGAATATGAAAAATTAGGTAGAAGTTAAACATACAAATCCCTTCATTCATATTGTTAGGTTAATTAACTGTATTAAATTATGTGTGAGTTCATGGTTGTTCGTCCTGTATGGCTTTGTGATCAACTTGCCTTTTGACTGCTCTAAATTAGGAACTAGCTCCCCAAGCTATCCTGCACCAATAGCAAATGGACGGTAGTAGATCTTTTGTAAACAATTATTTTAGTATTCAAATAATCTAGCAATTATTCTGAAAATTAATCAATTAATAAATTCTGCCATACCAGCGCTATTAACATCAGATATCAACAATGGCCCAAATGTTCATATGTGTACATTCCTAACAATCATCTTACTATTTTAGTTAACCAGGACAAAAACTCCACAAAAACTCTGAAATTCTATTCAACTTAATAATGAAGCAGCAGGTTCACAAAGACACTTCTAAAAAATTGCCTATTCTCCAGTTTTTAGTCAATTTTATAGATAAACTTTAACTTTGCCCAGCCATTTATAGGATTTGTGTTTATGTTAGTGACAAGATCTTTGGCAGTTTCATCACACAAAAATGCATCTGCAGTACACAGCACCATTTATTTTCCTTAGTTCCTCAGTTCCTCCAAGTGTGGAACTGAGAAAGGCTGTAGAGGTCGTCTTCCACACAAGCGCCAAGCTGGTTTCTACGAAGACTATTACAGTGGCACCCCACGCATTTAGTACCTGGGCCTGCAGGGGTGGGGGGCGATAGTCTTAATTCACCACTATGACATTACAATTAAGACATCAATACTAGCGAACAAAAAAATGCCCTCTAACAATGTCTGATGGACAGAACACAGGTTGTTCAGTTCTAACGTTCTAACTAATTGTGTTGTGTGCAAATAAACACAGAGAGAAGACAGGTAAGACTTTATTATGGAGATTTCTTTCTGATGTATTTTTTTATATGATCACCATTATACTAGAGAAGGATGTTTATGAGGAGCGCAGAGAGATGAGGGAGGGCGCTACCTACTTTATGCAGCACTTTTTATTCATCAATTAGCCTACTAATAATTAATTATGAGTGTTTTTTTTTTATGTCTTAAGAGTCAATAAACAAAGAAATCCAGTTATGACGACTCCAAACCTCTACACTATAAACACAACTGTGAGCAGTGCAGGTTGCTGATGAGCTTAGATGTCAAGTCTCCTGGTTTAGCTGGGAAACTACCATAGTTCACCCCTCTTTCCATAGTACACCCCCCCCACACACACACACACACAAACACCCCAAAAGAAAAGTGCACTGCTTTAACACTTGAGTACATATGAAAAGCTCTTATGCTATATAGTTCCATTATTTTTATTGGACAAATACATTTCTCAACAGACTTCCAGAGAGTGAAACAGAAGTTGTGCACCTTGCTGCAATTAATGTAAAATGTGTTTTAGACCTTTTCATACTAAACCCACAGTTGGCCTTTAGATTCAAATAAGACAGAAAATGACAAGTGAGAATGTTCCTGAATCAGAAGTGACCTAGAAAAGCAGTTCACTTCTATTTGCATGTTTCAGTCAGCTGTCAGCACTTTGAATCCCACACAGCAGCATGAAAAGTGCTCCAAATAAAGTTTCATTCTTTATATGGTATTGTATAATGCATTTTGATATATTTTTGGTTATTTGTGTAAAATAAGTGTTACTGTAAAGGCGCTTCATAATTTCTGCCTCCTGCATCTCTTTTGTGTTTGCTGTCACCCTGGAGGTTTCTTCCTCTGCTGTGCCTTGTTAAATGTGTGAATACATTCCTGCAGCTTCTTTGCACTCTTCGCTCTCCTGGGAGCAGGTTGACAATTCTGATCCATCTGATTGTGCCAGTGGTCCTCTGAAATGCTGAATAACCTGTCATCAATAAGTTGGGTAGAATATTGCTTTTCTTACTAGGTGGTCTCCAGACAATGCATTTTTTGGTTTGCTTGACTTTCAGGCTTCTTTAATATATTTGCAGGAATGACTTGAGATGGAAAGCACACAACAAAACATAAAGGAATAGTTTAGTCTGTGGTAGTCTGTGGAATAAAGCACCAAGAACAGCTGAGCAACTCACAGCATCTAATTCCAAATATCAGTCTAACTTAAAGAAAAACAGCTGCTGTGTAGAAAGTGAAAAAAAACATCTATAATACTGAAAATAATGAGGTGAAAGTTGCTTGTATTACGTATTTGTCAACACTTCTGACATTGTGTACCTCATTAAAACAGTGGCACACAATGAGTGTGAATATCTGTTTCTAAACATGTCTGAATCCATTGAATGGGAAAGCTTTATCAGCTTGTCATGCTAATAGTACCAAAACAATAGAAAATGTTTTCCGAAGGACAAGAAAATACATTAGCCTGGGACCATTTGACCACTTTTCAAACTGCAGAAGGGTCAAAAGTCTGCTTATTCTTTTTTAGCAAGCTGTCGTTATTGATAAAAAAAAAAAACTTGCAAATTGTGTTGAAATATCTGTTTTTGAATAATTATCACTTCTTATCAAATACAGCTAACTACGATAACATTCCACTGCTGCACATTCGTTTGAACTCCTAGCCCCATTTTTAAAATATGAAATCAATGCCGAATTGATGTTCAGCCTGCAGGGTTTAAAATATTTTATCACCAAAAAATCCCTTTATGATATTCTCCTAACTGTTTTGCTTCACACACAAAAACAATTGTATTTGGATAATTACTTCTGAAAAAAATATTTTGTTAATTAATATTTATATACTATTTTTTTAAAAAAAGGAAAAAAGAAAAGAAAAAGAAAATGCATGATTCCACGATTATACTAATACTAGTTTTACTCATTTCCATTCCTTTGTTGCCTGGTGAATCTAAAAAGCTTCAAATCCAAAATGAGAAATTAGTTTTATAATTTTGGTAATGTGTTGTCAGTTCTATAAAATATTAGTCAGTATATACATTTTTATTTCACAACCTGGCTCAGGGTAAAGATTATTTACAGAGTTTATAATAATTCCATGGCATCAACCCATTGCACATTTCCAACCTAGGTTGGTATCAACATACTTCTCATACCTTATTGTGAAAAGTTTTTCTATCAGCCAATATTTGTAGTATTAATTTTTTCCTTGGCTGTATTAACAGAGGCATCAAGCTAATTAGTCCCACTAATGTTGAATGAGTCAGAGGGCAGAGGAAACCAAAGACATACAAGGAATGCACAGTGAGCATTTTAAGCACAATGTGATTCTGCTCCATAAACAAATTTTTAGCACATTTTCAGAGTTCCTTCTTCCCTTATGGAAGATGTTATGATCCACATTATTCATCTGCACATAGAAATAATAAGTCTGTATCCCTAGACTGTGGTTCTCCTGCTGCATCTCAGGCTATAAATTAGTGTTGGATGAAAATAATAAGCATATGGAAAAGGTCAAAGAGATCATTTCAGTCCTCACACCCCCAACATCTCCTACCCAAAACTAACTTCCTGTCACCTGGATCATTACTCATCTCCTCAGTGCAGATTTGTTGGAGCGGATGAATAAACTTGCATGTTGCTGTTGAACATGGATTCTGAACTCATTCACCTGTAGAATTTGTACCACTGACATTCTGTAAAGTTTCATGGCATCATAGTACATTTATAAATAGATGGCAGACACACAAATTTTAAAATATATCTTGTATCCATCCATCCATTGTCTTCCGCTTATCTGGCATCGGGTCGCGGGGGTAGCAGCTTAAGAAGGCCCAGACTTCCCTCTCCCCAGCCACTTCCAGGAGTATGGGGTACAGGGAGCCCGGTACCCCATACTCCCGGAGAACGCCTCACAAGGGTCCCCGAGGGACGCGGTCAAACGCCTTCTCCAAGTCCACAAAACACATGTAGACCGGTTGGGCGAACTCCCATGCACCCTCCAGGACCCTGCTCAGGGTGTATAGCTGGTCCAGTGTTCCGCGACCAGGGCAAAAACCACACTGCTCTTCCTGAATCCGAGGTTCGACTATCCGACGGACCCTTCTTTCTAGGACCCCCGCATAGAGGTTGCCAGGAAGGCTTAAGAGTGTGACCCCTCAATAATTGGAGCACACCCTCCAGTCCCCCTTTTTGAACAGGGTGACCATCACCCCAGTCTGCCAATCCAGGGTAACTGCCCCTGATGTCCATGCGATATTGCAGAGTCAGGGTTAGGGGCCCCACTATGAACAGTGTTGGTGTTGCACTGCTTCCCCTTCCTGAGATGCTGGATGGTGGACAAGAATTGCCTTGAAGCTGTGTGGAAGTCTTTGGAGAGTCCATGGCCTCTCTGAACTTCTCCCACGCCCAAGTTTTTCCCTCAGCAACCACCCGCCGGTAAAAAGCATAAGCCAGTACCTATCAGCTGCTTCCAGAGTCCCACAGGCCAAAAAGGCCTGATAGGACTCCTGCTTCAGCCTGACAGCATCTCTCAGCGAAGGTGTCCACCAACGGGTTCGAGGATTGCCGCTGCAAAAAGCAACGACAGCCTTGCGGCTGCAGCTCCTGTGAGCCGCCTCCACAATGGAGGAGTATATCTTGTACATCATTACAAATAAGTGGAAACATCCTTTGCCCCTTTCAGCTATTAACCCTGCTGTATACTCCTCATTTTAGAAGGCTTTTATAATGACAAGATCGCACCTGAAAATGTGAATTTTAACAGATCAGAGACTCCTAAAAACTAACATATTTACTATTAATTATCTGATGCGTAATTATGTAAAGTACTGATATGTAAATGTGCTTTTCACAGAAAGTAAGAACATTTATGTTCTTCCACCCATCCATCCATTTTCTTACACCCGTGTCCCCAGTGGGGTCGGGAGGTGCTGGTGTTTATCTCCAGCTGCGTTCCGGGCGAGAGGCGGGGTCACCCTGGACACGTCGCCAGTCTATCGCATATTCATGTTCTTGTGATTATTTAGTTGTTGTGTCTATTTTTCCTCCCAATAAATCTTGACCTGTTACAATGTTTTTTTTTCCTTTAAAAGAGCATACATAATCAGAATGTCACTTTGTAAAGATTTTTTTTTTTTACATATATTTGTTAAAACTGTTACCATGTTCTCACAGAATGTTATGAGACAGATAATCTATGAAAAGATTGAGCTCCTCTACCTTCTCCCTGAGCTTCTATTGTTGTCTGAAGAAATGCAGACCAATCAGAGCCAGGAGCCATGTTCTCATGTACTCACTTGTAAATGTATTAATGATGGCACAATAACATATTGTTACAGAGAAAACATTTATCTGCTGTCTTCAGTGGCAATGAGTGTTAATGACAGGTTTTGCTAGCTGCAACTTAACAAAGAGCAAAAGAGAGCAAGAGGGGGTATGAGCAGCGCCACCTGGAGAGGTGACTGACAGCGCTAAGACCTTCCTCCAGGCTTTGGTTTGGTGTTTCTAATCAGCCCTGGGAGCACTGGGAGAAGGCAGAGAAGCTCTTTTTTTCCCAGCTTATCTGTCTCAAAATATATTTCATGACAACAAAATTGGAATCAGCATGTCTGGCTTCTTAAAGATCAGAGATTGGCGTTTGGCAAAAAGCAATCAGTGCACACCAAATAAAAACACTTTTCAAAAGCTAAAATTTTTTTACATAAAGAATTTCAACAGAAGGAAAAAAAATACAAACCAAATGCAAACTTTTATTCTTTTTATTTTGCTAAATTTGTGTTTATTTACAAAACACAACCGTGATAGTAAAAGAACAGACTCTGCTGGGACTGGGCTTCCTGAGGATAATGAAGCCAGCATCCTCACAGCGCTGCGCTGTGGAACAGAGTGTGCTGACCTGCTGCATTTCACCACGGCTCTCCAGCTGCTACTGGACTGAAACCAACTTGTATTTTTCAGTCTGAGTCACACACATTATAGAAACCCCTCAGAAGTTCACACACTCCCTCCCACGCACACAAACTACAAAACACATTACATGCGCTATAATGGAAGTGCATGAAAGCAATGCTATGTATTAGCATAGCGACAAATAAAACTAGATGCGTTTCCTTTACAAGTGATTGCAAAACTTGGTCAATATTTGACTAATACTGAAAAAAACCCAATTTTGCAATTGCAGAGTTTCCATTAAATAAGAAAATAAGAAGTGCTCTTAAAATCACACATGAATAAGTTTGTTTGTGTGATAAGTCATCAAAAAACATGGCGCGTCATCATCCTCTACTTCCTGTTGTATTCTTTAAGCCAGTGCCAACATCCGGCTGTGTATTCTGAGTCGCATGCGATGTGTGATGTGAAAAAGTGTTTCCATTGCAGTTTTGTGAAATAATCCAGTCTCCATATGGCCAAAAAACACACATGAGCTCAGTGCCAAAACCTTTTATCAAAAGATGAGTTTTTTTTTGGAATTGCAGGGTTTTCATCTAGTGGATTTATTTTAAATAGCTAAATGTCAAATTGATCAAATATATGGTCAATGGAAAGCACACAGCATGCTATTATGGAAGCGCATGAACGGACCAAGAGTTGCAACTCTTTATGGTACTCCAGGTCATTGAAGCTGTTTCAGTCTTCTGAGCCTTTCTGTTGTATGTGAGCGCTGTGTGTGTGAGAGAGTGTGTGTGCCTTTCCCGGCCGGCCTACGTGTTCCTGCATGTGTGTGTGTTTGTCCGTGAGGACAGTTAGCAGCACAGAGGCATCCTCAGTGGAACAGGGAACAAAGAGAGAGGCTCTTAATGAGCTCTGCCACTGCTGGGACCCAAACTAGGCCAGCCAGCAGGACGTGCATGAGAGTGTGTGTCTGTGCTGGTGCCGGTGGTGCTGCAGGAACCACCCACAGCAACACGCCAGGTGACTGCAAACGCTGCAATGATGGCCAAGTCCAACAAACAGCTGACCTGTCACCGTAGTGCTGCTCCTGTAGCTTATAGCTTATAGAGACCCTGTTCAGGGGTCACAAATGTTCATGTTATTTCAGCTCCAGAACAGCTCAACAGCATCCTCCGGGTCAGTTCCTTCTTTTGTCCAGGTGGGGTGCAGGGTAGGAAACCCTTCTGACCGAGCTGACCGAGCTCTTTTAGGGAGAAACCGCTTCCATTGTTATTAGCATCTTTGATGTTGGTGTTTTTGGTCAGCAGTGGCAGATATCTATGCCTGGCCTGATGTCTGTGTGAAAGGTGCTTCCATAAATGCAGCAGTTCTTCACTGTTTTAAAACTCACTCTGACATAGAAAATTCATGGAGTTCACTTGAAACAAACAAAAAAGAGCAACATTTTTTTATTCCCTCTTTTTTCGTCAGGCAACAACTGCCAAGGCTCCCACACAGCAATCGATACGGAACATCTTAGACCTCAGCACAGAAAAGATGAACCACCCTGCAGCCTAAAACTTTAAACCACATCATCAACAGGCAGCAGGAGGCCTCATTAGTTCCACTCATGCTTACCCTCAGTCAGGCCCATGTGGATGCTCCAGTAGTTCTGCAGACACTGCAGCTCCTTCTTCATGCCTCTTTTGCAGCGGCAGTCGTAGAGCGGCGAGTCTTGCAACACTTCTAGCGCCCCCTGGCACTCCTTGGAGGCCAGCATGGTGCTGCGCTCCTTTTCCCCGCCGGACAGACACTGGCGCATGATCCGGTAGCGGGAGCTGCACTGGCTGTTCTGGTTGCACAGCTCTGACGCTCGCACGCAGTCCGGAGGTTCCCTCCAGCCAGGAGATCCCAGCTCCGACTCACACACACACACATCTGAAGCATAAACAGAAAGACAGCAACAGCAGAAAGTTAAAGTTTGCAACAGTGCAGATGGAGCGTGTCGAGCGACAGAGCAGATCCAGGTTCAGGCTGCGGGTGGAGCTCTTTGGGATGTTTTGTTTGGGTTTCAGTCTAAAAATGATCCAGGATCAGACCTAGTGTTAAAGCAAAAAATGTTAATAAGCAAAAACTAAAAGACAGATTGATTTAATCACTGCTAATGATTAAGTCAATTAGCAGTGGTACTCAAAATCAAGTTAAACTTAAAATTTATTAACACATACTAACATTTTTAAGTTTTGAAAATTGTAATTTTTTATTTATTTTTTTAAGGCAATGAGTGTGATTAGAATTATTTATAAATAAAATCCACTTATTGTGTTTTATAGTGCACAAACACCAGTAATGGCATATAGACTGCACAAATGTCGGCACAGTGAGTGTTGGAACACATACATGAGAAATGACCTCATTGTTGGTTAGGTAACTCAGACAGACAGAGTCATTTCCTAGTATTGAGAAACAGAAAGGTGGATTATTAATAACTCAAAGTGGCCTGCAATATGCCACATGACAGAGAAACAGAGCCAACAAAGTGAGCAAATCCCTTTACAGTCAACCAGGTACTGGTAAACCGAGGTTTTCTTGTAAGGATAAGTTGTTTTTCTGCCACTCACAAATTTACACATGAGGTTGAACAACAATAATTTGGAGCTATGTTCCACAGAAAATTCTGTGAATGCTGAACAGAGTCAGCATAACCTGTAATAATTACCTGTTATGAGGTAATTATGAGGTCAGTCTTTTTGTTCTCTGTTCCACAAAGACGATTGACTTGACCAGTCCTGTTCGACGGCATTTTAATGAAAAAATATTGCAGCACACTTTTATTGAAGCATTGAAGAGTCAAAGCTAAGTCAGTGCTAAGACAAGTCAAAACAGGGACAATATTAACCTTACTCGGAGAAAAACAGAGGAGATCTGGATCTTCTATTTAAAGGCTCTATTTCCCACAGACATGAATAAAGATCCATCGATTAATGAGGTTCGGTGAATGATTCTATTTCGTATTTGTTTCCATATTGATTTCACAATATATGTTACAAAATCAGGCTTTTACTAAAGCCTAATTTTTTATTATTCTGTTTATATCTTCATACATCTGTTTATAAATATTTATATCATGTATAGCACTTCTGGATAGATGCAAACTACATTTCGTTGCTTGTACATGTGACATTGCAATGACAATAAAGTTGAATTTTATTTATTAATTTTAGTAAAAGCCTAAAATTAGGCTAAATGTAGAGATTTTTAACTCTACATTGCCTTGTCATTCTGGGAATGAACTACTTTAGATTTGTCAGGAGGTGATAAGTTTAATGTCGATGCAGTGAATCATGTAACCAGAGTAATAACAACTATGTTTTGCCTTTGTTGCCTTATAGTAAAAAATATTGTAATGAAGCAAGGATTATATTTTGCAGTAGCGCCCCCTAGGTACGGGGGGTTATGATTTTTTCTTTGTATAAGTAGATGTAGGGGTTTTCTGTCAGATTTTTCTTTTGGATTTTATTCCAGTGTTTTCCATTTCCTCTGTTACAATTGCAAAAAGATTTACCACTTGGAGCCAGAAAGTCGATATTCCTAGCATTGCCTATTCTCCCCACTCCATGGGTTTGGAATCCTTAAAAAGCATCCAAAGTTTTGTTTCTTGTTCTTCTTGTGTTTTTAACCTTGAATTAAAGTCTTCATCTGAACAACCAGGAAAAAAGGCTAATACTTGGATTTTCTCCAAAGGTTTTGATCAGGAGGGAATCTGTTCTGACCTTTTTATGAGGGATTGTTATTTCCATACTTCAAACAAAGCCAAAGTCTTAAAATACTTTACCCAAGCTGCAAAAATGCAAAAATCACTACAATAGTCATACAAAGACAACAGCTGCCTTGCTTCACCTCACCGTTCTTCATTGTGCATCTGGCAAAAGCCAAAACAGACACCCACACATCAACCGGCTGACCTCTGGAGATATAAATAACTTTTAGCAAACAGAAGTTTTACTGTTGGGTCCTGACAGCAGCTTAGATCATTGAGCAGAAATCAACAGGCAGGAGAGGGGATTAATTAACTCTGGAGAGAGCAACTAAATCTAAATCTAAATCAGCTAAATTCACCTTCAAGCTTACTGATGGTGGAAAACATCCAATTATGTAAATTAAACGTTGGTGCATTAAATAATTGATCGACATATCAACTGTGTCGTCAGTAAGGTGATAAGTTTTGACCCCAGCATCAAAGACAGGTTTACTTGGTTGACTGTAAAGGGATTTGCTCACTTTGTTGGCTCTGTTTCTCTGTCATGTGGCATATTGCAGGCCACTTTGAGTTATTAATAATCCACCTTTCTGTTTCTCAATACTAGGAAATGACTCTGTCTGTCTGAGTTACCTAACCCACAATGAGGTCATTTTCCATGTATGTGTTCCAACACTCACTGTGCCGACATTAGTGCAGTCTGGAACCCGCTATCAGGCCCAGGACACGAGCCACATGCGGCCTCTTCCAGAAACACTGCTGATATTTGAGGTAGCCGACTGTCTAATGCACACCACTCCAAAGAAGAGCGAAAATGGCTGAGGAGCAAGGAGGAGATTGGCCTTTAACCGTTCTACTCCCACTGTGTTTTTTCTTATTTTTCCTACTGCTTGGAGTGTTTTAAGTGACGGCGCTCTTCATTGCAATAGACAGACTGTGGAACGTTAGCATACATGAAACGTGTAATTGAACATGTCTATTGGTGATATTGAAAGAGACAAGCATTTGGGCCTGTGCCAAATGCTTGCTTCATTCACTGTGTGACACAGCGCCCCCTAAGGTGAGACACGGCAGAGCACTGCCTCACCCTGGATGTCTTCTATGCTCCAATGTGTAAATTCAGTGATTTAGATCATAAAAATGTTGATATTAATAGAAACAGAAATTTATTTTAAAAAAAGTCAAGTGGATAAATTGATTTTCTCTCATTATTGTTAACATTTTTGTGACTTCCAGTAGCTATTTTACTTATCAAGATAACTGCTGAGGCACTACCGCATCAGTCTCACAGATTATTTTGGATATGTAGAAAGATTACCTCACATCACAGATTTCACATAGCATATTAATAACAATGCAGCTGCAACTCTAATGTTACACCAACGACTCCCCAGTATCATTATTTAATCTCCCACTAGACCAGGGGTGTCAAACTCCAGTCCTCAAGGGCCGGTGTCCTGCAGCTTTTAGATATGCCTCTGCTGCACTACACCTGAAAGAACAATTAGGTCATTAGCAGGACTCTGGAGAACTTATCTACACAAGAAGGAAGTAATTAAGCCACTTCATTGCAGTGTTTTGTTGTACCTGTGGCACATCTAAAAACTGCAGGACACCAAGGGACACAGGCCCTTGAGGACTGAAGTTTGACACCTGTGGACAGTCAGTACTCAGAAGGACACTGACTCCACTGATCTCCAGGATATTTTTTCACAATGTGACTCCTTCAAAAGCGATTCCATCCTTCAAGATTAGGACATGACTTTAATGTTCCACAAAATGTTCCTCATCACTTCATGCCAAAGAAACATGTTTTTAACAACATCAGAGTACATGGTAAAAAAAAAAGGCCAGAGTGTGATAGCAGCTTTAAATCCATCATCAAGTGTTCAGAACCAGACATCACTCATTCCACCGTGTCGTTATGCAGCACAGTGAACCCCTGCCTGGAAGCAATACAGTATTAACTATGTGGAACATAACTCCTATTAATTTCAGGGTTTCACAGCACACATTATAGCAACATAAAGCCAGACTGAAACCTTTAGGTGAATTGCAATGAAAACATTTTGAAAAATCTAAATTTTAAGTCCCAAAATCTTAAAATACCTGCACGTCTATTTTACCATTATCTCATACCATGATTGTCTAATCCAGGTTTTTTGGAGGGGAAAAAAATAATTATAATAATTGAAGAACATGAGTGAACATTTCTAGGTTAAGGTTGTACCAGAATGCTTACATAAAAAGAACAAGTGTGCTGAAAATTTCACAGATCTTCATTTAAACCAAGAGGGATTTAAGAACTATAGTATTCAATCATTCAGGCACAGGCCACTTCAGAGGTAATACATCCCTGATAGTTACAGACAGAGCTACTGTGCAAGTGTGATATTTGTCATCGGAACAAGGTTGAACAGTAAATCTCAAGAGAGATATGCAGTAATACAAAGTCTATTTATGAGTTTTTAAAGATACAGTCCCTCCACAGTTTCTAGCAAACATACTGAGGCCCATATATTTTGGCCTTTTGGGGTATTGCAACCACAAGGAACTCTGACATATAGTTGAGATCAAGAAAAAAGCAGTGCATCATTGTAAACTGCCAGAAAAAATGATATATGGTTTGAAACACTTTTCATGAGAAATACTTTGCAAGTTCTGTCTAGAACCACTATCTGTTGCTGATATAATCACAAATGTCTTACTAGAAATTGAACATTGACTCTGCTTTACTCCTGGTCATCAGGATGTTCTTTCTCCATTGTTTTTTTAAAGAACCTCTGAGGCCAGAAACAGACAATTTTATATTTACTCCGACTTAAATCACACAGACAGACTCTGTTCTTCAGTTGGTTGTATCTGAAGCAAAAGCAAACACTCTTCTTACTAGAAAAGGATTCTGAATATCACCTCATTTGTTTTCTTCTGTTTCAGAGTTTTGCACTAACATTATTGTGCAGAATGAGTTGTATGATTTGAACATAATTTGGTACAGCAGGCAGTTCCCAAAGCATCCTACAGTCAATCAAAACAGCGAGTAAGCAGACGCACTTAATGTCATACTTACTGTGTGCCTGAAACACCATAACTCCACTTGGCATGTCACTAGTTCTGCCCTCTAGCCATGTCAGCTTCTTGTAAATCAGTGGGTGGTCTGCATGTGTGACCAATTATATCTAAATGAGACAATTCCCTCTGGTGGTTACACTTAATGTTTCTTTTTTATTTTTTGCCAGTAAAGATGTTTATTTAATTTTACAATCTGTTGTGAAATCTGGAGAAGTGAAAACATCCACTCCCTGATGGAGGCAAAATCAAAAAAGGATCATAAAAGCAGCTTTTCAACGGGTTCTGCAGCGTTGCATGTCATAGAACCATATACTACTCCACCTAATTGATTTATCAGTGACCGGCTGGTGTCTGTCTCAGGGTTCCTCATGGACAGGGCAGGTGACTCGCTGTGGTCAGCTGGTTTGAACAAAGCTAACAATCATTCTGTGGTTGGTTGAACATTTTCTGGCATGCAGGGAGACTCGTGGCATGCATCAATATAATACACCTACAAATACATTTTCTCATTCAGGTTGTAAAAATGATCTATGATTAGATTTGTTTTTTATGGTTGAATAAGTGCCCTCTGCTGGAGCGAATGGTCAACAGCATCAAACGATGGTTATTAAACGTGAGTCTCAGTGGGAGAAAACCAAAGCAGCACAGACTCACACTTCAACACTTTGCTCTCAAAAAGATAACACTTTTCAGTTATTTTCAGTGATCCTTAAGTTGCTTATTTAATGTCTCATGATCATCCTGTATAATTTGATGGTCTGCTGCAGAACGAAACAATCCACTCAACGTGTAAATTAGAAGGAGTTCCGCGACTGCAAGATCAGATCAGATCAGATCAGATAAGCCTGTGTTGCCTCAGAGAGAGAGAAAGAGAGAGAGACAGAGAGAGAGAGAGAGATATCAAGTGGGAATGATCCGCTCAGATTGTCATGAGCAACGAGACGTGGAGATAAAACTGAAATGAAACCGGACAAAGAGAAGCAAAACAGACTAAACACGGAAATGCTGCCCGCAAACATAAACATAAACATAAACATGTTTACTAATTAACACAAGATGGAGGAAAAAAAGAAAAGGAAAGTTTGATCCAGTGAAGCAGTTTGTTGTTCTTAGACAGGGGTCATGTTTGCCCAACAAGCGCGTTGCTTTTCATGCAATAACTGAAAATATTTTCAGTTGGTTTCCTGCCAGTTTTCTAAAGTGTCACGGCGCTTCCAGCCCACATCCCTCCACATGCACCAGCCCCCTCTGGACCCGGTCACACAGGGCTGCTGGTGACATCTTAATGGGTTTAATGTTCCTCGAGGTAGGGAGGGGCGGTGGGGGACCAAAGTGCACGCGGGCAAGACCCAGTGCCCCCCGGTGTGTGTACGTGTGCACGCGGCACTTGTGTACTCACCCAACACAAACACTACAGAGATGATGTTAATCAGGAACATGTCGCGTCCGGCTGTAATCCCTCTGCTCAGTTTGCTGTACTTCTTTTTCACCTTTGTCTTCTCTCTCTTCCTGTCTGTCTGTCTGTCTGTCTATTCGGGCTCCGCTGACATGGTGAAGCAAGCGCCACCCGGATCCCCGAGCCGAACCCTTCCGACTCAGAGCAGCGCAGGACTGATGACTCGGTGCGTCACGGGGCGAACATTCCGCTGCGCTCCTCGGGAGTCCGCTGAGAAAGACCCGGAAAGACTTTGACGCTGCTGTTAGAGCGTCCACGCGCTGCCTCCAGCCAACTTTTCCAGGTGGTCTGTCTGTCTGTCTGTCTGTCTGTCTGACTCTGTCTGCCGGAGTGAGTTTGGACTGTCTACCTCTTCCTTTCTCACGCGAAGTCTTACAGAGCGCAGAGAATGTCTCTGACTTGAATCTCCACGCGCAACTCCAAAGCAGCGCGATGCGCTATGGCACGCGCGGCTCGTATCTACTCCAGCTGCCTCGTGGGTCCACTGGCGCAAGCAAACCGGGCGCGTGCGACTGCAGCTGAGGAACCTTCAAAAACGGCCCCGCTCCTTCCCTCCTGACACGCGCAGATACACTTAGAAAGGCGCGTGCCAGCGTCTCTCGCTCTCTCTCCTTCTCTTCTCCAGGTATCCAACAAGCCCCTCGCGCACTCAGTGACTGCGCGTGATGATCCAAGCGTGCAATATGAGATGAATGGAAGAAAAAAAAAGCTATTTCATTGGAATCTTTTTTTTTTTTTCTTCTTTTTATATATTGAATGTACAACATTACATTTTTATCGTGTGCAGTCATCGATAGGTTTTGTGTTACACTTCTAGAAATGAACCTGCGGTGGCCTTCTGGTGATCCAAACCAAAACAATCAGCTCATGTTTAGAAGCTTTTAGATATCCAAATTATGATTCTCACCAGTTCAGAAGGGCTGCACAGTGGCGCAGTGGGTAGCGCTGTTGCCTTGCAGTAAGAAGGTCCTGGGTTCGAATCCCGGCCCGGGGTCTTTCTGCACGGAGTTTGCATGTTCTCCCTGTGCGTGAGTCCAAAAACATGACTGTCAGGTTAATTGGCCAGGTTAATTGGCCTTCCCAAATTCTCCATAGGTGTGAGTGTGTGTGTGCGTGGTTGTTTGTCCTGTTTGTCTCTCTGTGTTGTCCTGCGACAGACTGGCGACCTGTCCAGGGTGTACCCTGGACAGGTCGCCTCTCGCCCGGAACGCAGCTGGAGATAGGCACCAGCACCTCCCGACCCCGTTAGGGAGAAGGGTGACGGAAAATGGATGGATGGACCAGTTCAGAAGTTAAGGCTGGGCCAGAAGTGAATATATTAACTTTCACTTTAAACACATGTATATTATATCATATCACATAATGTCATGAAAGGTCTGAAGTTCAAACTTTCTGGTCATGGTGACTGGGGAAGCTGGAGACAACAAAAGCTTTCAGTGGATTATTCTGAACTCTCATTGTTCTGAAATTATTGATTTTTCATGGAATACTTTTCCCGTATAAAATGGATAGGAAGATTAGAAATTTATTAAGTGCAGCCTAATCTGACTTTAGAGCAGCCTATACACTTTGTGGAAACTATCGCCATAAACCCAACAAAGCAGGCATGTTTTTTGTGGAGTATGGACATAGCTGAAAATCAAAATGTTTGGAGAAAAGAATGACAGAAAATGTCAGCGCACAACCAAGCATGAAATTGAAGCTGTGAGGACAGCGTGGCCTTCATCATTCATAAAAGGAAGAAATTCCTACAATGAGCTCATTGTAGGAATCTAAAAGGAGCTGCCTATCTGGAGTTTGTCAAAAAGCACCAGAAGGACTTTCAGACTGTAAGAAACAAGATTGGTTGATCTGATGAGAGTAAGGCTGAACTCTTTGTGAATGCCAGGAGTCATGGAGGAAACTCCACCATCCCAACAGTGAAGCATGGTAGTGGCAGCATCATGGCATGGGGATGTTTTGCGGCAGCAGATCAGTCAGAACAGAATGAAAGATGAATGCAGTGATGTCTGGATCAGTAAATAAGCAAAGGCTGTGAATACTTACATAAGAGGAGTTTCTTAGTGATCTCGTCTTAATACATCTGCATAACACTGAAATAATTTTTGATTCCTTCATTTTGGAAAAAAACAAAGAAATGGATTATAATTTTGTAAAAGTAGCTGATTTGCTGTTTGTAACTAAGTATAAGTTATTCTGAAACATTCATATTTCTTTTCTTCTGTTGTTTTTAAATAAGTACCTGTGGTTTGTAATTAAAACAAAAGTTATTTAAATGCATTTTTGCATTTTAATCACTTAGCATAAATCATTCCTTTGATTTTTTTTTTTACGTTATTTTTTTCTTCATATTTTAGATTTTGGTTTATTTGTAAAGAATTTTCTCTGTATTTTGATACAAAGAAAATAATGGAAGAGGTAAACTCTTTGTAGTGCGGTAATTATTATTTCAGTTTAATTTATATTTGTTCTTGTGAAATTAAATAAGCTGCTTCTAGCTGCAGTCGGGAACAACAGTTCAGAGACCTAATGTTGAATTAAAGGGATTGTTAGCTGAATGTTGTTCAGAGCAATACACAGTCTTTGATGTGTGAGTTCACCTTACTATAAGATCCTGGGTTTATTAGTGATTTCTCCTCTCTCTCTCTCTTTTTGTCTCTGTAGTTGAACGTCATCACCCAGAAGAGATGGAGATGAATCGACAAGCAGGTTCATCGTCCCAACATGTAACATTGATATTCATCTTCGGTCCAGGATCACCTCTCAGAGGAGAAGGGAAAAACATACAAAAGCCCAAAAAGTCATGCAGCACACAAGGTAATCACTCTTGTGCCAGTAGGGAATAGAAACTCTGCTTACAGGATTGACGGATTGCCTGTAAAAATCCTACAGATGCATCACTCTTCATTAGTCCTGAAAGGAAAACTTAGCAATGTAAGACTTAGAAGTAACGGGACACTGTGCTGTTACGAAAGTATAACTGTACCAAACATCATATTTGATTGTAGATTTTTTTTACACCTTTTGGGACATTGATAATACTGTATATGGACTCTCACATAAAGATTTGATGAAGAAAAGGAAAATAAAGATTGTTCAAAGCCCATTATTCAGTGTCGGTTAGAGCCACATATATGTGGGATTATTGAAGGAAACCTTTGTGTGACTACAATCCAGAGTTACATTGAGCTTCACGTTGGCCAATCAAGAAAGATGTAAGATAATAGAAGGAGGACGCTGAATGCTCCTGGCTAAGAAGCATCCATGAGGGGCTACAACACAATCTATGTACAGAATATAGTCAAATAAATCCAATTCAAGTCAGTTCAGTTTATTTATATAGCACCAACTAAAACAAATGTTGTCTCAAGGCATTTTATACATAAAACCTTTCAATTCAATCATACATATAACATATATTCCAGTTCAATTAATTATTCAAAGTAAATGAAAAAGTTTCTATGGAAACCGAGTAGATTGTGCTACAAAATCATTGATAAGAATGTGGGTAGTACCAGTTACATTCATCTGAGTAATGATTTAACACAGTCCATTTCATTTGTTCCTGAGTAATGTTGCTATTCTTACAATACAAGTAACATCAATGAAGAAAGAAAAGACATTTAATTAATTATAATACTATTCAAAAGTGAATTTAATCCAGTCATGTAATCCATCAAGTAAACCACATTATATAGACTAATTACACAATTGGATGTTTTTAAGCCTTATTAAATGTGATTTACGATTATTTTCACTTCAAGCTGATGAAAATATAACATGGGGGATGATAATAGTTTTAGACTCCAGATATTGGAAACAGATTCTAAATTTCTGCAACATATGAACTTATGCTAGTCTGATGATAATTACTCAGCATTTTCTACACAATCAATTTTTATATCATTATTGCTCATTTTGTATGAATAAACAACAAGTTAGTTCATTTGAAAAGTTGCATAAACATTTGTTTATGTACTTATATGAAATAAAAAGCCAATTTTCTGTGGCCCCTAAAACAAGCCATCAAATGGAGGCGGGTCTGCATGCAGGTTCATCACACAGTCTGGTAATGACCAATCAGCCTAAAGAAGTTTGTGAAGCGGGGCAGCATCTGAAACACATCGGGTCAACAGAACCAAGACAGAGAAGTGCTGAACTCAGGCAAATCAAGTTCTGCTCTGCAAAACAGTAAATGTTCCCATCCTTCAGCTTCAGCTTCCATTTTGGTTGACATTCTAGTTCATGAATAATTTCTCCTGAGTCCATCTGACTCATGACTCAGAGCTTCATATCAATTAAAACAAGACTCAAAAGTGTGACACAATAAAAGCATCCCTGCTGCTTTGTCATGCATATTTTTAGCTAATATAGCAATTAAATGGTTTGAGGCGTGAGCAGGTCTACCTGGGGCCCGTGCGTATTGCTCATCAGCTGGCCGCTCAACAAATGAAAGGGAGCATTGAGTTGAAATCCATTTTTCACTTTGTCAAAGTGCTTATTTGACACAGAGATTCTCACAGCGTGACCCCAAAAACCTTTCATTGCGCATTAGGTTTCTGGCCATTACCTCTAAGTTCAGCATGAATTGGATTGTACATTAATATTCCTTTGATTGACTCATTATTTAGTCTGCAGCCAAGAACAGCTCACTCTGGCAACATTATACAGACCCATTCAGTGACTCCATCACTACATGAAATGCCTCATATAAATCCATTATACAGACACACACATGCACATGCATGCAGACTGATGTTTACAAATCATAGATTACAGTTAATGAAAACATATTTAAGATAAAAAATATTATTTCAGACCTGTAGAAAAATCCTTTCAACAAAGAAATGTGGGCTTAGTATAAGTACGTTCAGTACATGTTTCAAACATACTTTTAATCTAATAAACAAGCCTCATCAGAACACATTCTCAACCAAATAGCCTGAAAATATTCATGCACACAACACTTGTGGTAAAAATCAACCCTCCAGCTGCAGCTGAACCAGAACGCTGCTGCTGGAGTTCTGACTAAAACCAGGAAAATGGAACACATCCCTACACTGGGAGAATAGACTTTATAATACTGTCAGTTTATAAATCACTGAACGCTTTAACACCACAATACATGAAAGCCCTGCTGTTGTTGAATCAACCTTCCAGCCCCCTCAAATTCTGGTTCTGGTTCTGCTCAGCATCCAGAACCAGAACCAAACATGGAGAAGCAGCATTCAGCTTCTATGCACCACAAATCTGGAACAAACCTCCAGAAAACTCCACGAATGCAGAAACACTGAGTTCCTTAAGCTTTCAAGAAACAATTTAGTTACCTTTGATTAACAGTAACTAGAAAATAGATGAATCTCACCTGGATTCCAACTCATCATTACTTCTCATGTGAAGCATTTAAACTGTCTTGTGCTATACAAAAAAAAAAAAAAAAAAACATGACTTGACTGATGCGGCCCTCACTTTGGGACAGGGTAGATCTGGAGCACATGACCTTCTCCAGAATGACCTCTCCAGTGGGTCCGGTGACCTCTGTGCCGCCCTCCAAAGACGACTCTCCTGCTTCGTCTGAATTCTGTTCTTTCTCATCATCCTCATGTCTCTGTGTTTTCTCTGCAGTTCTCATTTTTTGTTTCCACCAGTTCTTTCTTTAATTGCCACTTCATATCACTCTGCCTATATCCTGGTCAAACTGAGACTCACATAAACAACCTGTGTGAACAACAATTATAGCTATTTTATACAGATTCAAATACTTACATAATTTTCATAAGGATTTTTTATTTAATTTTTTTGAATTTTGTTAAATTAAGCTACACAATAGGTATTACTGTCTGTTTCTTTAAACAAAACACGGACCTGGGATGAAATACAACACAAACCCCTGACATCCCCTCCCACACACACACGCACACACGCGCGCGCACACACACACACACACACACACACACACACACACAACTGGTATGAAACCTTTTATCAGCGAGAATGCATAGCAAAGCTATAACCTGGTACTGAAATGCAGTTTAGAGTGCAGCATATTTACATATGGGAACATGTTGGAAAGCAGAGCTTGAGATCAGAGGCAACAAGGACTTTTCTTCTTCTCATAAAATGGATCATCCATTCATTTTGAGACATGTTCATCCAACCAGCAGAATTCTGCAAAGGGCTGCATGCAACTCCCTCATTAACTCAAATTTGCCTCCACAGATCAAAGGAGCTACAGCACAAACTCGGAGCTCTGCATCAGCCGGTACAAATACTACATATTTACATGGAGCAAAATAAATAAAATCTGTTTTTCAGTCTCTGTTTCTATTTTAAGAGTCGATGCAGCAGAAGCAGGACCTTCTGTTCTGGTTTTAATGAACCGGAGGTGACACAGATCCTGACTCTGAATTTATAGGTTCATTGCTTTCACCTCAGGAGAGGATCTAAGCAATTAGCTGACTTTCTGATATATGTGTTCACTTCCTGTGACAACATTTGAATCTTGTTCCAGAAAAAGGGAAATTGTTACACCATCATGTGAAACCTTTCTGAAAGTAAGACGGGCTTGATGCAAGGAGTGCATCTGTTTTGTGATCAGTGTTGTGCCAATGAATACACACTGACTGGAGTTTTTCACATTTTGTCGTAACAAACCTAGAAATTGACTGTGATTTTATGGGACAGACCAAAACAAAGTCGTACATGGCAGAAATAGGAAATCAGACATAGTTTTCCCTCTTTTTTTGTCCAACAAGAATCTGAAAATTGTGATGTGCATTTTTCATACAGCCTCCACTTACTGCAATTACAACTGAAAATCATATGAAGTTTTGACCAGTTTTGCATCAACACCAAAACTTTTCTGTGCAAAATAAGCTCAAGCTCTGTCAGGTTACCTGTGAAGAGCAATTTTATCCCAGGGGTTCCATCTTCAGGGCCCTTTTGTTTCATATCTTCCTCAGATTATAGCACTTAATAGTCACAGCTATGCAGATGGTACATAGTTATACATTTGCCTCTGCAGCATAGTTTTTTTTTTTTTTTTTGCTTGCTTGTCATATTATTCATTTATTTTTCTAATCATGCAAATCACTCTGGAATGTCTTGATGCTGAAAATGTGCAGTACAACGACTGGGATGAAATACCAGCATTATAGTTTGATCTTACATGTGAATCATCACGTTAGTGATGCTGAGGTTCTTAGTTGGAAGGGTTTTGGGGGGTTAAGAGGGGATCTGTCTGAGGTCCCATTTTACCTTGGGCCGGCCCTGCATGAACAGCTGCTGCGATGCGCATCTCATTTATTTTGACTCTAAATGCTCTAATTGGGTCGAATCTTCCTTTAACACTTGAGGTTCTGCAGTAACTTCTATTTAAAGCCGTTCACCTCCAGCCCAGATCCCGTCAGCAGCGGCTTTAACCCACCTGGTAGAAACGTTAAGGTGAAGCAGAGCCAACAGTCAGTTGGTGGTACCTGGTGGTATCAGGTGGTACCAGGTGGTTTCGGGGCTTTGAGCTGCGTCACGACTCGCGGTGACAGTCGCAGTTCTGTGTCTAATATCAGGATGTCTGCTGTAAAGACAGACATTCTTTATATCAGTCGGTGGGACCGACTAAGTTAAAGTCAGAAGTTTCTCTGCAGCCAAAGCTTTTCTGCGTTTAAGGACGAGGCGGGTTTTGTCCCACCATTGCGAGGACAATTATGAAAATATAAATAGAAACAGTTTTTATAACGTCAACATCAGACCTACATTTTATTTACTTAACAGTGTATGAAAAAAATATTCTTGCCCATAATTTTAACTATAAAGGATTTTCACCCACTATAGTTAGAGGGTGATGATCCTCCTCCTCCTCGGACCTGGAATCTGAACAACATGGAGGCTCAGAAACTGAGACATTATTACTTATTAAATTCATTATTAAATTCTTATATTTAGCAAAATATTATTGCTGAGGGACACAAGCAGGCCCTCTGATGATTAGATTAAAAATAATAATAATAAAAAAAATTAAAAATCAAAAAGGGCACTAGGGGCATCAAAGGTAAAAGGGCAGGGGCTCAAGGGCCCCCCACACCCCCGCCTCCAGATGTTCCCGCAATATGTGATGTGCATTGTCCCTTTTGTAATAAATAAATAACAGCATCATGTTATGACCTGTATTCTGTTTCTATAAGTTTTCTGTGGGTCTGTTCTGCAGCTCTGGTGCGAGTCACAGCCTGAAGCAACACATTGACTGATGCCAGATTTCACACATTAACACTGGAGGATCTTTTTTTACTCGCGTTTGGCTTGGGTTCAGCACAATCACCCTTACATCACAAGACACAAGAGGCGCTTGATATAACAGCTCCCACGAAGACGGGTCTCTTGGTTTACATCTAAACAGACAAGAAGAAGGTTGAGAAAGCAAAAGAGAGTATTATTAAATCCAACAGAGAGAAGATCTGTGTTCAGAATTCATATGAGCAAAAGGCAAATAATGGACGAAACTCAACTTCAGACCAAAAATGTTCCTGTGTCTGTAATTAAAGTGGAAACAAGATGCAGTCTGCTGGGAAATCACTTTTACAAGAAACTCTCCGGATTAGTCTGCCATGATTTCCCTCTCATCAAACTTCCTGTTTCACGCCCTCCTCTTGACCACCCTCAGTCCTTCCTCCCATTTTATACTTCTCCTCTATGAATGCAGTTTCCTTCTCTGCCACAGCTATTTTTCTACATCCAAGAACACATTTTCTCTAAAGCTGACCTCTTTTACCTTGGTCTCCTGGTACTAATTCAATTAAGGAAAGCACTAGAAAAGGCAGTTATAATTAACACTGATTAATGAGGTGAAGTCAGAGGATACATCAGTGATCGCGTGATTGAACAACATTAGTCTGAGACAATTAATGTGAATCATACCCACATTAGTTGGAAGGAGAACTGGTGCATGATGTGCAGAGAGTGAAGGCCGAAGGTCTACATTCTAGTAAACACAATTCAAATTGTTTCATCAGAATCAACAGGACGGTGTGTGTGTGTGTGTGTGTGTGTGTGTGTGTGTGTGTGTGGGGGTGTGTGTGTGTGTGTGTGTGTGTGGTGTGTGTGTGTGTGTGTGTGGGGGTGTGTGTGTGTGGGTGTGTGTGTGTGTGTGGGTGTGTGTGTGTGTGTGTGTGTGTGGGTGTGTGTGTGTGTGTGTGTGTGTGTGTGTAATGTGTGTCGGACCTCATGGGGAGTGTGTCATCCCATTATGTTCATTTTTATTACACATTCTGAGATGTCAGTGCAGATCCAAAGTGAACTGTTGATGATCTGTAATACAACTAGATGAATATGAAAACTGCAAAGTAGGGAAACTTTGAAAAGTAGGGACAAGACAGGACACCACAATGAGCTCAAAAGAACGAGATGGGGGAAAAAAAATTAACATAACCTCAGTTAGCTCTTGAGATAGCAGTGATCTCAATGAGGAACATTGTGATATTTTAATATGGTGAGATCTCGTGCATTACAAAAACACAAAGTCTGACCAAATATTTTTGGTCTAGTTTCTAGTGCAAACTTCTCAGTTCACTTGAGAAAAGACAAAACTCATAGAAGTAGCTTTCCAGTTTGGTGTAGGATCTTGTTTTGACTCAGTAATTTTTTAATATTGAGGAAAAAGAACCAGTTCCTTTGGCAGATTACTTCACTTGGAAAAATGTCTTGTTTTAAATGAAATGATCTGCCAATGGAGCTCGTACTTTCTCCATCTATAGTAAGGAATTATTGACTTTAAACAACCTCCCATTTCTTGCTGAAAAAAGTTACTTGTAAGTTAGTTTAGTCTTATTTCAAGTGTACTAAGATATTTGCACTAGAAATTAGACCAATTATCCTTGTACATTTTGCAGTGTATGCAGTGTATAACAAGATCTCATTAGCCCCTTTGTAAACTGGCACATTATCAAAGAGCAATTATATATATATATATATATATATATTGGCAGCTGTGACTCAAAGTGCCTTATTATTATTATTTCTAAGCAGTGATTTGGAGAGTGAAAGAACAATAAGGGTGAGTCCAATTCATTCACATAGCACCATTTGACAAGTCAGCATAGACAATTTTATAAAATGCAATAATAACTACGTCTACATACAAGGAGAGTAACAAGAGAGAAAATAGAAGATTGAATCAAAGGAATCAGTAAAGCTCTTTATCAAATCACAGGCATTATTGCAATACTTATGTGCCACGTAGCAATCAAACAGGAGCTCTTGGGTCAATAAGCAAAAGGATAAGTGAAGTCATGTTTATCTGTATAGCTCATCTCAGCAACAAGTCAGTTCAAAGTACTTTATATGATAAAAACATAAAACAAGAACCAGTTATGAAGCAAGCAATAATAATCTTGCTTCTGGCACCACAACAACAGGCAGCCCGCTTCAGCAGCTCTCCGTGTTTTTCTTGTTTTTTAGTCTACTTTAGATTAGTTGTGTTTCTGTGTTCTCCTGCTCTTTTATACACACAATGGAGCTGACTTTGTCTGGACAAATATATTTTCATTTTCTTGCTTTTTACAGAATGTTGTGTAAAATCAGAACTGAAGGCTGTTCTGAAGAACTAGCTGAATCAGTTGAGCAGATATTGTTAATGCAAAGGCTGCTCAGCTGAGAAAAGACACGTTTTGAAACTGACCTTCTGATAACCACAGATAACAACCAGAGAAGTGAAACTCGTTTCAACTTGACACGAATTCAATCTAGGTTCAATGAGCAGAGGTTTTGCTTGAGGGCATCATCCATATTTAATTAAACAGAGCATATTCTAGACAGATAAGCTGAGTATTTATAGTTGATTGCTGTCACAATCTATGTAAAAAGGGAAAATGGCTTGGCAGAAATCTCTACAGCTGAACCTGTAAGAGGGACTTAAGTCCTGCTTTCAGTGTGCTCAACCGTGTGTTGGTACACATTCCTGAGTTTTGGAAGGACAGACAGTGGAGGACTAAAGAGTTGACAGAAAGTTTCAATGAAAGGTTTTAGAGCAACTTCAGTCAGCAGCTGTAGCTTTTTCACAAAGTGCTTTTGATGGTTCACTCAGCTGTTTGTATGACAAAAGTGACAAGATCGACTGAACATAAAGAAAAAAACATTAAATGGCCTGTTTTGCATAGCGCTTTATCAAGAGATCCATATTCATTCATTCACACACATTCACACACATTCACACACTGATGCTGGTGAGCTGCATTGTAGCCCAGCTGCCAGCCTGACGGGAGTGAATACGAGAAACATGAGAAACAGCTGAATTGTGAAACTTATTGACATTGCTATCATGAATTCAAATTTTTGCAGTTGGTTTGGAGTCTCCTGCTGCAAACTAAACCGCATTAATAATTCATGTGTGAGGAAATCTGTATATGACATCTTGTATATTTTTCATCTTGTACAGTGGCTCATATCTCTGATAAAACATCAGGTTCATGAAAACCAGAGTGAAACGTTCGCAAATATTTTCCACCTTTTATGGTGCATGAAGTTTGTACAACTGAAAATCTTGCAAAAAGAGGTTAAATAAAGAAATGGTAACTTGGCTGAAGTTATGTGCATAGCCTTAAAATAAAACTTTGTTGAAGCATGCTTTAAATTAACTTCAACATTCAGTCCTCTCTAGTACACACTGAAAATCAGTTTCAGTCAATATCAATATCAAATCTTCCTGCCATTTTCTCATATGTCTTCTTTAGCTAAAGTTTGCAGAGAACCTATAAAAGATTCAAACAATCTCATCTTTCAAATGTTTACAAAAACAATCTGCTTGGCATGAAAAGTGAAAAAAGTGTTTAGTCCAGAAATTATTTGTTCTTTGCTTCTTTGGAATGAATCTGCAATTGGAAACCTGTTGATTTTAAAAGTCACTTTAAATTGTCTGAAATTTGTGAGAAAACCACAAGTGACACATTTTCCTAACAGGTGCATCATTTCCTGCCACATCCTGCTGTACAGTATGGTGTCAAAAGTAAAAAGGCTAATCAATTACTAAGTAACTAATCATAACATTTGTTTTATTATTTTATAACAATTTCCTCAGACATACAACAAATGCAGAGTTAAATGCAAATTCTGACAGACTAAAATGAAAGAAATAATACAAGTGAGCATCATTGATACAAACTAACAGATTTAAACAGACGAAACCACTTTACAGGGTTTTTTTTATGTAGAAATAATTCTGAATAGTTTATGTTTCTGTATTTTAGAACAGTATAAAGTACTTTCACTGACAATGTGTGGTGTTTACTGTATATTCACTTGAGCTCACAGCAACATTAGAGCAAAAAGAAAAAAAAAAGCTTGACTAGAAACAGAAACCTTGGCAGAAACTTTAAATCTGTATCTGCTTTTCATTCAGGGAAATTACACATAGTGGCGAGAGTCACCAGAAATGACACTCAAGTAAGAGCAGCAATCCTGCATAATAATAATAACAACACATTTAAGTACAACTTACCATAAAAAATTTTTCCAAAATATTACTCAAATAAATATAACTTAGTAATGCTAGTTAGTGCCACCTCTGACTGCGAAAGATTTCCAGGTGAATTTCTGTGATCTGAGTTACATTTTCTTGGCTTATTATGGTGATTTTATAGGATTTATGAGAAACAACTCATGTGGACAAAATAAAAATTGTTGATTTTGTTTCTGAAAACCTTCTGTTTTTTTTTTTTTCAGTTTGCTTAATAACTGTAATATTTCTTTATCTGAAAAACAGATGATACCTGGCCATTATAAGACAATTCTGAACAGTTCTTTTGCCTTTTTGTCACTTTTACTGGAAGCTGATGTTTCCCGGTGAGACAAACACAAAGTCCACAAAACAAGGAGCAATAATGAAGTAATGAGCAAGCAAATTGAGTAATGAGATTACATCCAAACAGGAGTGTTGCTGGCTTACAGCTCCAGCTGCACAACTTAATGAGACTCCAGCTGGAGTCAAACGCTCCAACCAAACTGATTCTGCAGCTTTTCTGTCGCAGCTGGGGGTTTTTTCAGCTGACTGTGAATTGAAGGCAGCAACTTTCCCGATCCGCTTTCATTTCCCAGCCTCATTCCTCCATGCGGACCCCCGTCACTTCCACACAGCTGGAGACCAAACGGCTGATGTGCCCGGTCACATCTGTATCGCAACGTTGGATGTCACTTCCTGTTACACACTGCTTTGTTCACTTAATGAAGGTGTAATTATATCTACAGATGTAGACATCCACAGTGCGGTTCTCTGCTTGTTTAATATCCTCTCTTGTCCCATCAGACTCCACCAATCTAATTTTCTTTGAAGTGAATCTAAAATCAAATCAAATAAATTCAATTTGAATGCCCAATTTATTCTTTCTTTGAGTAAGGACATCCTGTGCTGATGTGATTCTGTAGGATTTCTTAAAGGTGAGGTGTGTTTGACATGGTGTGACTCAGATTGTCGTCATCACTTCCTCAGCTCTGAGGAAGAAAAAAGTTTTGGCACAGATGTTTGGTGCTGCAGCTGCAAACCGTCATTTTAAGTAAAGTTAAATGAAAGATTGATTTAAATGTAATTCAGTATTAGTTTTATATGCTGATTTAAGTCGTAATTCATTTTTGCCACTTGATTTTTTTTTTTCCATCGTGACATCATGTCCGTGTGCTTCAGGGAGTGTATGTAAATGGCTTTTTTTTATTAAAACAGTTTGACAAATTGTCTTCGCACCCTGAGGAGGAAACAACAAACCTTTTCATCTTTACATCTGTCCAGTTTCAACATCAAGACTTGATGAATACTTTATATTTTGGCACCAGGATGTTTTTTTTTTCTCTCTTTTTTGATTTCTTGTTAATTCATGAACCTGGACTGTTTACCCAACCAACCCCAGGATTGCAGACAAAATGATTATCCATTTCCCAGTGGATGATCATCTCCAATCATTGTAGCGGTGAGTGGAAACATCCGTTGCTTTGTGCCGGAGCTCCTGCTCCCCACTGCTCCATCTCCCCTGGTTTCCCCTGGTAGCAATTCCTCCTCTGTGCAGTCCTGCTGGTGAAACAGTTTTAGTAAATGCACAGTATTCTCTTGTATCAATCTTTTTCAAAGTGTTCCTGATGAGTGAGAAGTTGACCAGCCTGCTGCAGCCTGACCTGAGAGCTGTGGCCAAGAAGTTATTACCAATCAGAGTCAGGAGGAGGGTCACATGGCTGTCAATCATCCTCATGTAAACATGTAAGCGCTACATACAGTAGCTCTAACCATTTCCAGGATGTGGTTTTCATTCTGTTTATGAAAACCATCACATTTATCCTGTTTTACATTATCAGTTTTGTGTTCAATATACAAGGAAAAAGTTAAACGAAGTTCTACTTTTGAGAAATAAAAAGTAGAAAGTATAACGTCATTACGATTTCACCAATGTAATGTTGATCATTACATTTGTGCTGTGAAGAAGATTTACAATCAGAGACTCCAGTGATGATCCTGTTGCTGTCATCTTCTAAAGGATGAGTGGGCTGGAGGTTGACCTCTGAGCAGGACAGTAAATGTTGTTACTGTCCAGGGCTGCAACAGTCCAGTCAAAGGCCAGACTTAATTCAAACTGATGATCTACTGCTTGAAAAAAAGGAATGGCAAATGTCAGAAAAAACAAACTGATAGAGCTTTACCCCAAAACAACTGAAATTAATATCGCTGTAATGAGGGTTATACAAATATAACATCAACTACAAAACAAATGAATAACCAAACTAAAAAGCTTAGGGCATATTCTTATAATTCAGCATAGGACTCATCAACAGTGCATATAAAATGATGTGCATATCTCTAACTCCAGACCAGGTAATATATTCACATATTGAATAAACGATTTCCATATTTTATGGAGCTTATTAGCAGAGCCATTCATTGTGTATCTGATTTTCTTCCAATTTTAGATTTTGCATCATATCTCTAATCCAGTGACTGTCGGCGGTTTTGTGTCTTTACATTTAAACAGAATAACCGGCCGAGGCAGCAGGGAGGAAAAGGCATGTTGCAAACATACAGGAGGCATTTTATGACTTTAAACTGTGTTAGAGTTTACACACTATGAGCAGATAAATGATGCGTGAACTTTATGAAGACCTTTCTTCCATTCCACATGAGAGAATGAAACCCCCACGTCTTTAATTAATTCTTCCCTTGTTTCATTTACAGAGGGGTTGACTTAGTCTATTATCTCTCTGTATATCAGACACTCTTCCTTTATTTAATAGAGACCTTCAGCAAAGAGTCTGACCAGGATGTTGGAGGGATGTCTGGGAAAATGACAAATTTCTTATGTACAAAGTTCCTAATTTGTAGAGAGAAAGATAAATGAGTATTTGATGTATTTTACAGAGTCATTCAAAGCAGCCAAAGGTATTTTCTACAAATATCCTTGATTTTCCAGCCCTGAAATGTGGTATATAGCCAAGGTGGCTGTTTATCATTAGAGAATAGATGGAGATATTTTGGATTCCCAAACATTTTTTTTAATTGCCTTATGACGTGCAGAGATTGCCTCATGATTATATGCACAAAAAAAGGCAAGGAGAGAATATGGCCTAGTTGTAGTAAATTCAATCTGAAGCCAAGCTGGGGGTGAACCGTTCCAGTCCTCTAACCACAGAGGAGTAACATTCATAAGGACAGCTCAGTGATATGAGTAAAGAGAGTAAAGTAGTGTTCACTGAGCTTTCTGGTATTTCTAAAAATTCTCTTATACATAATGATTTATTTTTTCCAAATAAATGGAGAGATTAATTAATTTTGAAACGAGATAGCAGTATGAACACATAGCTTTTGTATGTATAGCTTGAAATATGTAAAGATATTTTGGTATTATGTTCGTCTTTACAGAGTTGACTCTACCAAAAAGAGATACTAGTAAAGCCAACCATCTTTTCATATCTTGTTTGGTCTGTGCCACAAGTGGTAGAAAATTAGTTTTAATCAAATGATGAAAGGATTTTGTTACTTTTTCACAAGTTGGAAGAAGCTGATGATTTGAATGGTAAGTTAGGATAGTTTTCAGCCAGTTTATTCCTGGGCAAAAATCAACTTTTTTTAAGCAAAACACTGATAAAGGCCTCTTGTATTTGCAAGATTTCTGAATTAAAAAAAAAATGTTTTAGTTATTTTTCTGCCATTTTACACAGCTTTATCATATTCAAAAACTTTTCTCCCTAGAGAAATCTTTGAATTCCGGTGTAATCGCAAGTGGGCGTGGTCAAACTGCTCTACAGCGCCCCCTCTTTAGACTCTTTGCTGAAGGTCAATCTATTAGACAAAGGAAGAATGAAAACCATAGGTCGTAAAGATCTGAAACTCGGTATGCAAGTAGATCCCCCTGATTAAAAAAAAAAGTCTATATTAAGGTTTGAAGTCTATATTTTTTGGCTCTCGTAACCTTTAATTCACAGCAGATTGACAGGAAAATGGGTCCTGAGCCATAATTTTAGACTGTGGCTGAAACCTGCAAACAGAAAACTTTTTTTGAGGATCCCTGAATAGATCTTACCTGGGAGGCTCAAGACTGTGACCCCTCAATGATTGGACTCTCTGGTCCCCCTTTTTGAACAGGGGACTTCCACTCCAGTCTGCTAATCCAAGGGAACTTCCCGTGATGTCCATGCGATATTGCAGAATCACGTCAACCAACACAACCAAAACGTTTTTTTGAGTTAAAGCAGTCTTTCTTTCTGTTGAAAGTCCAATTCAGATGCGCTTGTGCATCGTCGAGGAGCGCTGAGCAAGACGTCAGTGTGTGTTGCCTGGCAGATGGGTGCGGGAACTGTGCGAGAGCGTTGGCGGAGGCAAGTGCATGGTGTTGCTGAAACCCCCGCGGTTCCCACGAGGCTGGGGGCACGCTTCGCTGCGAGGGCCTCCAACACCGCTTGCAGCTTTAATTGTAGTTACGTTTGTATCCCAAAATCCTCCCAAATCCGTCAAGAACAGCCGAGCTTCCAGGAATACTTAATGCAGGATTGGTTGGGAACCCGTCTAGGCCTGGTGCTGTGCCACTTGGTATGTTCTTGCTCTGTAAGGGGCTCTTCATCTGATTTCATCTTACAGTCGGGACTCAATGTTGGTATATTCAGTTGTACTCAGAGAAGAAAATGATCCCAGTGTTAATCCTAACTGGATTCCTTTGCATATATTTCTAAATAGGTCTTTAAGCTGATTATTTATTGTCAGATGATGTTCACTTAGAGAAGCGTCAGACGGTCTAATCTGAGGTTCAGTCTAGGATGCAGCTCTGTGGCCGAGCTAGCGAGCCAATCATTTTGATCGTTTATCCCCGTTTCACAGCATAGATTTGAATATAAGCCTCTCTGCCTCAGTGGACAATAATAGATCTACTTGGTCTTGAAGGGTCATCCTTGTTTTCATGAAGTCACAGACACTGATAAGAGGTCAACAATAGTCTTGATTCTAGAGGACACATGCATAATAACACCTTCCTATTACATGCACTAATCTGCCCTCTGAGTTAAGCTTTTAGTGCTTCCTATAGGGTTGAGGCTGATGTCTGATTGATTGATCTGCAAGTAGAAATCTATTTGTTCTGAGATGAACGTAACTAAGTTGGAGTCAGCTATTAAGAGAGGATGAATGTCCTAAAAAGATGAACTGAACTAAGATTTTGCAGGAGCTGCTATGGAGGTGCCAACACCCCAAACATGCTCCGTCCCCTTTCTCCCTCCAGGTTTATTCCACAAATAATGGTAACAAACAGAGAGACCAGAAAGTGATTCAGTCGTAGTAATTTTAAAAAATGGCAAGAAAGCTACTATTATAGGCAGTCACTCAGCAATGCAGCTAAAAGAAAAGCATGAACTCTCATCTGACTCAATATCTCGTCTCTTTCCTGTCAGTCGCAGTTTATTTCATGCTTACATATTTCTTCATTGGCAGTGAAAGTTGAATCCACTGCACAGGAAACATGGAAGCCTTTCAAGGTGAGCAGAGGAAGCAAGTTCTTTCTTCAGGTTTCAGTGTGTCACTCTGCAGAGCCCACCTGTGCAGCAGTATCAGTGCAGGACATGTACGTTAGGTAAAGCTCTGAGCTGTAATTGGGTCCTTTCTCGCTGTCTCCACTGAGCTGACGCTGATTTAATTTAATTTAATTTTAACTCCCCTCCAAGGGGATGTTCAGATAACATTAATTAGGTTTTCTCTTTTAACTTTATAATGCTACCCTTATGTTCCCATAGCATTCCAGTGAAGTGAGCCCAGCCGTCTGACTCACTAAACACCACTTTGCTTCCTGTTTGTCTTTCAGTCTCACCTTCTGTCTGACCATGTGTCTCTCATCCCCACACATATGCATTATTCTTCACCTTTATCTCGACTCACAGTCCTGACAGCAGCTTTTTTCACTCGTGCACATGAATGTTTTCTGACACACACAATCTGGATGGCAGTTGTGGATATAGTCCAGCTTTTAAATCTGCTTCTGAGAGCCGAGGACTGATGCTGTGACTGCTGTATAATTACAGCTGACAGCCAGGAGACAGACAATAAAAGCAAAAGCTGCACTGTGGCTTTTATCTACCAACACTCAAAATACATTCAGCAGATCAGTGGAGTCATCCATGGCCTGACCAGACCAAAGCACTCTCATACTTTTACTTTACAGTCAAGATGTTTGTATGGCTAAATTACAGCTCTTCAGTCCAAAATCTTCATTTCCTCCACGTACTACTATATTAAAATGAAAACCAGTGACAGAAGCTGTGCACACTGCAGGTTGTTGACCTCTGATTCCAATGCTAAACTCTCACAGTGGTCAGAATTTAAGATCAAAACACCTATCTAATCATATTCAGACTGAGAAAAATTTACATTGTGAAATTTATCTTTCATACACCTAAATGTTTTAAGTCATATATTTCTTAAATCCAAACCAATTTGACCCCGTAGGACAAAGTGCTAGTTGCCCCTGGTGGTGGTCCTAAACATCACAGTGGAGGTATTTTGCAACTGCGTTAACCACATTTTAAAAAGATCAAGTTCAAACTTCCTGTTTAAGTTCACTCCACTGCATCTCAGTTGGATTAAAGTATAGACTTTGATTAGGCCACTCCAAAACAGTAAAGGGAATGAGAAGTGCTTTACATGCTCACTATAGCATTATGATGTGGAGTTAAATCAGGACCATTTGGTCTCACATTCTGGTAATATAACTATATGTACAGGAAGACAATTATAACTATAATTTTCTTCCTTCTTATGGGAAATATGTCTTCTGCAAATAAGTAAAACTCAGATTTTTTTTCTTTATGCCCAGAATTTGCCAGACATCAAAATCAAATTGTGAGCTTGTATATGTGAGAGATAAAATGATCAAGTATTTTCTTTCTTTAAGGTTTCTTTCTGTATTAGGATAGAAAACCTTATGAGCTTTGTTGAGCTTTTAAAATAAAACATGCAGGCATGTGCAGACAACAACTGGATCTAAAGTGGTTCAAACTGTCAGTGAAGATTGAAATGTATAAAACATTGATCAAAGAGGTAAAGTTGGGAAATGAAAATCTCCTTAAAACACATTTGTCTCTTCACAGCAGACCATAACAGACAAGGACTCAATAAGAATTACTGCTGACTTGGACATGCATGGAATTGCAAGTTTCATGTTCTTGTCCATCACTTTGATTCTTCCAACACAAAAAAGTAAAAAGCAAGGATTACAGGTTTTTTTTTTCTTTTCCCCTCTGACAATTTTGTATTGGCACACAAAACATGAATTTCTGCTTTATGTCAAAATGAATGTGTTATTGAATCCTTCAAGGGTGGCAGACACAAGAGAACATGACGCACAGCCACAGAAACACAACACAGCAGCAATGCTGGTTTCAGATGAAACCTTCACAATAAATGTGAAGGCTTGAGAGGGAGATAAAGGAGCTTAGACATGTTGCTCGTTCTCAAAGAGTGAAAATGCTATGTTTTTATCAGACTGTGGCAAGGCAGAGAAAAACAACACTGTTCGCATTTTGACAATTGCATGAAAGCAATCAGAAAGGTTTCGTTTCCTCATCAGGACTATCACAACATGCAAAAAAAAAAAAGAAAGAAATAGACTTGATTTGAACAAATTTACTGAGTAGGACAGATGTGCAGCTGCAGGGACTCACTTCCATCACACGCACGCACGCACACACACATACACACACCACTCAGGGCCTACAAATTGATTCTTTTGTGGGTCGTTGACTTTCTTAGGCTTGATGGTGCAGGAACACCCAGAATATCAGTTAGACACCTGCTGCACGTGGCTGGGCACCACTGAGAGCAACTAAACAAAAACAGACAAGCTCAGGAGTGCAATCCCTTCCATCTTTTGCATCCTTTTTGCTTATTTTTGAGATTTTGCTGTGCTCTACCAAGGATGTCAAAAAGTCTATAATCCACAAAACTACAGAACTGTGTAAATCTCTATGAATTACAGATAAACTGCAATAAAGCCGAACTCTTGTCACTCAATGTATTCAATTCCTTTCAGATTTTTTAATCACTGAACTTCTATGTTGTTATATTGGTCCCCCAAATGGAAATGGTTCAAATATTTGTTAATAACCCATAAAAACCCATCCATAATCAATATAATTTGGATTTCGAAGAGTGCAGGTAGTGACCTGCACTCTTCGAAATCCAAATTATATTGACATCTGACAACTGATATACGTCTAACAAGAAATGTGCTGCATATGTCCATTGCCTCTGAGTTTGATGATTTCCCCCAATCCATCACTCAGAGTGACAAGCAGAAAGCTTTCACGTTGTTATAAACAATCAAAATGGACTTTCATTTGAAAAGCCTCAGCCTTTATTTATAACTTGTCATTTTTTGTTGAGATGGAGGACAGGAAGTGGGGAGGCTGATGACTGTTAAAGGGTTTCATGGAAAACCTAAACTTACAGAAACCAACTAGAGATAAGAAGAGATGAGCTTTGAATATTTACACTTGAATATCTTTACAATGACAAAGCAAATTTTAGAGGTCGACAAAAACTTATGTAAACATGGCACATAGGTCATAGTTTATATTATAATAGTTTATGCATATTTATATTGTTTTGTGTTTTCTGTACTTTACTTGTTGTGTTTTTAAGGTTCGCCAGTAGGGGTCAGTATTGCTCCATCAATGATAAAGAGATCCAGGGACAAATGGAGTTCTTCAGGAAGTATCGCGTTATCAGAAGCTAAAGACATGACCTTTTCTAAGATGGATGTTTATGAGCACTGCGTAACGACTGTACCACTCAACTGAGTTATTTTGTGTTGCAGAGCTTTAATTGAATGTTGTGGTATCAACTACTCAATCTCTGTTGATTGGTTGCACCATAACATAAACAGTACTTGTACACACTGAACAACAACACAGGAATAACTCAAAACATAACAATCTGCTCCTTAGTTGGCTCTTTTTAGGGGAACTACTGGCTCCAGTGACATGTTGGTGGTAACACAACTAACGTAACTACATTACTAAATCAGAATACCACAAAGTCTAAGGGAAGCTGATTAAATGACCCAAACAAAACCTGAAAGTGGGTCCAGTTTCACTTGATGGCCAACTTGTTGGAACTGTGGCAAATTTGAAATATCTTGGATCATTCCTGGACAGTCTGTTCAACATCGCCGAAAACATTGACTATATTTTTCAGAAATGTTCTCAGAGTCTCTATCATTTAAGAAGACTTAGTGATCTTGGGGTTAGCCAATTAGAAATTGTAGACTGTTTTAACTTTTCATCTCCTCCGCGAAACACTGTGAAGAGCCATCCAATAGATCTACATGTGTAGGCAGAGTCTCAGACTGCTCTGTGGGCACAGACAGACTGAGACTCTCCGGTGTGGGGTCTGCTCCCTCTATACCTCTTCTTCCCCCAAGTTACTGACCAACATTGCATCACTATCACTGTTTATCAGAGACAAAGGTTGCTGAGCAGCTAACTAACCACTGGTGCCGTGTGATGTTAAGCTTAACATGGTCAGCATTGGGGTTAAGGATGCACAGTGTTGGATTCATGTCTTTGTTGGTAAAACAGAGAAAGTTTGGCCCAATCAGGGCCCCACGTTGCTGTTTTTAGTTGACATTTTTCCATTGGATTAGTTTGATCTGTTAATGATAAAATCTGACAGACTGGTGTTTTCAGACGTCACTCCTGTTCCTTTTTTAAAATTTTCTGCGGAATTTTCCAGAAGTCCAATTCCAAATGAGCGTTATTTTGTTTCGGAACCATGTGACATGAGTGCAGCATTGTCCCAAAGCAGTGAGCAGTCAATGATATGATTGACTCAATGATGCTTGCTTGCAGCGCTGGCTGATTGTGTTTGAATACTTTGTGCTCATCTTTGTCTTTACTCTGTGTGCAGCTCAAGTGTCTGTCTGTAATTTGTCTGCTGCTGTCTGAGTCGTCTGGCATCTTTAAAAGCTCAGGCTGACAAGTAAATAGTTGAAAATTGCCTCCGAAGAGATTTGTTTTGGCTTTTTGTTTTGACTTGTGAAGAAATTGCATTTCTTTTAGAAAATGGCAGGAAGATGGCTTTGGGAGGAGTCGATGTTTAAAGTCAGGACATTTCACTGTCTTCATTGTGATGCCAGTCGCTGCCCTCCCTCAGGACGTGAACGTAAAGATCTGATGATGATGATGATGATGATCATGTTTGAGAACAGTATTAACACCTGACAAAGATTAAAACTTCATCCTCTCACCAGAAGATATGCAGATGATGATGTAGAAAAGCAGTCATTTTAATATCTCTGTGATCCTGATTCAGTGGTTTACAAGAAGAAGAGGTGTTAATTTATTCGTTAAATATAGCAAATGTATCAGTGCTTTGCTAGATCTGAGAGATACGTGTTGATACAAATATTTAAATGATTCCTGTCAGAGGATTGTTTATGTCCTTTATCTGCCCTCTGTTTCAATATTCTAGCAGCCCACCAGCTGTTTACAATCTGTGTTATACACGACTAAACCAAGAATTTCCACTCTGTGCATAAGTAAATGATTCATGAGGGATTTTATGTTCATCTTGCCACTTTTAGCTATTTTCACATCTCTGTACATGTGAATGTGTGAATAAGCATCCTGTGTTTTTTAGGAAATATTCTTACTCCTTAAACTTTTCCCGCTTTTTTTGTCACATTAAAAACACAAACTTCAATGCGTTTTGCTGAGGTTGTGTGATAGGGTAACAAACCATGCTGAGTGGTTCTGCCTGTCTTGGCTGAGTCTGGTTCTTCAGTACTCAATTTGCCACATCACTCCAGAATTTTTTAAAGAACGCATTAAAATCTAGGAACCATTTACTGACCTTTTATTAATTATTTTACACACGTTATAGTTGCTCAAAAAAAATTGAAATACTTGTGGTAAGAGGTGGTGAGGAAGATGCTGAGGACCCAGGTGATGATTCAATGATCCCAAACACACAATAATCCAGGCAGCACAGCTGAACGGAAGGCTAATGCTCATAGCTGGTGGCAAACTGGGCATAACTAAATTAAATGACAGACTTGACGGCTGACTGGACGGCTGACTGGACGGCAGACTGGACGGCAGACTGGATGCGACAGGTCGAGGACCCAATAAGGAACAAGGAACACAGGTGGGATTAAATACACAGGGAGACAATGAAGGAACTCAATCAAGTTCCTACAGAACACAGAAACCCAAATAAACACAGAATACAGTGCCAGACTATCTAAGCTGCACAAAGTAAGCACCTTCAGTATATTTGTATGTTTACCTATATATTCTTTGGGTATAAAATTACAAATCTTTATTTAATACATTTCTTTTTCTTTTCTTGTTTTGTTGGATAATTTTAGTCTTCCTGTGCAGCATTTCCCTACAAACAATCTGACGAGATTAAAAAGAACTGTCTGTGATTGGCTACTGGTCAGGTTCATTGATATATAACTAAAGTGACCAGTGATTATACAGCAGGCTGAGTAAGAGACATTAGTATTGATCACTATCACTTAAATCTTCCTCCTGTATTCCAGACCAACAATGAACAAACATGAACAATGTGTTCATGCTTCAGTGTGTTTTGTTCTACACAATGATTCTTATACACACAAATGAGATTTAAATGTAAATCAAGCTCAGAGTCTGAAAAATCTCAAAAGAATCTTTATAGTTTCAGACTGTTGACCATTTATCTGAAGGAGAAACTTCAGGCTTTTTGGAAAACCTCACAAATGTTTTTGGGTTTTTTTCCGCAAATAGCATTCCTTTTCTTTTTTAAGTAAACTTTTCAACCCATCAGTATGTCTATTAAGTGACGTACAGGCAATTCTTAGCAACTCGTTTGATCCATAACAGCGTTGCTCATTCCTCTGTCTGCAGCTCTGAACACCGTGGCTGTTCAGAGCTCACCTGCCAAAATAAAGAAAGACAAACACTTTGCATGCAAAGTGTTCCATCCTTTCAACAACATTTTGTGTTTTGTCACGATGAGATCTCACCGTGAGGGGGAAACCGGAGACAGCTCTCTCCTTCATCTTTCAGCAACCCACCGAATCAAATTAACAGCCGACAGATCTGCAGTTAACATAACGGTAACCTTTCAACACCAAATCAATGAAATGCAATTGAAGTTTGACTTCACAACTCCCCACTCTGATATCCTGATGTATTCACACAATGATCACATGAACACAACAAAATGAATGTCATGAAAGGAGTAGAGAATATTATGCACAGTAAAAATCATATTGTCATTTGCTGTTTAAACACACAAAAGTATTCTCTCTTGTTAAAGGAGGAGGTGGAGGGGTGGGGTGGGAACTTGGAAGTAGACATGGGCCAGTTCATGAAAGCCTAACTTTAGGCAACACTCACCATGCAAAGACGGATCCCATCCCACCTTGAGAGACAGACTGAGCAGAAATCAAAGGAGAAAAAAAAAAAACAAAGACGCTGACACCCTGATGAATTTTAACAAGGTTTGAGTCAGCAGCCTTTGCCAAATTCCTCAATGTTGAAGTTCCAAGGATGCGAAGAGGAAGAGAGCTCGTTAACCTGCAGCAAGCACCTGCTGTGTGTGTGTGTGTGGGGGTGTGTGTGTGTGTGTGTGTGTGTGTGGGGGTGTGTGTGTGTGTGTGTGTGTGTGTGTGTGTGTGTGTGTCGGGGGGGGGCAGAACATTTAGCAGTAGGGAGGGAAGTGGGCTGTCTGCCTCTCCAGGTTCTTTAAACAGAAGTTCAAAGAAAAACTTATTTTCTCTTTTTTTTATTCATTTCAAGAACAGCGAACAAGAGCAGGTCAAAAGAGACAGGCTTCTCTGACCAGGCATTCAATTATGACAGCTAACAGGTGAACAGCTAACAGAACAACACTACATAATTGCATCTGGTAGTCGAAGAGCTAAATTAAGAAGTGAATATTTTGTGCTTAAACGTGTTTTCAGTTAAAGTTGCTTTTTTTTCCATAGAAATAAGTCTGAAACTTTAAAGGATGGATTGACCGTCAGCCTGATTCAAAACTGGAGCAGAAGCTTTTCACCATCATTCTTACCTGACATCTTAATTTGAATATTTTTTAAAAAGTACTCACATTTTTTGGGACTCATGTTGTCACACCATTACACAAAGGTGAATGAAACATTAAAAAAAATTATTTTCTCCCCCATTTAATTATTGTTCCTCAAGTAGTTGAAGACTAACAAAAAGAAAGAGGTCAAATCAACAGCAATATTCTGTAAAATCACAACGTAAGAGGTGAACAATTCCATCACTTTTGACGCCCTCAGCCATGAAGAAATGTAACAGATGGAAAAGAGGAAGAGAAGACCTGACTCTTGTTCTGATTCAGTGATTCAGCTGCTGCAGGAAGAAATTCGGATTAAAGCAAAATTCAAAATGAATTGGTCTCTTTCTGCCGACTTCCTGCATTTCAACTTATGAAATCCCTGAAGGAATGGCTTAATAAAATAACAAATACAACAGATGAAAAAGGAGGAATTTACAATGGTTGATCAAAATGCAACACAATGTGAATGCTTGTGTACTGGATGTCAGAAGGACATGTTTTACCACGTGAACTGCTACTAGGCTGACAAAATGTTTTAAAGAGGAAATTACTGAATTTGCCAGGAAGTTCTCCGTATTTATGATCCCATTTTCTCCTGTGGATTGTAATTCCCTACTTGCCAAATGCTGAGATCACTCCACACTTCAGCTAGCCTATATCAGTGTAGTTCCATCTGCCTGTTTGTGAATACATTTTGTGTATATCATACAAAAACTGGATGAACCTGTTTCCTAGCAACCGCTTTAATAGCTGTGAAACATCTCTTTAAAGTGCTTGGAGAAACATGAAAACAGATCTGCACTCCGTCAGTCTCACACGCATCCCTTGGAGGTGAGAAAGAGAGGCTGCTCAGCAAACATTTACTTTGTGTGTTTTCTGTGAGCTCTGCTCAAATCCAGCAGAGTGGATAAATGGAGGGGAGGAGAGTTGGGAGGAAAATGGGCCAGCTTAAACCAAAACCCGAGAAACTAACATTTAACCAGCACAGTTTCCGTTGAACACTCTGATCAGATAATAGATTTTAGATTTTTATCTCTTGCATTTATCACAGCCATTTGACTGTGTAACAAAGAAAAACGTCTGAAAGACGCAATCAGAGAACAAAGTGAAGCAGGCTCTTGATGATGATTCTTAATTTTCCACACAGTGAGCATTTCCCTTTCATCTTGTGAACTATTTCTTTCAGCTAAGTGGTGGGGAAGGATATTCCAAGTAACAATAAGAGGTCATCCCAAAGTCATTCTAACGTCCAGAATCCTGGAATTTCATCTTGAAGTCAGGACTTTCAAAATAACAAACTTTCTGTTCAATCATTTCAGATCATTTATGTAAACAAAATAACAGAAAGTTCAAAGTGAAGCAAATTTCCATGAAAAAAAAATCATTCATGTAGTTTTTGCCTTATTTTAAGTTTCAGTCAAAAATAAAAAAGCTTATGATTACATTGGTTGTTTTTGTTTTTTAATAAATTTTTATTGCTTTCTGTTTTTTATTGCTTTCTGTGAGTCTTGTCACAACTTAGAATTGGTCATCTAATATTATGCTTGTTCTTTAATTTTTCTTTTTTATTTCCTTTCTGTTTTGATTAAATTAAAACGTTCCTGTTGTATAGAAATCTCCAATTTGTTTGCTTACAGTGGCCTCTTGTGGCTGGTGATGGTAGCTCTATTAACCTGACAACCACAGCTGGGATAGGCTCAGGAGCTACATGTGATAACTGCCACCAAACATTGTTGGTGGCACAGAGACTGTTTCTGTAACCGAGACTGAATAAACCAGATGAAGTTTGTTTTGACTTCCACGTAATGGCCTTGGCGACGATCATGGCAACAAGGCAGATGATTGATCTTAAAGCGGTTCTACAGATTCAGAATCTGGATCTATAGAATCCAGATTTAACCGTGACAAGCTTAGATTTTCTAATCCACCCATGTCATCCAAGAGTTCAAATACTTTGACAACAATCACCATCTGCCTGCTGTCATAGACATGCTCATGTGGTTCCGCTTGTTTTTGGTGGATGGCCACTAGAGTCAGGATTTGTGAAATGCAGACAAAATGCAAACAAATCTGCTTGTTTTTTTTTCATATAAACATGGAGTTCTGTTGGTATTTTTCTAGGCTTAATCGACGGTTTCAATAGATACTGTATGTGTTTTTAAATCCATCCATCCATTTTCCGGTCACCCTTTTCCCTAACGGGGTCGGGAGGTGCTGGTGCCTATCTCCAGCTGCGTTCCGGGCGAGAGGCAGGTTACACCCTGGACAGATCGCCAGTCTGTCACAGGGCAACACAGAGACAAACAGGACAAACAACCATACACACTCACACCTAAGGAGAATCTGGAAAGCCCAATCAACCTGACAGCCATGTTTTTGGAAGCCAGAGTACCCGGAGAGAACCCATGCATGCACAGGGAGAACATGCAAACTCCGTGCAGAAAGACCTCCGGGCTGGGAATCGAACCCAGGACCTTCTTGCTGCAAGGCAACAGCGCTACCCACTGCGCCACTGTGCAGCCCATGTTTTTAAATGTCTTGCTGAAATATCTTGCCAGGATCATGGCAGAACCTTGATTGTTTCATTCATTTTATGTCAATTCTTCATTTATGGAACACAATTTAAAACAATCCTTATTTTTTTGGAACAAAAATAAGATTTCATTTTCTTATTTAGCACAAGAAAATAAAAGAATAGATCAACAAGATTACAAAAGATGCCATCTAGAGCAAACCATGAGATACAGTGTAATTTTATATATGGTATAAAAAGACCATATAAGAAGAAATAATATTTAATATTAGTTAAATATTTTTCTTACATATTTAATTGATGTAATTATTTAATTTTATCCTTCATATTTAAGCCCAGAAAGCTCCTCTCCCAGAATAATGTACCCCAAACCTTTTGAATAACTGTAACTTTATTGTTCTGAAAACAAGATTGGACTTATCATAAAAGTTAATGACTTTTAATTACTCTCTATGGGACGTGCACAGCCAGTTTACAGATAGTGTTTACAGTAAGATTACACTGCTCTGCAATCTGTGCACACACCAATAAGAAACATACCCACAAATCAACCACACACTCTCACTGTATCTGTTGGGATTTGTAATTGTCTTCACTTTCCTGTTGCTTTGTGTTTGACTGAAATAGTAGCTATTTTTGGAATAGCTGAACAGAAAGCCATTCTTCTGCTAATAAGGCTTGTATTTTGAATGGGGATTTCAGCTGTTTGCTGAGTGAGTTCATGATACAGTGAAGCATTAGTTTGTTGTTTCTGTTGGATTTATGGTAATAATATGTATCTTTAGAAGACAGGAAACATCGGAACCCTAACTTCTGACAGCTCAGAGAAATTAGCAGTTCCTTTCAGCTGCTGTATCCTGCTACCTTAAATACCCTGCTCAGGATCACAAGTCAGTCCAATCATGCAGATTGATTCCAAATCAACCGCATGCATTCCAAATCGATCGTGGTTATCAACTAATGCAGTCAAGTTTAATTTGTTATTCAAACTGGTTAAAAGGTTTTCAAAGAAACCCATTAGATTTAATCTGGTTACTGACTTGCAGCAATTTAATATTAAAGAATAACTAGACATCAGGAACATAGTTAAACCAGAGTAACAGAGAATAACCAGAAACAAAATATAATGAACTAGAAACAATAAGAAAAGACTAAACTAAAGTAAAACAAAAGGAAGAAAAAAAGATCATTTTTGATCTGGGGACCTGCTGGAGATTGAACCCCAGTGTCAGATATCAGATGAGACTCATCTGTGCTGTTTGTAAGTAAAGACAAACAGCATACAGCTCCAGAGGAGACACACAGCCAGCTCTTTAATTAGGCATCTGTCACAGGTGACCTCTGCTGTACATTAACAGTTGAAATGCTGCAGTAACATTCCTGACAGGATCCTGTTGGCTTTAAGATAAAGTTCACTGTGTCTTAAGACTGAAATTCAATTCAACAGTTACGCTCAAGTTCATGGAGTAAGTTTCAGTAGTGAGCTAACTCAGGATAACTTCTATATGTCTTTCTGAAACCAAAAACCCAGGACATGTTCACAGTCACCACAGAACTTACTCAGTATTTTCACTTTTTCTGCTTTCTGAAACTGATGTTTGGATTTCACTGGAGACTTTATCCTGCATACACTAGAAGTGGTTCATGTTCATCAGTCAATTTAAAAATGAAATAAATCTGGTTAGTGATGTACCTGACTTTTTCGCACTCTTACATATTAGCAACAAAATCTTGTGGCATTTTTAAGTAGTCTGAAATATGAGCAACATGAGTTAGAATCCAAAGTGACCTCGGGTGTCTCTGTAAAGGTCTAAGCGTGAATGTGATCCCCGGCATTGATCTGGACTCTGCAGTACAGAAGGACCTTCTGTGTGTCACATATCAGCAGCTTTGTTAGCCCTGCCTGAAATAGCTTAGCAGCTGACAAGATGCCAAGAAATAAGCATCTGGATTGCATGACCTCTGCCAGCTGACTGCATAAGCAAACTGAGTCAATGCTGAAACCGAATATACATTTGTTCTGGGATTCATATAGACACCCACTGATCACACAGGGAGAGCCATTCAGTCACAAAATACTGAAGAAACCCGAGTTCGCCCACTGCCTGCTGCTTCAGGCTGACGGTTCTTTAAAGAATCATGTCTTATTTAAAACTAAAGACAGATGTGCAATAGTTTGATATGAAAATTATGGGTCTTCTATATTGTCATACATGTTGGTGTATCATAAACGTGTGCTACATTGGTCCAAACTTGACAAAATGACAAAAACTCTTGTCAATTTATTGAAGGATGTATGTCATTCTTCATGTGAACCCATTCTCCGACTGGGACATTGTTTTGACCTCGACCTTCTTTACATTATTAATAGGCCCAGTAAACACTGACTCAAAGTCACTCAGAATGACTTTGAGAATCAAAGTTCTGCCTCCAGGTGGGTAAAAAAGGGCATCAGGGGACAAAACACATATGATGCTGAGATGTCACAGAAATGAGGAGGAACAGAGTAAAAGCAGCTGACATCAGGAGGCAGAGATCTACAGAAAGTTATCAGGAGAACAGAGACTCAACAGTCATCTCTGAAAAACAGACTGACAAGTTTTAATTTTAATTTTTATTTTTTTTTAATGTTAGCCTGTCTCCAAGATGTGTAAGTAAAACATCTTCTCCCTTCTCTGCACTCAGTGACTCATGGTTTGGCCAGAAAACAGTAGATTTGTTCAAATAATACAGGCTTCTGCATGTTTGGAGGACAACAACGTTGAGGAAAACGTCCTGACAGTGAGTCACGGATCAGGAACAGTGAGGGTATGAGTCTGTACATGCAGAAAACCTGCAGATGAATTATCTTCTCAAGCCACCTGAAAGAGAAGAAAAAAAATTATTTATGCAATAAGTGATTTAGACCATTATTTTAGAAAGGTGATGATGTGTGAATTTTCCCTGGCCGAGTCAGCTGGTGGTCTCAATGCCGCAGATCAGCTGAATGAGTCTACAGTGACAAAATGACATCAAGACCTGGGAACTACAGGAACATCCCAGTCTGATGCAGAAGGTTCACTCCATTCTGATTCAAATTCAAATGGACTGATGAGCTGGTCTGCATCAGGTTTCATTCAGCTGACACCAAACCCAACGTCAAACCAGACACGGTCCATAGAACTGCAAACTTGAGAGATCCAAAGTCTAAATGTATTCAGCCACCGTTTACCCCAGGATTAATGTCCTGAAACATGATGGACTTCATGACCAAAAACAGCAAAATGTTGTTCCTCTTATCTAGCAAACCATCTTATTTTCCCACTCAATGTTTATGGGTTGAAATGAAACGCTCTGAAGCATTTAAAGGGATTCCCTGAGGGGAGAGAGGCTCTTTTGTGAAATAGGCCTCCGGTTTTGACAACTGTCACAGTAAATATAAGGTAAAACAAAAGCAGCCAGATTCATCGGCACAATTCACTTTCATCTTGAAAAGCAAAATCTCTCTTTGGAGGAAGCATCTGTTCTTAACCTCCCACACCCACAGGGCTCACAGGGTTCCACAGCTGAGGTAAATATGCACACCTTGATGTAGAAAATGGAAACAAGATGTCCATCAATGTGATGCTTGAGCACAGTGCAACAAAAGGATTACAGAGGTAATCTGTATTCAAAGCTGCACTGGGAAAATGAGCCATTTTAAGCCTTTTGTTTTGATTCTTTGGTTTTCTGGTGATTTTAATTAGCACAACGTTTCAAAAGGAGATGCGGTTCGTGGAGCCCAGTTCATCTCAACCTTCATCCAAAGCAGGATGGATGAAAATGCAGGGTGCAGAGGCTGTTTGAAGCTGGTACATCTTTCCTCAGGTCTGCTTCTCAGCCAGACTGTTTGTACCCAGTTTTTATATAAGGAATTATTTTTGCACCTTTCTGCATGTCCTGCAGCAAACCAGACAATGTGTATTTTAGTGGCTGTGCCCCTTACTCTGTGCATATAAGCTGTTTATTCTGGAGAGTGTTTGATTATATGCGATTGAGCAGCGTAACAATTTGGAGCTCCACTGTGGAAATACCTGTCAGGCTCAGATAAGCATTTAAAATGGATAAGAGAGGCAGGAAGGATGCCGGGGGAGACAAATAATAAAGACAAATGAAAGCAAAGACAATCTCTACCTAGAGGGGACTTGATTTAGAAATCATTGAAGGTGAATGGAGAGAGATAAATGTTTTAATGGAGGTTATTATTACTGATGAGAGAGAGAGAACTGTTTGCCCATAGGAATGTTTCAGAACATTGTCATCTTTGTAATCTCTGTGTGGAAAGTAAAAAACTGTTGATCTACAACGTTAAAAAAATCAGGCTAAAAGTACAATTACATTAACATAAGTGCTGGTTAGAGGTTTACATTCACTCATCATCTGCAAGACAGATGCTTAAAAGGTTTATGATCCGTTTCATTTATTTCTTATTTTCACAGTAAACCCATTATATAAGACACATTGACCATGGAGCTTTAAAACCAGACCTGGTTTCATCAGTTTGAATTCCTTGTGGATTATCTTGAAACCAAAGCAGGTGAACCAAGGCTAAAATAATGCACCTGGTTTCATATTTCTCTTATTATACTCACAGCAAAATCTAGATAAATATCACTCAACATATCAATCACATTCCTCTGAAGTGAGATCACAGCATACAGTAGTGTGAAAAAGTGGTTGCCTTCTTCTTGATGTTGTATTGTTTTGCGTGTTTGTTACACTTCAACCATCAAACCAATTTAAGGAATGAAGTCGTCAAAGTCAGCACAAGTAAACACAAAGTGCAACTTTTAATGGTGCTTATTATTAAGAGAGAAAAAAATGGCCCTGTGTGAAAAAAGTGTTTTCATGATATAGAGTGTGTGTGACATGTATGTTAGTGTTTTTGGCTTTAAATGTTCTAATTTGCTAACATCAATTGTAAAGTGAGGATCAGTGGAGTTGATAACATTCTAGGACAGCTATCAGCTAACTTATCCAGAGATCACTGAATATGCACCAAATATTAATTTTATGCCATAGTAACATTTAAATTAGTAAGCAACCATTGGTCTTTTTTTGTCTTTGTTGGTAGCAGTGCTGCCTTACAGCCAGAAGGTCCTGGGTTTGAATCCCAGCCCGGGGTCTTTCTGCATGGAGTTTGCATGTTCTCCCTGTGTGCGTGTCTGTGTGTGTGTTCTCCATGGGTCCTCCCACATGACTGTTAGGTTAGTTAGTCTCTAAACTCTCCTTAGGTGTGTGAGTGTGCGTGTGTGCGTGTGTGTGTGTGTGTGTGTGTGTGTGTGCGTGTGCGCATGCGTGTGCGTGTGTGTGTGAATGGTTATTTGTCCTGTCTGTCTCTGTGATGGAATGGCGACCTGTCCAGGCTGACCCCGCCTGCCTCTCGCCTGATGACCGCTGGAGATAGACCAGAACCCTTCACAGCCCTGCAAGGATAAGCGTGTTACCTGATGGATGGATGTGTGTGTGTGCGGGTGTGTGTGTGTTGATTTGTGGATGCTGTAGCTGTGACATGACTGTATTGTCCAGTCAGAACAGTGGGCTGGTCACTCACTGTTCTGCTGAATAGTTGGTGATATTTCTAACTGTTTAGTTTCCAACTTTACTGAATCCAAACAACAATCTGTTGTTTATCTTCTCAAGAATGAAGAAGGAGCAGCGCCACGGAGGGGTGATTGACAGCATTAAGACCCTCTTCCTGGCCCTCGCTGAGATCTGATCTGATTTGATCTAATCTCAGAAGAGGCAGAAAAGCTAGATTTTTTTCAGATGATGTCTCATAATGTACTGGGGCAATTTCAACAAATATATATGAAAACACTTTTTTAAATATTTTGTGTCATAGAATTACTGTAGTTCTCTAGTTATTGTCCTTCATTTGCCAAGTCGTTTGCCAAGGAAGTCCTCTGCAAACTTTCATTTGTCCTTTTTGCCATTGTGAGTTTGTTGCAGAAGGGCGTGTCTTTTTCTTACACACAGACACACACACGCGCATGCACACATGCACACAACAAGCTGTCAAATGTCAGTGGTTGCAGCAGAGCACGGCGGCGTGTGGAGGCTTCACAGAGAGAGATGATTGCTTGTGTTATCAGTGTTGAAACAGACAAATCAATCCCGCCCTGACAACCACACAATTAACCGCTTTATTAGCCTGCTTGTAGACCAGCTCATCGTGAGGGGGGAGTCAAGTACCCGCAAATAAATGTTCCAGCAAAGAGTGGTGAAGAAGGCGAGGAGGCACACAAGTGTGTATTTAGTATGGAGAGCGGGGACAGAGTGAAGATTGATTGGGCTGATTACAACGGTGATTTGCGGAGTGGATCAGAGCTCACTGCGTCTCGCTGCGTCTCGCTGACCGGCCCTTCTTCAGGCACGCAGGACTCAAACCGGGCCGCTCTCACACGCAGGAAGGCCTGTTTGTGAGCGTACCGTGTTTTTTCACTCCTGCATATTTAATGAGACTTTGACTGAAGGGAATTTTGTATGAAAGGACAAAAACCTGTGCAGGTTATAAGTCATTTCATTTTTCCTTGCGCTCAGCATTTTAATATGGCTGCCGCTGCTGTGCACAAACACTGTTTGCCTTTTCATATTACAAGCTGACATTTATAAATGCTGCTGCGGTCGAACATGGAGACCATGGTACAGGCGCTGCTCACAGCCTGATCCCATCCACTCACACGCATCCAGAGCAGGGATGGATGTCATCTGCAGAAGAAATACTGAAAAACTAAGGAACCTCTTAACACAAAATCACAATTTATTAGTCATTCAACTACTGTTCAGTTTGATGTTTTCAACATGAATAGCAACAAAGATTCTGTTGTCGACAACTTGATTGATCACATAACTACTCAGTGAAGTCGTGCACTAAAACAGGGCAAATGTCACCCAGTGAAGTTCACAGTGAGCAGGCAGGGTGGTGGAGAAAGAGGTTTTATATATGATTATTGGCACAATAAGGTTGATCTACTGGGACTTTCACACACCAACTGCCTCCGGTTGCAGAAACTGATCTGAAAAAGAGAAGATATCCAGCGAGCTGCAGAGATTTGAACCAAGCAGCAGTGTAACACGTGTTACAAACACAATCTTTAATATGTTTCCTGGAGATGTTAGCATCAAGCCTCCTGAGACCTCTCTCCTCATGGAATTAGTGTAGCTTAAAATAGAGCTTACTGGAAACTTCAAAACAAAAGCCTCAATATTCCTCTCAGAGTAATATTAAGGAAGTACTTGGAGGATCCTGACCACATGTTTTTTAATGACTTATCACATGAAGAAACTTACTCACGTGTGGTTTTATTTGACAACGTTTTTTTGCACATCGCTAATGGAAACGCAGCAGGTGCCGCCTTGTAGGGAAAACAAGTCTAGTAGAACCTCCTGCAGAACCTGCAGCAGTCTGTGAGCAGGAGGAAGCTGGAAAAGCCAGTCATAAATCTTTGAGCGCCAACAGGCAGTGACAGTGTAAACACAAACTGTGGCCATCGTTGAGTCAGTCGAACCAATGCATAGCTAAAGTCACTGATCCGAGTACGTGTGTGTTTGTGTGTGTGTGGAGACACATTGATTGCGCTCTTTGCAATTGGGTAGGTTAACTCAGCTGGACCAGAGCGGGAAGGAACGAGAGGATGAATGAGGATTATTTGGTGTGTTCACACACACTGAAACACACATGCATGTGCGTATAAAATCAATAGGTGGAAGAGGAACATCACCCTGAAGACTGATTGTTTCCAGCCCAGATGCAGAGGGGGAGAAAATAGCTTTCTTATTGAATCAACACCAACCTGCTGCTCCCCGTATCACACACACTGTCTGCTTCCTGTCATGTCAGTTTGGTGTGTGCATGTGTGTGTCTGTGCGTGAGCAAAAGATGGTGGGAGGATGGTGGATATAAATTCTCGATGAAAAGCGTCAGACACAATCTAATGACCCTGGAGCTAAATTTGTCTGTTCTTGCCATTTCGTCAGTCTTGCTGATTCCTGCTGTTCATTCACAAACAGTAAACATATTTTCTACTGTAACAATCTTTTTGATTTTTGTCTCATCAGGTTTTTGTACTCTACTGGTTTGCAGAGGATAGCTGTGCCAATAAGATTATTGAGGCGCCATTTAATGCAGAGCAAACATAGCGCTTTGGTTCCATATTTATTTCCTCATTAAATAGATAAATCTGTGATAGATAGCATGGCATGACATACATGGTGGATGTCCTGAATAGATACTCAATTGATGTACTTTATTATCAACATGCATTGTCTGTGCACTGTTCAGAACAATACAGAAGGATTCTTCTGTCTGCTGCACTATGGGAGTTAAATGGTCCAGTTATCTGCTGAAATTCTGTCCGGTTTGACCCAGCTGGTTGTGTTTGTCTGAATCACTGAGTCACAGCTGACTTTCCATGTATTTCTGTTCTCTTAAATTGGCACTTGGAAAAGTGTTCATACCCCTCTCTAGTTGAGTTGAATGTTTTCTACCCTAACAGCAAAGGCTGAGCAGATTATTGTCTGTGTGCTCCTGCTGCATAACAGCTAGACATAAAATCCCGTCAAAGACATTTCAACTCTATGAACTAAATTTACCAATTACAGTAGACCTTAAGACTTTTATGAGCTCTAAAATTAATCAAATTGCAGCATGAAGAGATCTTATAAGTTGTACATTATGACACCAGCCGGTTCTGACTGAGGCAGAAGTATTCTCATTTAGAAAAGAGTTTCTGTCTACTTTAAAAATGTCTCTTCTCTTTTCAGTCTATGAAAGGCATGACAGCAGTGCCTCTAAATGCTGGAAGCGCTGCTGACAGAATATTAGAGAAAAACAAATTTGATAAGAAATCCACTTTAACAAGGGGCTGAAACAGCCAGCAGGGGCGGCCCATGGAGATGTGTCACAGTAAAAGCCTTTTCCTTTAGACTGGTTGTCTGTAGCCTGTCTGTCTGTTTCACCTATAAGACAGGTTGGAGTTTTGCAACAAAGTCCTCATGTTGTCTTTGGCTGCAACTCCCAGAGAGGCAAATGATGGCAGCTGAAGGGAAGCCACGGAAATGAAACGATTCCTTTCAGCTCTCGGTCATAAACAGATTCATTCCTGCTGCAACACTTTTTCCAGATCGCTTTCTCCTTTTTTTTTTTCTCACGGTAATCTCTGACTTTACTCACATTTGCATACATTTTCACAGCTGTGCAAACAAACAGCTGCTCCACATGCCTACAGGATCAAAACTCAGTCTGAAATGACGCCTGTTGAGTCTGCTCAGATTAAGGGGATTAAAAATCATGAAGACCCAACAGCAGAGAGCCAATGACAGAGTTGTTTCTAAGGTAACAGCAACTTCTTCCACTCTGCTCCATTATCTTCCTGCTAAAAACTCCAAACAATATATAACTTTACATTCATCTGAAGTTTTGATTTTCACTCAATTTTGGTAAATTTAATGCACTTTTACACCCTGCTTCTGGTTGTGTGTTTATAGGTCTTCTGAAAATAAGCATGTAATAAGCATGTTGAATTTCCTCATGCAGAATTTCTTTTGTTTGAGGGTCTTTTATTTTATTGATTTTATTTTCTGATTGTTGGGATGTTAAATTTGGAAGCCAATAGTTTTTGTCACGAGGTGTGAGTTTGTGGATGGACCAAGATGCAGACAGGAGCTGGCAGCATGGATCATGTTGAGAGTATTTATGAAAAAACAGGGAGCCAGAGCAGAACAAAAACCATAAATTCTTAAAAACAGGGTGGGCAGACCACTGAATCAAACTGGAGATCCACTGATTGCAGCGTGAACTCCTGCCGCTGTCAGAGATATTTGCTCTGTAAAGGGGTGAACAAGGCTTGCATTTAATCTCCAAAATGTTTCTCTGTTTTTCAGGATTACATCTAGGTGAGTTTTTCCAAGATGTAACCCTGGTCTTCAAGGCAAACTGACCTGCAGGTTTTAGATGTTCCCTTGCTTCAACACACCCCACACTGTTGATTGCAATTCAGTGACACCCTGTTAGCCAGCTAATGCCTGAACCATGCAGGGCAGTGTGCCTGGAGGACCAGGGTTGGAAAAAACTGATCTAAGCAGGCAAAGACAAATCTGATCATAATGTCCCTGAGGTCATTGTTAATTAGTGCCTGGAAAAATACTGAGGCATCACTAAATCCAAAAGTCCTAACTAGGTGTTCAAAATGTAAAGAGTGAATTAGAAAGGCACTCTGTCACTCATCAAGTTCCCAAATGCACAGGGATGAAGATGTGTTTTTATGTATAAACTACAAATGATGAATATAGTCAAAGCTACTTAATCAGCCTGAGAAGCTGAAACATGTGATCAATTCATGAAGACAAACATTAAATGTTTACCTGCTGGAAGAAGAACTAGCTGCAGCTCCACAGGTTTTTCTGATTGCTGATGAAACAAGATACATTTCATCCTCATCACCTTTCAGTGCTTGAGGCCTCACTCACATAACGCGCCTGTGGTTGTCTCATGTATTCTTCAGGCTGTTTCACCAAACAATTAAAATGCTCTCATAAGAAGACAGACAGACTCATTACACTCATTTTATGGTGATTATGAATGCAGCTCATAAACACAATGATTTTAGATAAAACACTGATATCTTTTGAATCAGCAACCATATTAAAAACTAATTATACCATCTCCATAATGTTTGGTTTTATGTTCTGCACCTTCCTGTCCTTCAGGAGATTGTAAAATGGCATAAATACAACAATTCCTTAAAATTAATGTTTTTAGTTTTTATTGAATAAAATACAGTGATGTAAAAACAACAGACTCACCCACCATCACGCCCTGAGCAGCAGTTATTTCATTCACACACCACCCAAATGTTTGATGTCAGAAATGTTTCAGTTTGTCTCAGACAGACCTCCTTGTTTTTCATTCTCTGAAAATAGAAGGGAGATTTATTTTTATTTATTTTTTAATCACACTTGATGAAATACACTGATCCATGTGAGCCAAAGTGATGCAGAGGCTGGTGCGTCAGATGATGAATCAGATCAGATGTGAAGACGAAATGCAATGCAAACAACTGGAAAAACAAACACTTGTTTATAGATCATGTCAGCGTCTTCCCACCGCCCAGTTCTCCATGATCTCCTGCTCCACCCAAAATGTGCTCTATCTGGCCTCGCCAGCCTTCATCATTCCTACCCCCCCAGCGGATGGGAGTGGAAATGAACCAACTGCCCCACACCTCCACCCTCACCCCCAGCCTGCCTGAGAGACTATCTGTACATCCTGCATTATTTCCCTGTGTATACACACTGCCTACAGTGGTAGCCAAGGTGTTTTAGTGTGTGTGTATGTGTGTGTGTGTGTGTGTGTGTGGGGGTGTGTGTGTGTGTGTGTGTGTGTGTGTGTGTGTGTGTGTGTGTGTGTGTGTGTGGGGGGTGTGTTGTGCAATTGATATCATAGCCAGTTTATCAGCAGCTGTCTCCGATTGGAATTGAGGCTGAGGACAGGAAAGTAATATACTGTTGAAGTGAGATCTCCTCTCATCAGCTCTCAGGATTCAATGCTCATGGGTGTGTGTGTGCGTGTGTGTGCGTGTGTGTGCGTGTGTGTGCGTGTGTGTGCGTGTGTGTGCGTGTGTGTGCGTGTGTGTGTCAGATCTCTGATGGGACAGATATTGTTACTTGTTACAGAAGTAATAGGCTTCTTGAGTGCATAAGAGCAAAGATGATGTGCATGACTGAGAAATGTTGAGCAATTATAATTTGGCTCTTTTTATTATTATTATTATTTTTCATGCAACAGTGTAATTAAATCACCTGAAACTAAAACCCTTAGTGACAGAGCGTACTGTAGGAGCTGCTACTTGTAGAAGATAAAATCTAGAATTAATCATCTTTAGTGCTCAGTTATTTTTGAAACAAGAAAATATCTTCGACAGATAAACAGAAACCTTGTGTTCACTTTGTTTTGCTAATATCGTTTTTTATTAAGTATTCACTTAACATATGTTTTCTCTTTTGTTTTTATTACTAACTTAAATTTCTTAATTAAATTTCAAATCATCAAATAAATGTAGCAAAACAAAGATTACATGAGTTAGTAAGATAAGTTTTAATGGATTTTATTCATAAAGTAAAACAAACCAAACTGACCTCATATGAACAAAGTCATTACCTCCTTTCTATATCAAATTAAACAAAGATTTTGGTTATGATAAAGTCTTTGGATGTTCAGAGAGCCACAGAGAGAAATATCCACAACAACAATGGAGAACCTTCCTGCCAAACATGATCACTCCAAAACTCAAACTCGACTCATCCAGGACGTCACTTAAGACCAGAACGACACCTAAAGCTCTGCTGTCTTCGTTAAGGTCAAAGTTCAAGAGCCAACACTAATAGACTCGTTTGGACAGTTCCAAGGAAAAAAAACCACAGCTGACCAAAAAGAACACAAAGGCCCATCTACATGGGCACCATGTAGGGGGGCAAAGTTATGATAATTCTAAGGGCCACTGACCAACAGGGGGCCCTCCACAACTTATTTATTTTTTGTTCATAAAAATAAAATAAAAAATGGGGTCTTGTCAATTACAAAATGAATCATATTGTATTTTTTGAAAATTGTTTTTAGTAGTAAAAATCAAATGTTCCATCTTCCAGACCAAAAACACATCCATATTGGCCCTGAACTCCCTGGACCTGCTTGTACTTTTATCTGTTTGGTATTTGTAAACATTTTTTGAGATTACATTGTTTTTGTGGGTATCAAACATGTCCATGTTGAAACCAGAGAAGTAAAGCATGGATCTAATTCCTCTTTAAACCTCTTATGGCCACATTTGGCCTCTGGGCCTTCAGTTTCACACTTGTGATGTAGATAAGATGCCCAGTCGTTTGCTTAGTGCAGAAGGTGAGCACCACCATTCAAAAACAAATGCAACCATTCACTCTTTTGTTCCTCCGAATGTCCTGGATTCAGAGAGGACTGCATATAGTCTGGGCTCCTTGCAGAAAGAGACATTCTTATTCCCAGAAGAACAGAACAGACCTCACATTTTCTACTGTTTTTACTGCAGGTTTTTGAAGATCTGTTGGAATTGCTGAGCACAGCCACATTTGAGAGGACAAACGTCAAACTTTGATTTTTTTCAACAGGTTATTATTGTTTTGTCTCGTGGAGTGTTGACCAACATTTTGGAGGACAAAAACCAGCTTGGAGATTTTTCTGCTCTTTGTTTTGAGCTCATAACATCAGGTATGTTCCACACTTTACCAAATTCCTCCCTTGTGTTCTATTTAGTCTGTAAAGCAAAAATACTAATAGATTTGTATAATTTCATGATGTCACTCATGTTATCAAGCTTTTACTGCCTTTTGTACAAACAGCCATTTTCAGTCAAGCTCAGGTTTTAAGACAGTGTACCATGTCTAATATTTATTTACATTTTCACAGAAATAATGGATCCCAAAGGAGTTTGTCCTGAAGAGGAAGCCTTGCACTTCATTGCTTCTGAAAAGGACAAAGACATATTTCAGAAGAAATTCATCAGTGAAGACAAAGGTATGCTTTTGTTTGAGAATATAAAGTTTTCTGTTTAATACTCTGAAGCAGGTTCTACTTTTAAAGAGCCTCATTGGGTTAGTGTGGGGTACGACACTGAGCTGCATATCACTGCAGTTTGTGTTTATTATCTACCGTAAAGAACGATTTTATGTTCTCAAGGTTCAGCCAATTTGAAGTCACAGCTCTAGATTGTGGGAATGTTAATGCAAAACTCAATGAAACCCTGGTCATGTTTTTCAGGTTATGGAGTTATTGCCACCAAAAACATTGATCCAGGAGAATTCTTGCTGGAGTATGTTGGAAGACATATCTCTGGCTCTGAAGGAGAGGACCTGTTGAAAGAGTTCTCAGCTGAAGATGCAGCATTTTTACATTTCTACAACTTCCAAGGACACAACTTCTGGTGAGTGTAACTGCATGAACGTTCAAACTTTGAATCTAAGCCCAGGAATGAATAGAATTGATCTCTTGTTTTTCAGCATTAATGGCAGCAAAGACACAGCAAGACTTGGAAGATTCATAAATGATGATCACGTCAAGCCAAACAGCAAAATTAAAATAGTAAGTAACGGTCTGAAGTCTGTGTTAATTTAGTCACTGTTTCATTTAACAAACGGACTGAAATCATTTGTACCTATGTGACCAACAGATATTGGACGAGCAACAAAAACCACATCTGTGTGTATTTGCAATCACAGAAATTCTTGCAGGAGAAGAAATTGTCTACAACTATGAAAATACCAACTGTCAATGGCGACAGGTATGTAACTATTATTTACATCTATTAATATTTTATTCGAGGCATGTTTCAGTAAATGTTATGAATCTCAGATATGACTTTTTTCAACTCTCATTTTTTAATATATTATTTTCTATATTTGTTTTCACCACTGGGTTAACAAACCAAATTCTGTGTAATAAATTAAAGCTGTAATTGTTGTTTTTTTAGAAGACATCTTCATTTTCTTCTATTGAACACATGGAAAAAGAAGGTAAAGATGTGTGAAAGTTTTTATTTCGTTTATTGAATAAATTCATAAAATTTTTCCATTATGTTTACGCTGAAAGATAATTCATAAGATAATTGATACTCTATTGTCTCATCGTTTTTTTGACTTTTTTTTGCTTGATTTTAAAGGAATCCCGATGGAAGAGCTCACTAGAAGATCTCAAGTCTGAGTCTGGTGTGATGGAAATTCATGGCCTTGAATTCAACCCAAACATAAAGATTGCAAATGGATGCAATGGAACAGAAGTCTTTCCAGGACTCTTCCGCAATGATCCTGTGGCAGTCAAGAGATTTCCTAAACATATCGGCAAAACCCAATTGAAAACAGCCAACTTTCTATGTTCAGACAGATTAAAAGCAAAACATCTGTTGCAGCCGCTGACTGTGATTGAAGACACTTACTTGGCCTATTTAGTCTTTCCTCTTTGCGAATATAATCTGAAAGACCTGATTGAAAATAAGATTTTTCCTGAGAGACAGAACCTGACTGAGCAGTGGAGACTGGGAATCTGTGAGGAATTATTGCTGGGACTTCAGGAACTCCACTCACATGGAATGTTGCACGGAGACCTGAAGCCTGAAAACATCCTGTTTGGTAAAGGAAACTTAATGGGAAAACTGTACAGTCAATTTATTCACAAATGTTGACAATCAACATGCTAATTTTGATAAAATTATGTTTTGATATTTATGTGACTAAAGATATTTTATTTGTCTACAGATATCAACAATAAAAATGTGCATTGGAGACTTTGGAGCAAACAGAAATCTGGATCATGAAGACACTGCATCATTTTCTCAATTAGGTGGAAATTTGTCCTGGGCCAGTTATGAGGATGTAGGAGTTATAAAAAGCAAATACAATATGGAGTCAGATATCCAGGTGTGTTGACCTTAAAATGCTCGTTAAATTGTATACTAGATACTAGCATTGTTTGTTGCTCTATAATTTTGTTCAATCATTACCAACTGTTTGGCTTATTATAATAATAATAATAATAATAATAATAATAATAATAATAACAATAACAATTATTATTATTAAAAAGACTTATTATTGACTCTGCATAGTTTGACTTGGAGGACATGGTTTTAATGTAATCCTTTACATTTTAGGTAGCTGGGTGCTTGGTGCATTACATCCTGACAGATGGACAACATCCTTTTCAAACTACAACACCTTACTTCAGTGACCCCATCGGGTTGACTCTTAACATCAGAACGGCCAACTTCATTCTTCAGTGTGAGGAAAGATGGAGCGGGCTAAAAGACATCATGACTCGGATGCTGTGTAAATCAGTTGAAGAACGTCCCACCATTGAAGAATCCCTGAAGGCTCTCAATTGTAAGTAGCATTACTTTAAATATAATCTATAACTTTATGGGCTGGGAAACACTATCTTAAATTATACATGAAAACTGATTAACACTGTTTTGTCTCATTTACAGGTTTGACACATCAGTCTGATAAAACTGCATCCACAAGCAACACTGGGCTTGAGAATCAAAGTGAGGTAAGTCATTGTTTTCCAGTAGGGTCGGGCAACATAAGGTTACTTTACTGTAAGACACTTAACGTCTTTCTACTAAAGAAATTCTATTTGACTTTTTAATCAGATACTCTTGTCATTGATATATTCATTAATTCACTACTTTTGTTGTTATTGCAGGATGGAACCCATACAACAAATTACTGGCCTGAAACTTCAGAAGAGATGGACATTGGAGAGAGCTCTGTCAGCGATCTGCTTGACATTCCTGACTGTAACTTGTTGCTTTCATCTCCGTTGATAGAAGAGGAATTTTCTGATTTTGAAACGGTAATAAAACATTTAATTGTATAAGTTGCGGTGAAGAAAATCATAACTGTGTATAAAGAATTGATGCGAATATGACATTCTCTTCTATGCAAAGTAATTAATAAGCTATATTTTTTTCAGAGCATTAAGAAAAAGGGTTCCCGTTGTCTGGTCATCTCGGATGAAGAAGAAGATGATGACTCACAACCAAAGGAAGACGAAATTACAGAACATGGAGTAATCCTCAGAAAAACACCTTCTAATGCTGAACAGAACTCACACGGCAGTAGCTCTCAACAACATAACGACACAGTCAAAAAATCTTCAAAAAAACATAAAGTCACAGTAAAAACATCTTCAAGCTCTGCACACCAACGTGTCTATGACAAGAAGAATTATTGTCTTTACTGTGAAAAGCCTTATTCAAAACTCACAAGACATCTGAGGCAGAAGCATTCAGACAAACTTGACGTTGCCAAGGCACTCGCACAGAGGAAAGGATCAAAAATGCGATCCTTGCTTTTGAGCAAAATAGCAAACATGGGAAACTATGAGCACAACTGTTCTGTCCTGACCTCTGGGGAAGGAGAAATCATCCCAAAACGGCAAGCAGTATGTGAGGTAGCTGCAGAGGACTACCTACCATGCAAGTTTTGCTTTGCTATGTACGTGAAGACAGATCTCTGCAGACACCTCAAGCTTTGCAAACTCCAAGTGAAAGAATCTGTCCCGGTATCAAGAAGAGTTCGGACAAGTTCTTCCTTCACGTTACCCAAGAATACTACGATTTCCATTGGACTTACACAAGTTCTCCAGGAGATGACGTATGACGATATCACGCAGTTAGTGAAGGCCGACCCCCTCATTATTTCATTGGGTGAGAGAATGTTCCTTGAAAATGGAGAATTTGAACTATATCAGGCAGATATTAGAAATAAGATGAGGGAACTTGCCAGACTTGTTCTTGTGGCAAGACAGATTGATAATCATGTTGTCTTTTTGAAGGACATGATTTGCCCAAGAAGTTTCAACCTGGTCCTTCAGGCTGTAAAACAGTTGACTGGGTTTAATGAGTTATCCAACAGATTCGCAGAGCCTTCAACAGCACTAAATCTGGGACATTCTCTTGAGAAAGTGTCATGCATTTTGCAAGGAGAGGCGCTGCGTCAAGGGGATCTTAAATTAAGTTCAAAAGCAAAGAATTTTGCCAAGTTAATTGAACTGGACTGGTCAACACATGTGTCAACCAATGCCCTGAAAAGTCTTCCGTTTACTTGTTTAAATGGAGAATGGGTGGAAAGTACAAGGTGTTGGTTGTCTATGTAAACGTATCACCAGCATTCTGAAATTAAAATATGAGCTTTGCTCAAAGCGAGCCAGTCAAGGCAGCAGGCTGATTATTCTGATGGAGGTTTCTTGCTGTTAAAGGGAGTTTTTCCTTCCCACTGTTGCCAGTGTGCTTCTATGGGAGACTGCAGTGAAGTGAAGATTCAACACTTTCTGCTGGGTTCTTGTTGGAGAATTTGTGATATAATCAAATATTTGTTATTTTCATCTATCTTTATTTTTTATGCTTTCCTTTTAGTTAATATTATCATAGGATTAAGAATGTTTCTATATTGTTGATTTCTGTCACTGTGAAGATTGACTACTCTGTTTGAGGTCCGGAACCTTTGCATCTTCTGAGATTACAGTTTGTTTGTTGTCTCTCTGGACCATAAAACTAAAGTTTCTTGGGACATCTAGCCTTTGATCCGCTCTCCTGCTAGGTGTCAACTCTTTCCCTCTGGGTGGCATCTGTGGGCCCTTTTGTCCTCCTGTCAAGGCAATAGTGACTGCAGACATCCTGCTCCGTTCCCGGGATTCTTTGAGTTGTATGCAAACGACCCATGAGAACTAGCACTGTAGCTGTGTGATGAATAGTTAACCCATCCCTTTTAGAGCTACAGTGTCCTTGTGTAACCAGAGTGACCTAAGGAAATAAAAGGCGTTGAGAGCCAAGACGTACTCAGAGTGTGTTGGAGATTGTAACTAAGTACGTCTCTGGGGCACTCTCCTCGCGAGTAAAACTCATCTGATGTGTCGTGTCTTTCTTTCTCCATAGGTAAATAACAAATGTTAGGGGTTTGAACCTAACAGTTCTTTTTGAAATTGAGAACTTTTCCTGACTGGCTTTTATGTATCCTGCCCTGAGAAAACATTCATTGTAATCTGGCACTGTAAAAATAAGCTGAATTAAATTGCTGAAGCTAGTTAAGCTAATGCCTTCACTGTCATGTCCAGATTTTTTTAAGACTCATTTTATTTTTTGTTTTAGCTTATTCATAAGTAGCTCAAACCTTCGGAACTTCTTTCTTGAGTTTTACTGAAAAGCTGGATAAATGTTAAACAAAACATCTAAACTCTAAACTTACTATACCTCATATTTTCATTTACATGTTAATCTATTGTTCTTTGGTTAGACCTTCAGTCTCACATCTGAAAAGGTTTAATGTGTCACTCATGTTTTTCCAGTGGATCACATTTCAGGAAGCAGTGACAACAATATCACTTTGTTAAAAAAAAATTAAACTACAAATTAGGTTTTGTTCATATTATAATTGTTTAATTTTGTTTTACATTTCTCTTCTTTATTTTTTTCAGCCATCTTGGACATTGTGTGTCTCTTTATGCTCAGTGGGAGCCTGTCATTCCGTGCTTGCCATCACTGAGTCCCTGTCATTCCATTTAGACCAAGTGAGGTTCAAATCAATAAATAAAATGTATTTTTATAACTATACAATGAGGCAACTGTATTACATTTGACTGTAAAATGATAATGTTTAAATAGTAGCTGTCTGTTTAGTCTCCCGCAGGGAATCATATTCAGTGGCCATAGACAAACTTTTGTAGTAGAACTATTGTGCAAGTTTGCCTTAATTTACCATTAAACCATCAGAGTGAAGGATTCTGTGAACCAGACAATAGAACAACACGTGTTTGTTCCTAGTTTTAACAAGACACATCTACTCTTATAAAAATCTTCTGGATAAATTCTTGTTTTAGTATTGCTATTATTGTTAAAAGAAAGTGTCACACCAATACTCACTACCGCTGGTTTGTCTTTTTAAAAATGCATGGGGGCGGGGCATTAGAGCAATCCTGTTGTGATAACTTCCTGAAGGGGGTTGTTTCAGAAAGAGCAGGAGGTTTCAAAGAGGCAGACGCCCAATTAAATTATGAAGTCATTTCTTTTAAGTCATATTTATAAAGAGAACATTTTTATAACAATTCAAGGCAATAGTTCCTTTATTGTGCTATAAAATGTCTCTGTGTGCCTAGAAAATGCATAATTCTGGCCCTATATGGAAAATCAGTTAAGCTCAAGTGGTCCAGCACGTCCACCACTGAATGGATAAAGTAAAAAGAAAGAAATAAAAATACCCCAACAAGATTAAGATTTAGAAATGGTTTAGTCCAAGTCTGGAATTAGATCAGTTTAAGATATTGTGGCATGACCTTAAGCAGAATGTTTCCACTTCCAGTCAACTAACCTTGCAGTGTTAGCTGACTGGAAACCCTGAAGAAGAAAGGAGCCACAGTACTGCACAGTGAAGGGAAACCCTCATTGTTAGCAGCTGTTGCTGCCAACAGTCAGTTAGCAGGCTGAGGGGTTGAATCCTTTTTCACACATGACCAGGTTGGTTTGGAAAGCTTTTTACTCATTACTAAATAAAACTGTCCTGTGAAAACTAGTTTTCTATTTTATTTGGGCTATTCTCAGGCCACAATTCATTCCTTAATGTTAGACATGCCCAACCCCACCCAGCTGTCTCCTAACACTTTAGTCATGTCACAGTTCAGACGTTCATCCCCAAAATGAAATGCTTTTCTCCAAATATTGAGCCAATTAGACGTAACATTGTATCTGAGTAAAACGCCATTTCTACCTGAGGAAACACTGGATAGTTTTTAGGAGGATTCTGTTTGGTGTTTCCAGTATTTGAATTTTGATATTTATTTGAGTCCTGCTTTCTAGCTGCATCATGCAACTTGTATAGAAAAGATGTTTGTTACACTGTGCCATTATTAATGCATGTCTGAAACAAACAGCTGGCTAACGCCGTTCTCATATCAGCAGGTTTATTGACAATCAAGAGTGAAATGCTGATATGAGAAAATATGTTGTCACAGTGTAACATAAAACAATCTGTGAAAAAATGTCACATATTGCAAACTGACACAACTCAGTCAGAAACAACCAACCATAGCCAGAAGGAAAGTCTTAGTGCTGACAATAACACTGGGAGGTGGAGGATCTTCATCTTTTCATATTATAACATGTCAACATGATGAAACAATTTTTGTAAGTTACACACTGCAGCTTCTAACTATTGTTCATTTATGTTTAACTCAGTCTCACTTTGGTCAGTCATGCTTTTGTATTTAGTTATGTCCTTAAAAATATCCCAAGCTTTGAACCTCTCACAGAGCTCATCTGAACACCATCAAGGAGAGAGCTAACCAGAAAACATTGAAACCTTTAGTCCTGCTTGTTTGCCTTCAGCCAGACAGCACACAGAAAGAAGGTGCTGCTGTGAAGCGTCATGTTGTTAGGAGGCTGTTGTTCAATAAGGACGAGAAAGTTGCTCAGAGTTCATGGAGCTCAATAAAAGACAAACAGGAAGAAACCCATTTAAAGAACTTGGCACAAGAGTAAAGAAGAGGCATCTTCCAGAATCTACATTGAAATGGTTTCGATCAATGCATTTGAATATGTTACAAATGCCTCGTCAAACTCTATGCTTAAATTCAATCGAGAATCAATAGCAAGACTTAAAACCTGCTCCTCATCAGCGGCTCTCGGTCGTTCTGACTGAAGTCGAGTTATAATACTCTTCAAAGGAAAATTAGCCGGATGGACAAACCTTTTAGACTTTCCCCAAAACCTGCACTTGCAGCAGGAGTTGGTTCTACAAAGTGCTGACTCAGGGCTGCTGAATACAAAGATCATCATACTTTTCAGATTTATGAAACAAGTGCAGAGAATGACTTTCTTTTTGCTTGTTTCGCTTCATTATTATGCACTAGTTTGTGTTGGTGTATCACATCAAGTTCAACAAAAAACATTTTGCTATCATTCTTGAGCAGTTGGGTTTTATTCATGCATGTGTTTTCTCTTGTTAATTTCTGTTGGGTCTTGCCATATTCCATTCATTTCTCTGTGTTCATTAATTTAGCAAGGTGTTCCCACATTAGTTCATATTTTTGTTTTAAATTTTGTTGTTTATTCTTGTGTTCCTTGTGCATTTAGATTTATTCTAGATGTGTCTCAGTCTTCTTGGTTTGAAGATCCTTTTGTATTTCAGTGAAGCTCCCTCTCTTCCTCAGTTTCTCTTTTTTCATTCTGGGACAGCTGCTCCACATTGCCTTGGTTTAGTTCACCTGGTTCCTTTTGTTATTTTTCACTCCCCTCAGTATTTAAAGTCTTGGTTTCTATTGTTCATTGCTGGATTTTTCCATTACCCTGTCTGTGCTACATGTTCTGTTTAGCCTGTTCAAGATCAGCAAGGTTGTTTTATTTATTTCTTGTTTTGTTTTTTTTAATTAAACCTTCAACATTCTAATATTTCAAGTTCTTACCTACTTTCAACAAACAAAAGATGACACATTTTAGTTTGGTGTGGTGGCAAAGTGTGAAAAACGTGAAGGGTTCTGCGCAGCGTTGGGAGGCGGTGTCCCTGCAGCAGGCTTCGGGAGCCTCAGTGATCTGAAACAGAACCATAACCCGATGCAGGCTTCAGTGAATATGTGCTTCAGTGCTCCTGCTGAGCGACTGCATATTTGAAATGAATAACAGCGGTGCTCGGCTCCCACTGGTTTCTATTTCCTCAGAGTGCAAATTGCTGGAGTCTCATTTTCTGAAAATAAACATGTCTGCAGGCGGACACACTGGACATAAGTCTTCATTCTGCCTCTGAGGTGCTGTTAATGAAACTACAAATAAAAACAAACCGCTGTCAACAGGAAAGGAAGTTATTCCAACATTTATTACAATACAGACATTTTGATGACCTCATTTCACACTGATCAGACAATAAGCAAGAAAATAAATGTGATTATGTATTTAATCTGCATTGGAGACTAAACTGATATTTTTCATATATTTATGCTGTCGTTCAATCCATTTATATTGCCTCTTTTATTCATTGGCTTGTTTACTTTTGGAGCTTATAACTGTCTCCTGTGTGTAATATATTTGTCTCTGCTTTGAATATCATCTGTTCATTTCTCTCTGAATGTCGTAGCTCATTTTCTGTTTGCAAACTCTGAGTCTTTGATGTCACTTTGATTGGTTTTAAGATTCTCTTCTTTGCAGTGGTTAAATTGGGTGTAAATGGAAACGGATGGAAGTAAGAAAATGAGACAATGAAGAGAAAACGACAAGCTTTGCACTTATTACAGCATCATCAGCTACATGTTCCTTTTAGGAAGATTTAGTCATTATCTGGTACAAGACACTGTAAGTTAATAATGATTTGAATTGAGCTTACAGTTTTCTTTTCTGGTGATTGTCTTGTGTTAAAAACTGACCTAAATACTTGACCTACAGTGTATGCAGGTCTCACCCAAAATAACCAATGTGCTGAGAGTGAATTTATGCTAATAAGTGTTGAACAAGTATTTTGTTTTTTCAACCTTCTTAGAACAATGGTGCTACAGTTTGAGTCAATTATTTCACTTCGTCCTAAATGTCTTCAACAGGTTAACCGGTGAGAGTGGAACTGACTGCTGGCAGCATGATTATATGAACAGAAAAATGTACGAAACACATTTTACATATTTCAATCTGTATTGAAAAAATGTGTGTGTGCGTGTGTGTGTGTGTGTGTGTGTGTGTGTGTGTGTGTGTTGGCCTTCCAAATGAGAGGCGGACAAAAAATTGGTTCCTTGAAAACAAGAAGCATAGACTGCAGCAGAGTTAATACTGAATACAATTTTTTTATGAGAATGACAGTTACCATCGTTGGACTCAGAAATTATGAAGTATTAAAACGTGATGATAAAAGAGATCAGATCCAGAGAATGAGAAGCATCTTTGTTTTGTTATCATTCTAAAAATGAAACAGCAGACTTTCATGCAAAACTGCATGGAGCATTTTATTATTATTATTATTATTATTATTATTATTATTATTATTATTATTATTATTATTATTATTATTATTATTATTATTATTATTATTATTATTATAAACAAAATGACATCAATAAGATGGGCAGGGGGAAGAAGTCTGGTTTGAGTAGAGAGCCAGTGCAGGGCGGACATTGTTTCTCCTTCACACAGTAAACAAAGATGCATCAACCATGTCGGTGCAAATCAAACTTGTGCATAAAAACTGTCACGGATCATGAAGCACAAACATCAAGCTGCCACCAAAGCTTCGGGCGAGAACCTGTTCACACAGATGATGAGACAATAATAAACATTTATAGAAATGTGTAAAACACCGTTTGCCTCCTCCTCTCTGGAGAGCAACATCATGGAGAAAAACAAGAGCTTCCAACTCTGATAAAGAAATACAGACATGTTGTTTAAATAATCCAATAGTTGCTCTATGATTGTCATATTGCAGTGGCTGAACCCAAATTCAGGCAGAGTAGGAGGCGGAAGGTAACGGTTACTGTAGTTCTTTAAATGAGAAAGACAATAAACTTGCAAATACTCAGAGATGGCAGTAAAGGAAAGAGAGACAGAAAGTGGGGAAGTAACAAGAGAATCCAGAGTAGAGGGAGAGAAAGAGAGTAATCTGATTACTGACCAGCACAGTGGCTGACTGGTGCAGGTGAGAGAAGGGTACTTGAGTGAGAAAAATGGCCTTTATAGGTTTCAGAATCAAATGCACAGGTTTATGCGTATGCATAGCCATAAACGATACATGCTGGAAGCATATCTGTATAAATATACCCAACTGGAGAAGAAGAAAGAGCAAAAACTTTATATCCAATATATGTCCACAATTTTTTTTTTAAACCTATGACTTTTAGAAGGCAAACATATTCTTCATAGACCTTGCCAATCATATGCGACTTGCACAACAGCATATTAGATAGAAAAAAATGTTTAAAAAATGTTCTAAAAAGACCTCAGAAATTTTGTGAATCTCAGAAATTTTAAAGAATTTTTAACTTTCTTTACTTTTCAAACTCAGAAATTTCCAAACTTTTCTTAAAAAAAAATCTGAAATTTATCTAAAAATGTCCAAGCTGTTTCTTTCGATTGGCTCTAATATTCAGTCATAAATTTGATATGCTTTGATCATGAGGTGAGTTTTACAATTCTCCTTTCTTCCTGCTTCAGGGTCGGTGCTAAAGTCTTCTTCTGCTCTAAAAAAACAACGACTCTGAAAAAGCCACTGAGCAACTGCTTATGACTGCCCAGTGTTATGAAGGGATCCTATTGGCTGCTGCTAAGAGACCTGAACAGCATTATTAGCCTCATGCCAAAGCTGTCTTATTCCAGGAAGTTCTGATCTTTATACTGATTCAAATTGAATTAAAGTCACAATACTCCCGTGGCTGCACTGAGATTGCTTCTTCATGAACCCTCCAGGCTGAGGTCCTCCAGGGTCGGAGCAGGAACATGTTGTGGATTGTTGAATCAAATCAGTTCTATTTACACAGCTCACTATCAAAACTAACTGACTGCGAGAGGAACACTGCGCTGTTCCTCCAGGCACCGCATCAAACAGCGTCCTCTATCCTGAAATGTTGAGTTAGAAAAAAAGAAACTAAAGACATCACAGGATGAGAAAAACTCATCCAATTTCAGACTTTTGCTCCTGAGGATGTTCACAGAGAAATTGGCCAAATAGTACATTTTTGGAATTAATAAATAGATATGACAGAGAAATTCAGATTCATTACCTCCGCAAACAACCAATCACAGAATGCAGGTCTAAAAGTAGAGGTGTACAACAGCAAACATACCGAAAACATCCAGTGCAGACCCATCGGTTCAGCACATGCAAACCAGGAAACGCAGCCTTCTTTTACAGCTGAACACGGGCAGAATGTTTCATATGTGATGTTGACATCATGTTGTTTCAAATGTTTCCCATTTCTTTATTTCAGTTGCATTGTAACATTTAGTTGAACATTTGTTCAGGCCGGGGGACTGACCTTCCTTCCTGTTCAGGGAGAATGTTTGTAAAATGAGATTGTTTGTTTTGAGAATTTCTCTTGGTTTAATTTGAGTTCAACAATTGTTTGAGTGCTTACCGTTCCTGGTGTCTCCTCGGCAGCGTGGAGCAGCAGAGGGAGACAAATGCCCCAAATGCTGCTGAAAAGCTCCTGTGGCACGTCAGATAGAAGGGTAATGCTCTGAGGAGTTATATTAAGTTACACTGACCTGACATCAGTTTAGCTATAATGATTTGCACATATCAAAGTTCCCCACGGGGGGGAGACACATCATCAGGACCTCAGGAGGTTCACATTGTTTCCATTAGCAGTGCTGCTTGTAGACCACAGAGCATGTCCTCTGGGTGACTCCTTCACATGTGTAACACACAGCACTCACATACATGCTCATGAGTTCTAGAGTGTTTTGCATGCTGAGCTAGAATTAAGTACAACTAACAAGTTGCTAAAGTCGCTCTGTTCTTGTGATCATAACAACCATCGGCAGACCTGGAATTAAGCACTAATGTCAAATAAAGTGAATGTAACTAAAACATGAACCAGATGTATTTCTGTATTTATTTATTTCAGTAATTACTGAATTCAAATGTTACATTGTTTTGAGTAACAAAGAACTTGAGAAGAGTTGAGATAAATTAATCATCCTTTTCATCCTTGTCCCCTTTCTGCACCCCATAGATATATTTCTAGATCCGCCCCTGCTTGTACTTTTATCTGTTTGGTATTTGTAAATATTTTTTGAAACCAGAGAAGTAAAGCATGGATCTAATTCCTCTTTAAACCTCTTATGGCCACATTTGGCCTCTGGGCCTTCAGTTTCACACTTGTGATGTAGATAAGATGCCCAGTCGTTTGCTTAGTGCAGAAGGTGAGCACCACCATTCAAAAACAAATGCAACCATTCACTCTTTTGTTCCTCCGAATGTCCTGGATTCAGAGAGGACTGCATATAGTCTGGGCTCCTTGCAGAAAGAGACATTCTTATTCCCAGAAGAACAGAACAGACCTCACATTTTCTACTGTTTTTACTGCAGGTTTTTGAAGATCTGTTGGAATTGCTGAGCACAGCCACATTTGAGAGGACAAACGTCAAACTTTGATTTTTTTCAACAGGTTATTATTGTTTTTGTTGGAGGACAAAAACCAGCTTGGAGATTTTTCTGCTCTTTGTTTTGAGCTCATAACATCAGGTATGTTCCACACTTTACCAAATTCCTCCCTTGTGTTCTATTTAGTCTGTAAAGCAAAAATACTAATAGATTTGTATAATTTCATGATGTCACTCATGTTAACAAGCTTTTACTGCCTTTTGTACAAACAGCCATTTTCAGTCAAGCTCAGGTTTTAAGACAGTGTACCATGTCTAATATTTATTTACATTTTCACAGAAATAATGGATCCCAAAGGAGTTTGTCCTGAAGAGGAAGCCTTGCACTTCATTGCTTCTGAAAAGGACAAAGACATATTTCAGAAGAAATTCATCAGTGAAGACAAAGGTATGCTTTTGTTTGAGAATATAAAGTTTTCTGTTTAATACTCTGAAGCAGGTTCTACTTTTAAAGAGCCTCATTGGGTTAGTGTGGGGTACGACACTGAGCTGCATATCACTGCAGTTTGTGTTTATTATCTACCGTAAAGAACGATTTTATGTTCTCAAGGTTCAGCCAATTTGAAGTCACAGCTCTAGATTGTGGGAATGTTAATGCAAAACTCAATGAAACCCTGGTCATGTTTTTCAGGTTATGGAGTTATTGCCACCAAAAACATTGATCCAGGAGAATTCTTGCTGGAGTATGTTGGAAGACATATCTCTGGCTCTGAAGGAGAGGACCTGTTGAAAGAGTTCTCAGCTGAAGATGCAGCATTTTTACATTTCTACAACTTCCAAGGACACAACTTCTGGTGAGTGTAACTGCATGAACGTCTAAACTTTGAATCTAAGCCCAGGAATGAATAGAATTGATCTCTTGTTTTTCAGCATTGATGGCAGCAAAGACACAGCAAGACTTGGAAGATTCATAAATGATGATCACGTCAAGCCAAACAGCAAAATTAAAATAGTAAGTAACGGTCTGAAGTCTGTGTTAATTTAACAAACGGACTGAAATCATTTGTACCTATGTGACCAACAGATATTGGACGAGCAACAAAAACCACATCTGTGTGTATTTGCAATCACAGAAATTCTTGCAGGAGAAGAAATTGTCTACAACTATGAAAACACCAACTGTCAATGGCGACAGGTATGTAACTATTATTTACATCGATTAATATTTTATTCAAGGCATGTTTCAGTAAATGTTATGAATCTCAGATATGACTTTTTTATCTCTCATTTTTACTATATTATTTACTATATTTGTTTTCACCACTGGGTTAACAAACCAAATTCTGTATAATAAATTAAAGCTGTAATTGTTGTTTTTTAGAAGACATCTTCATTTTCTTCTATTGAACACATGGAAAAGAAGGTAAAGATGTGTGAAAGTTTTTATTTCGTTTATTGAATAAATTCATAAAATTTTTCCATTATGTTTACGCTGAAAGATAATTCATAAGATAATTGATACTCTATTGTCTCATCGTTTTTTTGACTTTTTTTTGCTTGATTTTAAAGGAATCCCGCTGGAAGAGCTCACTAGAAGATCTCAAGTCTGAGTCTGGTGTGATGGAAATTCATGGCCTTGAATTCAACCCAAACATAAAGATTGCAAATGGATGCAATGGAACAGAAGTCTTTCCAGGACTCTTCCGCAATGATCCTGTGGCAGTCAAGAGATTTCCTAAACATATCGGCAAAACCCAATTGAAAACAGCCAACTTTCTATGTTCAGACAGATTAAAAGCAAAACATCTGTTGCAGCCGCTGACTGTGATTGAAGACACTTACTTGGCCTATTTAGTCTTTCCTCTTTGCGAATATAATCTGAAAGACCTGATTGAAAATAAGATTTTTCCTGAGAGACAGAACCTGACTGAGCAGTGGAGACTGGGAATCTGTGAGGAATTATTGCTGGGACTTCAGGAACTCCACTCACATGGAATGTTGCACGGAGACCTGAAGCCTGAAAACATCCTGTTTGGTAAAGGAAACTTAATGGGAAAACTGTACAGTCAATTTATTCACAAATGTTGACAATCAACATGCTAATTTTGATAAAATTATGTTTTGATATTTATGTGACTAAAGATATTTTATTTGTCTACAGATATCAACAATAAAATGTGCATTGGAGACTTTGGAGCAAACAGAAATCTGGATCATGAAGACACTGCATCATTTTCTCAATTAGGTGGAAATTTGTCCTGGGCCAGTTATGAGGATGTAGGAGTTATAAAAAGCAAATACAATATGGAGTCAGATATCCAGGTGTGTTGACCTTAAAATGCTCGTTTAATTGTATACTAGATACTAGCATTGTTTGTTGCTCTATAATTTTGTTCAATCATTACCAACTGTTTGGCTTATAATAATAATAATAATAATAATAATAATAATAATAATAATAACAATAACAATTATTATTATTAAAAAGACTTATTATTGACTCTGCATAGTTTGACTTGGAGGACGTGGTTTTAATGTAATCCTTTACATTTTAGGTAGCGGGGTGCTTGGTGCATTACATCCTGACAGATGGACAACATCCTTTTCAAACTACAACACCTTACTTCAGTGACCCCATCGGGCTGACTCTTAACATCAGAACGGCCAACTTCACTCTTCAGTGTGAGGAAAGATGGAGCGGGCTAAAAGACATCATGACTCGGATGCTGAGTAAATCAGTTGAAGAACGTCCCCACCATTGAAGAATCCCTGAAGGCTCTCAATTGTAAGTAGCATTACTTTAAATATAATCTATAACTTTATGGGCTGGGAAACACTATCTTAAATTATACATAAAAACTGATTAACACTGTTTTGTCTCATTTACAGGTTTGACACATCAGTCTGATAAAACTGCATCCACAAGCAACACTGGGCTTGAGAATCAAAGTGAGGTAAGTCATTGTTTTCCAGTAGGGTCGGGCAACATAAGGTTACTTTACTGTAAGACACTTAACGTTTTTCTACTAAAGAAATTCTATTTGACTTTTTAATCAGATATTCTTGTCATTGATATATTCATTAATTCACTACTTTTGTTGTTATTGCAGGATGGAACCCATACAACAAATTACTGGCCTGAAACTTCAGAAGAGATGGACATTGGAGAGAGCTCTGTCAGCGATATGCTTGACATTCCTGACTGTAACTTATTGCTTTCATCTCCGTTGATAGAAGAGGAATTTTCTGATTTTGAAACGGTAACAAAACATTTAATTGCATAAGTTGCGGTGAAGAAAATCATAACTGTGTATAAAGAAGTGATGCGAATATGACATTCTCTTCTATGCAAAGTAATTAATAAGCTATCTTTTTTTCAGAGCATTAAGAAAAAGGGTTCCCGTTGTCTGGTCATCTCGGATGAAGAAGTAGATGATGACTCACAACCAAAGGAAGACGAAATTACAGAACATGGAGTAATCCTCAGAAAAACACCTTCTAATGCTGAACAGAACTCACACGGCAGTAGCTCTCAACAACATAACGACACAGTCAAAGAATCTTCAAAAAAACATAAAGTCTCAGCAAAAAAATCTACAAAACAACATAAAATCACAGTACAAACATCTTCAAGCTCTGCACACCAACGTGTCTATGACAAGAAGAATTATTGTCTTTACTGTGAAAAGCCTTATTCTAAACTCACAAGACATCTGAGGCAGAAGCATTCAGACAAACCTGACGTTGCCAAGGCACTCGCACAGAGGAAAGGATCGAAAATGCGATCCTTGCTTTTTAGCAAAGTAACAAACATGGGAAACTATCAGCACAACTGTTCTGTCCTGACCTCTGGGGAAGGAGAAATCATCCCAAAACGGCAAGCAGTATGTGAGGTAGCTGCAGAGGACTACCTACCATGCAAGTTTTGCTTTGCTATGTACGTGAAGACAGATCTCTGGAGACACCTCAGGCGTTGCAAACTCAAAGTGAAAGAACCTGCCCCTATAGCAAGAAAAGTTCAGACAAGTTCTTCCATGATGTTACCCATGAATACTACAGTTTCCATTGGACTTACACAAGTTCTCCAGGAGATGACGTATGACGATATCACGCAGTTAGTGAAGGCCGACTCCCTCATTATTTCATTGGGTGAGAGAATGTACCTCAAAAATGGAGAAGTTAGACGCCATCGAGCAGACATCAGAAATAAGATGAGGGAACTTGCCAGACTTGTTCTTGTGGCAAGACAGATTGATAAGCATGTTGTCTTTTTGAAGGACATGATCTGCCCAGGTAAATTCAACATGGTCCTTCAGGCTGTAAAACAGTTGACTGGGTTTGATGAGTCATCCAACAGATTCAGAGTGCCTTCAACAGCACTGAAACTGCGCCATTCTCTTGTGAAAGTGTCATACATTTTGCAAGGAGAGGCGCTGCGTCAAGGGGATGATGACTTAAAATTAAAAGCAGAGCAATTTGTCAAGTTAATTGAACTGGAATGGTCTACACATGTGTCATCCAATGCCCTGAAAACGATGTATCAGAAGAAATGGAATATGCCGCAAATACTACCTTTGTCAGAAGACATCAAAAAGCTCCAGGACCATCTGAAAAACCTTGAAAATTACTTCCAAAAAAATCTCATTGAACAACCAACCACAAAATCATGGAGTGAACTGGCTCAAGTCACCCTGGCACAGCTAATACTGTTCAATCGACGTCGCGAAGGAGAAGTTTCAAGAATGGAACTCAACACGTATTTACAGAGGAGCAAACACCAAATGCATGATGAAGTTTTGAACAGCCTTTCAGAATTTGAAAAAAAACTTTGTGAGAATCTCACCAGAGTAGAGATAAGGGGGAAAAGGGGCCGCAAAGTGCCTGTGCTGTTCCCACTAAATATAAAAGAGTCTGTGGATCTTCTGATTAAAACGAGAGAAGAGGTTGGGATTTCCCCCACCAATCCTTACATTTTTGCTCGTCCATTTTTTGGCTCCCAAGGGAACATTCGTGGATGTGACTGCTTAAAACGATTTGCTGAAAGCTGCGGAGCTGAACAACCACAGAATCTCACGTCAACCAAACTACGAAAGCATATCGCCACAGTTTCACAGCTCCTGAACCTGCGAAATCACGAGCTCGACCAGCTGGCAATTTTTATGGGACATGATATTGACGTCCACAGGGAATTTTACAGACTACCTGAAGAAACACTCCAAATCGCAAAAGTCAGTCGACTTCTTTTTGCTCTGCAAGGTGGACTGAGTAAATTTAAAGGCAAATCTCTTGACGAAGTCTTACCAAACATCACCTGTAAGTGAAAGATTTCAAAATGTATTTTATTTCACTGAAATAAAGCAAATTTGATATTTTTTCTTTTGTGAACAAAAAAAAAATAAATGTGCTTGAGTATTTACTGTAAACGTTTTGTTGCAGCTGAGGAGGAGTTCAGTTACTCGGATTCAGATGCTGAACCTGAAGGGACTCCTGTCAAAAAGTGTCAAAAAGGTAACTTTTCCTCTATGTTCACTATATTGATGGAAAAGGGAAAAAAAATCTTTCCACTTAATGAAGTATTCTTAAAATTTCCTTTCACTTCAACCTGATGTAAACATTTAATTGCTAACTATGTTTTTCAGGAACATCAAAGGATGTAAACTGTGCAGAAAGAACCGCATCACCCAAGGCAACTGGGGGCGTTAAAAAGTCGACATTACCATCAAGTAAACCAGGTATGTCATTCAATTCACCATGTGGAAAACTGTTTGCAGTATTAAAATGGTAAAGGAGCTGATCTTCAACCAGATTGCTCTGGCCTCAGGTTGAGTGTCTGTCTCCCTTCCTATTACCTCTGGACCCTAACACCAGAGTGCTAATCCCAAATCAGCTGCCGACAGTCCTTGATTTATCTCTGCAGAGGGAGAAATCACATACAATGTGTCTGCAAGACTTCTCTTTCATTGACAGGAATTACAGCATGCATATAATGGCAAAAGTCTCTCCCTCTACCAAAAGGGGAATTGGTTTACAACCTATTGATAAAATCTCAAACAGTTTTGTCATGAAATTCCACACAGCACCACATGGGTGTCACATTCTGCTGACTTTCTAACATCAAAGTGATTGGGCTGACCACCTGTGGACCAGAAAACAATAGGCATCTGTAGCATTAGCATTTGGCTGTGGGTTAAGAAACCAGGAAAATCTGTTTGAGGCCAATAAAACAACGTTCCCTGATAGTCCAGTGTCTACATGAAACTCTTGACTTTTATTTACCAGATTTGGTGTTTATCAATTTTTATTAATCAATTTATTAATTTTTCTCCTCCTTTTACATACAGAGAGAATCCGAAAACCCTGGTCAGAAGCAGAGAGAAAAACCATCTGCCATCATTTCAAGGACTTCTTGAAGAATCTGAAGATCCCTGGGAAACCAGACTGTCAAAAATGCTTAAATAATAATCAGATCCTAAAGGATAGTGGACGAGACTGGAAAGCAATAAAATATTTTGTGTACAACAAAATTTCAGCTATGAAGAAGAGCTAACAACAGGAATGATTGGGACCTAAATCTGGACAGTTCAATGTTAACCACCTGGAGACTGAGAGCTCGAATTATGGTGGTCCATATCAACGGACCATCAGCATTTTGAATTTAAAATGTGAGCAGTGGAGGCAGAGGGCTGATCATGCCCTGAGAGAACTTTTGTTGTGACTTGGCTGAACTGAATCGAATTGTTGTGGCTAGTTAAGCTAATTTCTTCTCTGTTAAGTCCTAATTTTTTTTGCTTATTTTTTTCTGTTCCTGACAAAATATTAGAACCTCTGTTTTTGAAATTGTATTATTATTATTATTATTAATATTTTTTTTTTAATCAATTATTATTTAAAAGTTCTATCACTGAAGGTGCAAAGACGGTTCTACTGTACAGCTTAGGAGAATCTTCAATTGACAATCTGTCTTGATAGTTTATCATGTGAAAAGCCATTTGTGCAGTAAAAGCATGTGAAAAACTCCTGGCTTGTGATTGTGTGATTGCATGTAGTTCAAAGTTCTTCCAATAAAGTTTGACTTAAAATACAAACCCATTTGCATTTGGGCACTTCTTTCTTGAGTTTTGCTGATTTGTTCAAAAGCTGGATAAATGTCTAAAAACAACAGAAGTGTAAGGGGTTGATTGTAGTATGATATATTTTTTTATTCAGCAATTTTGGACTTTGCATGTCATTTTGTGCTACTTATGTCATTACACAACAGGCATCAGTGGATTCCTGTCATTCCATATAAACCAAGAGTGGTCCTTTTCAACAAATCAACAACAAAAAATTGCTTTCAGATAAATGTAGATTAAGAAACCAAGTATATTATAGTGGAATGTAAAATATCATGCATGTTTAAAAAGTAGACATCAGTTCATTGAGTCTTTCACAGGTAGTGTTAGATGCGGAGCTGTGACCAAAGACTGACCAACATTCACGAACGATACGATTCTTCTGAACGGCTCTTTACAAAGAAAGACCCGACTGGAGCCTCACTGAGAGCCGTTCTTTATTCACCTGGTGCTTTGTAACTTGTTGCCAGTTGGTAAGAGTTCATAGTGGTTTACCGTGAGGGCATTGCTTTAATTACTATGTTTAATGTTGCAGACAGAGGTGGTTTCTGACATGGGCAATAGGGGCAACTGTCCAGGGTGTTATCTTGTTAGGGATGGCACAAGACCTCCGCGGATCTTTTTACAAAACAGAAAACAAAACAAAACAATTAAAGTTGTATTTTTGTTTTGTTTGTTTTCCTGTTTTTTGGGGGGCAGGGGATAATGATTAAATGATTAAAATGTAAAATGTAATGATATTGCATTTTAATCATTTATTTATGATCATGACCTCTATCCCTTTTGTTTGGTTTTAAGTTACCTCGGGGGGGTTCATGCTCTGTGTCTTTGGAAGGACAAATAGCAGATCTTCAGCCACTTTAAGAGGTTTTGGGAGAACGACCCCTCACCAGTAACACCAGTAAGAGGAAAGGAGTCATCTCAAAGAAGGAAATGACAAAAGTTATGGCTTCTTTCATTCAGGATATTAGTTTATGCAAGTCTCTCTCCTCATTGTCTCCCTGCTGGGATCTTCCTGGAGCAGAATCTGTGCACCTGCAGCTGGTTGGGATCATCAGCCAGAGAGAATTCAAGGAGCTGCTTGACCTCACTTCTCCTACAGTGGAATACTCTCTGGCTGCTAGATCTTCTCCTGCCAAACTTTATGTTTTTTGTGACTTTCTTGAGAAAACCTCAGCTCGTGTCTGTCTCTCATCCCCAGGTATAAGCCAGAACACAAACCCACATTCCCACCTGCAGCCACGAATGTCACCTGCCTGCTTGCTTCAGTTCACAGCTCATTCTTGTTGGAGAAACTTGAATTGGATTTCTCGATTGTTTGCCTGTATGTAGAATGCTTCTTCCTTCCCTCCAGGAGACGTAAGCTCATTTCTCCTTGTCCTATCAGATTTTCTGTCCTCTCCTTGACCCATCTCTTGGCTTCCAGACGAACCCTGGACCCAATCCAAAGAATCACCTGCAAGACACTTGTGCTGGTCCGTTTTGTAAATAAATTCTTAACTCACCGTTGCTTCATTGGTCCAAAGCTGCATGTGGGTCAGAGCCTAACCTTGAACATCACACTTTCACCTGCATTTGCATCTGGTATTTGTTTAATTGTTGCCCCTGGATGAGCTCAAACAGGTTTCTATAGAGGAGGAGGGGCTGGCTAAATGCTCTATGTTAATTGTGATTGTCCAGACTTGCATATAAATCAGTGGTGCTCTGGGCCCATTACCAGAGTAAAGTACTCTGATTTGATTCACAGAGTGGGGAGGAAAAACACCAATAAGTTATGAGTAGAATTTATAGGGATCTAGGACTAGTTGAAGATGTTGGCCTAAATATGTTGTAATTTTCCTCTTAACTAAAAATGTGCTGCTTGTGATACCCCAAAACTCATAATTACTTCATAAATATACATTTTTTGTTATGTTTTTCACCCATAAAGGCTGGCATTTTTTCACTTGATGGGTTGATTATGCTTTATGGTCCATTCTGTACTGGAAAATGCAGAGTAAATACAGGAAAGTAAAGTTTACCTAAGTTACTGTTAAGTCATATTGCATTTGACTGGTGTAATTTTAACTAATGCCACACTGTTTGGTTTGTTTTACTTTATGAATAAAATTCATTAAAACTTATCTTACTAACTCATGTAATCTTTGTTTTGCTACATTTATTTGATGATTTGAAATTTAATTAAGAAATTTAAGTTAGTAATAAAAACAAAAGAGAAAACATATGTTAAGTGAATACTTAAAAAAAAACGATATTAGCAAAACAAAGTGAACACAAGGTTTCTGTTCATCTGTCGAAGATATTTTCTTGTTTCAAAAATAACTGAGCACTAAAGATGATTAAATCTAGATTTTATCTTCTACAAGTAGTAGCTCCTACAGTACGCTCTTTCACTGAGGGTTTTAGTTTCAGGTGATTTAATTACACTGTTGCATGAATAATAATAATAATAATAATAAAAGAGCCAAATTATAATTGCTCAACATTTCTCAGTCATGCACATCATCTTTGCTCTTATACACTCAAGAAGCCTATTACTTCTGTAACAAGTAACAATACCTGTCCCATCAGAGATCTGACACACACACACACACACATACACGCACGCACGCACGTGTACGCAAACATAGCAAATTTATGACCAACACTCACTCACATACACACAGTAAGAACAACAAATATCATCACTGCATTTGTGACCCACACTCAATCAATGTCTCACCGTCACCGCAGACTTAAAGTATTTTTGTACATTAATTAGAATTATAGAGGTAACTGCAAACCAAACAAATGGGATAGAGGTCATGATCACAAATAAATGATTAAAATGCAATATCATTACATTTTACATTTTAATTATTTAATCATTATTCCCCTAACAAAAAAAAAACAGGAAAACAAACAAAAACAAAAATACAACTTTAATTGTTTTGTTTTCTTTTCTGTTTTGTAAAAAGATCCGCGGAGGTCTTGTGCCATCCCTAACAAGATAACACCCTGGACAGTTGCCCCTTGTAGGTTTGCAGTTGAAAAGATCAGAGTCCAGAAATTGTAGAGCTCTCATTTTTTTTTATCTTATTTTCAAACAGTTTCTTTCAGAGGTTACAACATGCCATGTTCACGCAAAAGGGAGAATCTCCCTCTGATCTAAAAACACCTGCCTTTTTAAAGCATTGGCTTCTCCTAAACCAGGGGTCGGCAACCCAAAATGTTGAAAGAGCCATATTGGACCAAAAACCAAAAAACAAATATGTCTGGAGCCGCAAAAAAATTAAAAAGCCTTATATAAGCTTTATAATGAAGGAAACACATGCTGTATGTATCTATATTAGCAATATTAGCCTACTATCAAAATGACTAAGTTGGCTACAAATACATAATGAGCCTTCACAATTAAATGTTTTTTTTCCCGCAGTGCATCCTAGAGAATGACGCACCACGTGACTACTCTGTTGCACGATGCCGCCTCAAGCTTTAACTTCATTACAATATTAATGAATTATGTTTCATTGCTTTGATGAAATTAAAGAAATGTAATAAAGAAATCAGATTTTTTGATGTCGCTTTTAATGGTGAGGATTCGAAAAAAACAACAACAAAATGGAACGTGCATAACGTGGCCCCTTATCTGGGCAACAAACAGTGCAACAAAAACGCAGCCTGCATTTATACAAATAAAACCGCAGCCTTTTGCAAATGTAGCATGCCTTCCTGGAAATGTCTTTCCACATTACTCTTTTTGTTATTTGACAACTTCTCGCTACATAGCAAACATTCAGGCAATCCTTCCACATTAGCAATGAATGCAAATGATTCGGTCCAAGAAACGTTGAAACCTCTGTTCTCCTCTGTTATTTTTTCTCTTTTTCCCTTTGGGATCCATGGCCCATCACACAGCCGCCGATTTGTTTACACCAGCCACCTGCCTGGCATCCCGCCCCTGCTGTTAGAAACGTGTGTCGCAGGCTATGACGCAAATCTTCGTTGACAGAAATTTTTAAATTTAATATTTAATCTACACATTTTTACAGCATTGGAAAACGTTAAGAATGTTTGTGTCATGTTTGTCCTCCTACAGAAACCATATTAAAACAAAAAATATATTTCCCTCCCCCCATCTTTTTTCCATTTTCAAACATTTTTGAAAAAAGCTCCAGGGAGCCACCAGGGCGGCGTTAAAGAGCCGCATGCGGCTCCGGAGCCGCGGGTTGCCGACCCCCGTCCTAAACTAATTAAGGGGTGGAGACAACATTTACCAGTAGAAAAAACATTTGTACTAAACTATATTCCTAAAAGAAAATTTACATTTCAACTAACAACTTCAAAACTAAAACAAAACAATCTGGGCCCCAAATTAAATCCAAAAACATCTCCCTTCCCTCTCAAACACTAAATTCTGAGGTTGATTGACAACACCAGGTCCTTGTCAGCACTGCTCATGGGCGCGCTTCCATGGCAACACCTGACCAGGTGACCTCAAAGAGAAGAAAAATGATTAAAGCAAAACACCAAATAAAGCAAGTTGCTTCCTCCAAACAAAATAAACTTAATAAATAAATTGGAATACAGAAGTACAAACATGTCACCTGTTCGGGAGGGGTAAATCCCTCACACTTCCCTCCTCTTCAAGAGGCTCGCGGTGATTCCCAGCGAGACAAAAAGTCTGCAACTGTGTTCTCTTTTCCTGGAATGTAGCTTATCTTAAATCGGTAAGGTTGAAGAGACAAGAACCATCGTGTTATGCGACTGTTTGTGTCTTTCATGGCTTCCAACCATTTCAGTGCCCGATGGTCAGTCTCCAAAATGAACTCTCTCCCCAGAAGATAATATCTCAGAGTCAATAGTCCATTTGATGGCCAGACACTCCAGTTCCACCGCCGAATATCTGGTCTCTCGCGGAAACAGCTTCCTACTGATGTAGGCGACTGGTTTCTTCTCCACTTCTCCCTGCAAAAGAACCCCACCAATCCCCCTGGCAGATGCATCAGTCTGTACAGTGAAGGGTAAAGTGAAGTTGGGGCTCTGAAGTACAGGTTCTTGACACAGTGCCTGCTTCAAATCCTGGAAAGCCCTCTCCTGTTCTTCTCCCCACACAATTTTTGCTTTTGAGGTCCCAGTAAGGTCAGAAAGAGGGGCTGCCCCTAGCAGAAAAGTTCCTGATAAATCGCCGATACCAACCTACCAGGCCCAAAAAGGACCTGACTTGTCTCCTAGTTGTCGGTCTTTCTGCTGCTTTAATTGCCTCCACCTTGTCTTTCACTGGCTTTATAACTCCTCCACCCAGGATGTGGCCTAAATATTGAAGCTCCTTCTTTGCCAATGAACATTTCTTTGGATGAATAGTCAAGCCAGCTTGCTTGATGGTCTGCAGGACTCGCCTCAGATTGAGGCCTGGAAGCTGGCTTCACATCTGCTTCCGATGAGGGTCCTGATTGCGCCTCAGCTTCAGTTTTCTGCTGCTTCTCCAGCTCATCTCTCAGATTGTTCATTTCAACCTGTATCTGGTGCCATCTCCTTTCGTGTTTACATTCTTCTTTGTCCCATCGATCAACAAAGTCACTCTGGAACTGAAGACATCTTTCTAGCATGGCAGCAATGTTGTTCATGTCCACAGATGGTTCATCACTGGAGTGCAAAGTCGACTGACCTGTAGCTCCATCCTGCTCAGCATCCTCCACCGGAGCTGCTCCTGCCACTTTGAGGCCTTTCGTCTGCTGCTTTGGACTCATAATTAGCTCTTTTTCTGGATATCAGCGTCGCGTCCCACTTCTGACACCAAATGTAGGTTTGCAGTTGAAAAGATCAGAGTCCAGAAATTGTAGAGCTCTCACTTTTTTTTTATCTTATTTTCAAACAGTTTCTTTCAGAGGTTACAACATGCCATGTTCACGCAAAAGGGAGAATCTCCCTCTGATCTAAAACACCTGCCTTTTAAAGCATTGGCTTCTCCTAAACTAATTAAGGGGTGGAGACAACATTTACCAGTAGAAAAAACATTTGTACTAAACTATATTCCTAAAAGAAAATTTACATTTCAACTAACAACTTCAAAACTAAAACAAAACAATCTGGGCCCCAAATTAAATCCAAAAACATCTCCCTTCCCTCTCAAACACTAAATTCTGAGGTTGATTGACAACACCAGGTCCTTGTCAGCACTGCTCATGGGCGCGCTTCCATGGCAACACCTGACCAGGTGACCTCAAAGAGAAGAAAAATGATTAAAGCAAAACACCAAATAAAGCAAGTTGCTTCCTCCAAACAAAATAAACTTAATAAATAAATTGGAATACAGAAGTACAAACATGTCACCTGTTCGGGAGGGGTAAATCCCTCACACCCCTATTGCCCATGTCAGAAACCACCTCTGTCTGCACCATTAAACATAGTAATTAAAGCAATGCCCTCACGGTAAACTACTATGAACTCTTACCAACTGGCAACAAGTTACAACGCACCAGGTGAATAAAGAACGGCTCTCAGTGAGGCTCCAGTCAGGTCTTTCTTTGTAAAGAGCCGTTCAGAAGAATCGTATCGTTCATGAATCTTGGTCTGTCTTTGGTCACAGCTCCCCATCCAGCGCAGTGACTCACAGCTTTTTTCCCTGCACAAACTGTAGCATCACGTCCACAGAAAGTCTTACCTTCCTGTGAGTTTCTGTTTTAAATGACGATAAAAGTTAGACTAGTCCACCGTCTGTGAAAGCGCCATCTGATGATGTTTGTGACTTAACCGTTAAACAGTCATCTGCCGCTCAGAGAAAACCACTGCGAAGGAGGCGATGTGTGACAGTGGTAACAGAAACACTTCATTATTAACTTAAGGTATTTGCTTGGATTTTAATCAGTATGTTTTTTAATTTAGTAATACTTTGTGGTCTGGAGTACAACACTACCTGTGAGAGACTCAAAGAACTGATGTCTACTTTTTAAACATGCATGATATTTTACATTCCACTATAATATACTTGGTTTCTTAATCTACATTTATCTGAAAGCAATTTTTTGTTGTTGATTTGTTGAAAAGGACCACTCTTGGTTTATATGGAATGACAGGAATCCACTGATGCCTGTTGTGTAATGACATAAGTAGCACAAAATGACATGCAAAGTCCAAAATTGCTGAATAAAAAAATATATCATACTACAATCAACCCCTTACACTTCTGTTGTTTTTTTAGACATTTATTTAGCTTTTGAACAAATCAGCAAAACTCAAGAAAGAAGTGCCCAAATGCAAATGGGTTTGTATTTTAAGTCAAACTTTATTGGAAGAACTTTGAACTACATGCAATCACACAATCACAAGCCAGGAGTTTTTCACATGCTTTTACTGCACAAATGGCTTTTCACATAATAAACTATCAAGACAGATTGTCAATTGAAGATTCTCCTAAGCTGTACAGTAGAACCGTCTTTGCACCTTCAGTGATAGAACTTTTAAATAATAATTCATTAAAAAAAAATATTAATAATATTAATAATAATAATAATAATACAATTTCAAAAACAGAGGTTCTAATATTTTGTCAGGAACAGAAAAAAATAAGCAAAAAAATTAGGACTTAACAGAGAAGAAATTAGCTTAATTAGCCACAACAATTCGATTCAGTTCAGCCAAGTCACAACAAAAGTTCTCTCAGGGCACAACAACAAAAAAACTCTTCTAACAGGAAGAAGCCTCCATCAGAACCGGGCTGACGATGATCAGCCCTCTGCCTCCACTGCTCACATTTTAAATTCAAAATGCTGATGGTCCGTTGATATGGACCACCATAATTCGAGCTCTCAGTCTCCAGGTGGTTAACATTGAACTGTCCAGATTTAGGTCCCAATCATTCCTGTTGTTAGCTCTTCTTCATAGCTGAAATTTTGTTGTATACAAAATATTTTATTGCTTTCCAGTCTCGTCCACTATCCTTTAGGATCTGATTATTATTTAAGCATTTTTGACAGTCTGGTTTCCCAGGGATCTTCAGATTCTTCAAGAAGTCCTTGAAATGGTGGCAGATGATTTTTCTCTCTGCTTCTGACCAGGGTTTTCGGATTCTCTCTGTATGTAAAAGGAGGAGAAAAATTAATAAATTGATTAATAAAAATTGATAAACACCAAATCTGGTAAATAAAAGTCAAGAGTTTCATGTAGACACTGGACTATCAGGGAACGTTGTTTTATTGGCCTCAAACAGATTTTCCTGGTTTCTTAACCCACAGCCAAATGCTAATGCTACAGATGCCTATTGTTTTCTGGTCCACAGGTGGTCAGCCCAATCACTTTGATGTTAGAAAGTCAGCAGAATGTGACACCCATGTGGTGCTGTGTGGAATTTCATGACAAAACTGTTTGAGATTTTATCAATAGGTTGTAAACCAATTCCCCTTTTGGTAGAGGGAGAGACTTTTGCCATTATATGCATGCTGTAATTCCTGTCAATGAAAGAGAAGTCTTGCAGACACATTGTATGTGATTTCTCCCTCTGCAGAGATAAATTAAGGACTGTCGGCAGCTGATTTGGGATTAGCACTCTGGTGTTAGGGTCCAGAGGTAATAGGAAGGGAGACAGACACTCAACCTGAGGCCAGAGCAATCTGGTTGAAGATCAGCTCCTTTACCATTTTAATACTGCAAACAGTTTCCCACATGGTGAATTGAATGACATACCTGGTTTACTTGATGGTAATGTCGACTTTTTAACGCCCCCAGTTGCCTTGGGTGATGCGGTTCTTTCTGCACAGTTTACATCCTTTGATGTTCCTGAAAAACATAGTTAGCAATTAAATGTTTACATCAGGTTGAAGTGAAAGGAAATTTTAAGAATACTTCATTAAGTGGTGTTAGAATGGCCTTTAGCGGCAGGCTTAAAAAAGAACAGTCTTGAGGCGGAGAAATATAGTGCCGACCACCAGGTATTTAATTCCCCACATTTAACAAACCAACAAACAGTCCTGCACACAAAGGGGGAATGCGTCCCGCAGCAGCCACACCCACTCTCTTGACGTGGGCAACCTGTAGGCTTTTATAGTCCCTGGCTGCACCAATCCACAACCCCCAAAAGCAGGATAAACAAAATACATATACACAAACAAAACAATACATCATCATATTCAACACTCTTCATTTCATAATCATTTCATTTCTAATTCATTATCAAATTCTAAAAAGTCACAGTGTTTTACTCCCCCTCTCTATTTGGTCTGTCCCAGAACCGGAGGCCAGCCAATCAAAGTAAATAAGTCAATACATTTAAAATGTTCTCTTACATGTAATGAAAACCTTCCTTACAAGTGGAAAGATTTTTTTTTCCTTTTCCATCAATATAGTGAACATAGAGGAAAAAGTTACCTTTTTGACACTTTTTGACAGGAGTCCCTTCAGGTTCAGCATCTGAATCTGAGTAACTCAACTCCTCCTCAGCTGCAACAAAACGTTTACAGTAAATACTTAAGCACATTTATTTATTTATTTTTTTGTTCACAAAAGAAAAAATATCAAATTTGCTTTATTTCACTGAAATAAAATACATTTTGAAATCTTTCACTTACAGGTGATGTTTGGTAAGACTTCGTCAAGAGATTTGCCTTTAAATTTACTCAGTCCACCTTGCAGAGCAAAAAGAAGTCGACTGACTTTTGCCATTTGGAGTGTTTCTTCAGGTAGTCTGTAAAATTCCCTGTGGACGTCAATATCATGGCCCATAAAAGTTGCCAGCTGGTCGAGCTCGTGATTTCGCAGGTTCAGGAGCTGTGAAACTGTGGCGATATGCTTTCGTAGTTTGGTTGACGTGAGATTCTGTGGTTGTTCAGCTCCGCAGCTTTCAGCAAATCGTTTTAAGCAGTCACATCCACGAATGTTCCCTTGGGAGCCAAAATACGGACGAGCAAAAATGTAGGGATTGGTGGGGGAAATCCCAACCTCTTCTCTCGTTTTAATCAGAAGATCCACAGACTCTTTTATATTTAGTGGGAACAGCACAGGCACTTTGCGGCCCCTTTTCCCCCTTATCTCTACTCTGGTGAGATTCTCACAAAGTTTTTTTTCAAATTCTGAAAGGCTGTTCAAAACTTCATCATGCATTTGGTGTTTGCTCCTCTGTAAATACGTGTTGAGTTCCATTCTTGAAACTTCTCCTTCGCGACGTCGATTGAACAGTATTAGCTGTGCCAGGGTGACTTGAGCCAGTTCACTCCATGATTTTGTGGTTGGTTGTTCAATGAGATTTTTTTGGCAGTAATTCTCAAGGTTTTTCAGATGGTCCTGGAGCTTTTTGATGTCTTCTGACAAAGGCAGTATTTGCGGCATATTCCATTTCTTCTGGTTCAGCGTTTTCAGGGCATTGGATGACACATGTGTTGACCATTCCAGTTCAATTAACTTGACAAATTGCTCTGCTTTTAATTTTAAGTCATCATCCCCTTGACGCAGCGCCTCTCCTTGCAAAATGTATGACACTTTCACAAGAGAATGGCGCAGTTTCAGTGCTGTTGAAGGCACTCTGAATCTGTTGGATGACTCATTAAACCCAGTCAACTGTTTTACAGCCTTAAGGACCATGTTGAATTTTCCTGGGCAGATCATGTCCTTCAAAAAGACAACATGCTTATCAATCTGTCTTGCCACAAGAACAAGTCTGGCAAGATCCCTCATCTTACTTCTGATGTCTGCTCGATGTTGTCCAACTTCTCCATTTTTGAGGTACATTCTCTCACCCAATGAAATAATGAGGGAGTCGGCCTTCACTAACTGCGTGATATCGTCATACGTCATCTCCTGGAGAACTTGTGTAAGTCCAATGGAAACTGTAGTATTCATGGGTAACATCATGGAAGAACTTGTCTGAACTCTTCTTGATACAGGGGCAGGTTCTTTCACTTGGAGCTTGCAATGCCTGAGGTGTCTCCAGAGAATTCTCTTCACGAACATACCAAAGCAAAACTTGCATGGTAGGTAGTCCTCTGCAGCTACCTCACATACTGCTTGCCGTTTTGGGATGATTTCTCCTTCCCCAGAGGTCAGGACAGAACAGTTGTGCTGATAGTTTCCCATGTTTGTTACTTTGCTAAAAAGCAAGGATCGCATTTTCGATCCTTTCCTCTGTGCGAGTGCCTTGGCAACGTCAGGTTTGTCTGAATGCTTCTGCCTCAGATGTCTTGTGAGTTTTGAATAAGGCTTTTCACAGTAAAGACAATAATTCTTCTTGTCATAGACACGTTGGTGTGCAGAGCTTGAAGATGTTTTTACTGTGATTTTATGTTGTTTTGTAGATTTTTTTGCTGAGACTTTATGTTTTTTTGAAGATTTTTTGACTCTGTCGTTATGTTGTTGAGAGCTACTGCCGTGTGAGTTCTGTTCAGCATTAGAAGGTGTTTTTCTGAGGATTACTCCATGTTCTGTAATTTCGTCTTCCTTTGGTTGTGAGTCATCATCTACTTCTTCATCCGAGATGACCGGATAACGGGAACCCTTTTTCTTAATGCTCTGAAAAAAAGATAGCTTATTAATTACTTTACATAGAAGAGAATGTCATATTCGCATCACTTCTTTATACACAGTTATGATTTTCTTCACCGCAACTTATACAATTAAATGTTTTGTTACCGTTTCAAAATCAGAAAATTCCTCTTCTATCAACGGAGATGAAAGCAACAAGTTACAGTCAGGAATGTCAAGCAGATCGCTGACAGAGCTCTCTCCAATGTCCATCTCTTCTGAAGTTTCAGGCCAGTAATTTGTTGTATGGGTTCCATCCTGCAATAACAACAAAAGTAGTGAATTAATGAATATATCAATGACAAGAGTATCTGATTAAAAAGTCAAATAGAATTTCTTTAGTAGAAAAACGTTAAGTGTCTTACAGTAAAGTAACCTTATGTTGCCCGACCCTACTGGAAAACAATGACTTACCTCACTTTGATTCTCAAGCCCAGTGTTGCTTGTGGATGCAGTTTTATCAGACTGATGTGTCAAACCTGTAAATGAGACAAAACAGTGTTAATCAGTTTTTATGTATAATTTAAGATAGTGTTTCCCAGCCCATAAAGTTATAGATTATATTTAAAGTAATGCTACTTACAATTGAGAGCCTTCAGGGATTCTTCAATGGTGGGACGTTCTTCAACTGATTTACTCAGCATCCGAGTCATGATGTCTTTTAGCCCGCTCCATCTTTCCTCACACTGAAGAGTGAAGTTGGCCGTTCTGATGTTAAGAGTCAGCCCGATGGGGTCACTGAAGTAAGGTGTTGTAGTTTGAAAAGGATGTTGTCCATCTGTCAGGATGTAATGCACCAAGCACCCCGCTACCTAAAATGTAAAGGATTACATTAAAACCACGTCCTCCAAGTCAAACTATGCAGAGTCAATAATAAGTCTTTTTAATAATAATAATAGTTTTTATTATTATTATTATTATTATTATTATTATTATTATTATTATTATTATTATTATTATTATAAGCCAAACAGTTGGTAATGATTGAACAAAATTATAGAGCAACAAACAATGCTAGTATCTAGTATACAATTAAACGAGCATTTTAAGGTCAACACACCTGGATATCTGACTCCATATTGTATTTGCTTTTTATAACTCCTACATCCTCATAACTGGCCCAGGACAAATTTCCACCTAATTGAGAAAATGATGCAGTGTCTTCATGATCCAGATTTCTGTTTGCTCCAAAGTCTCCAATGCACATTTTATTGTTGATATCTGTAGACAAATAAAATATCTTTAGTCACATAAATATCAAAACATAATTTTATCAAAATTAGCATGTTGATTGTCAACATTTGTGAATAAATTGACTGTACAGTTTTCCCATTAAGTTTCCTTTACCAAACAGGATGTTTTCAGGCTTCAGGTCTCCGTGCAACATTCCATGTGAGTGGAGTTCCTGAAGTCCCAGCAATAATTCCTCACAGATTCCCAGTCTCCACTGCTCAGTCAGGTTCTGTCTCTCAGGAAAAATCTTATTTTCAATCAGGTCTTTCAGATTATATTCACAAAGAGGAAAGACTAAATAGGCCAAGTAAGTGTCTTCAATCACAGTCAGCGGCTGCAACAGATGTTTTGCTTTTAATCTGTCTGAACATAGAAAGTTGGCTGTTTTCAATTGGGTTTTGCCGATATGTTTAGGAAATCTCTTGACTGCCACAGGATCATTGCGGAAGAGTCCTGGAAAGACTTCTGTTCCATTGCATCCATTTACAATCTTTATGTTTGGGTTGAATTCAAGGCCATGAATTTCCATCACACCAGACTCAGACTTGAGATCTTCTAGTGAGCTCTTCCATCGGGATTCCTTTAAAATCAAGCAAAAAAGTCAAAAAAACGATGAGACAATAGAGTATCAATGATCTTATGAATTACCTTTCAGCGTAAACATAATGGAAAAATTTTATGAATTTTTTCAATAAACGAAATAAAAACTTTCACACATCTTTACCTTTTTTTCCATGTGTTCAATAGAAGAAAATGAAGATGTCTTCTAAAAAACAACAATTACAGCTTTAATTTATTATACAGAATTTAGTTTGTTAACCCAGTGGTGAAAACAAATATAGTAAATAATATATTAAAAATGAGAGATGAAAAAGTCATATCTGAGATTCATAACATTTACTGAAACATGCCTCGAATAAAATATTAATAGATGTAAATAATAGTTACATACCTGTCGCCATTGACAGTTGGTGTTTTCATAGTTGTAGACAATTTCTTCTCCTGCAAGAATTTCTGTGATTGCAAATACACACAGATGTGGTTTTTGTTGCTCGTCCAATATCTGTTGGTCACATAGGTACAAATGATTTCAGTCCGTTTGTTAAATGAAACAGTGACTAAATTAACACAGACTTCAGACCGTTACTTACTATTTTAATTTTGCTGTTTGGCTTGACGTGATCATCATTTATGAATCTTCCAAGTCTTGCTGTGTCTTTGCTGCCGTCAATGCTGAAAAACAAGAGATCAATTCTATTCATTCCTGGGCTTAGATTCAAAGTTTAGACGTTCATGCAGTTACACTCACCAGAAGTTGTGTCCTTGGAAGTTGTAGAAATGTAAAAATGCTGCATCTTCAGCTGAGAACTCTTTCAACAGGTCCTCTCCTTCAGAGCCAGAGATATGTCTTCCAACATACTCCAGCAAGAATTCTCCTGGATCAATGTTTTTGGTGGCAATAACTCCATAACCTGAAAAACATGACCAGGGTTTCATTGAGTTTTGCATTAACATTCCCACAATCTAGAGCTGTGACTTCAAATTGGCTGAACCTTGAGAACATAAAATCGTTCTTTACGGTAGATAATAAACACAAACTGCAGTGATATGCAGCTCAGTGTCGTACCCCACACTAACCCAATGAGGCTCTTTAAAAGTAGAACCTGCTTCAGAGTATTAAACAGAAAACTTTATATTCTCAAACAAAAGCATACCTTTGTCTTCACTGATGAATTTCTTCTGAAATATGTCTTTGTCCTTTTCAGAAGCAATGAAGTGCAAGGCTTCCTCTTCAGGACAAACTCCTTTGGGATCCATTATTTCTGTGAAAATGTAAATAAATATTAGACATGGTACACTGTCTTAAAACCTGAGCTTGATTGAAAATGGCTGTTTGTACAAAAGGCAGTAAAAGCTTGATAACATGAGTGACATCATGAAATTATACAAATCTATTAGTATTTTTGCTTTACAGACTAAATAGAACACAAGGGAGGAATTTGGTAAAGTGTGGAACATACCTGATGTTATGAGCTCAAAACAAAGAGCAGAAAAATCTCCAAGCTGGTTTTTGTCCTCCAAAATGTTGGTCAACACTCCATGAGACAAAACAATAAAAACCTGTTGAAAAAAATCAAAGTTTGATGTTTGTCCTCTCAAATGTGGCTGTGCTCAGCAATTCCAACAGATCTTCAAAAACCTGCAGTAAAAACAGTAGAAAATGTGAGGTCTTTTCTGTTCTTCTGGGAATAAGAATGTCTCTTTCTGCAAGGAGCCCAGACTATATGCAGTCCTCTCTGAATCCAGGACATTCGGAGGAACAAAAGAGTGAATGGTTGCATTTGTTTTTGAATGGTGGTGCTCACCTTCTGCACTAAGCAAACGACTGGGCATCTTATCTACATCACAAGTGTGAAACTGAAGGCCCAGAGGCCAAATGTGGCCATAAGAGGTTTAAAGAGGAATTAGATCCATGCTTTACTTCTCTGGTTTCAACATGGACATGTTTGATACCCACAAAAACAATGTAATCTTGTTTTTGATTACATTGTTTTTGTACAGATAAAAGTACAAGCAGGGGCGGATCTAGAAATATATCTATGGGGTGCAGAAAGGGGACAAGGATGACAAGGATGATTAATTTATCTCAACTCTTCTCAAGTCCTTTGTTACTCAAAACAATGTAACATTTGAATTCAGTAATTACTGAAATAAATAGTTAAGAACTATATCTGGTTCATGTTTTAGTTACATTCACTTTATTTGACATTAGTAACATATATCCTGTCATACAGTTGCTACTGGCCCTCTGAGGGCCACAATAATGTTCATTTGGCCCTCAGTGACATCAGTGATGTACATTATTGCAATAGATGTGTAACAGCAATGGGGACTGTATGTACAGTTAAAGATTTTGAAGTTGGTCAAAGCTTTTTTCTGCTTTCTGAGGATTCTTTCATGTAACATTCACCAACTCATCTTGATGCTTCTGTTATATGACATGGCTGCACTTAAAGTACTTGGGGAATATTAAAAATGTTCAAATTGGCAGCAATTGATCCTCTTGAGATCACTTAATAACAAATATAAATGTTGAAGTACGATGTGAACTGTAGATATTAGATATATGAAGCCTGTCCTGAATGTTGACATATTGTCTTTCTTCAAACCATTTTCACAAATATGAATATTTTTACAGAGCACTCATGTTCAAACTCTACAAAATCAGTTCCTGTTGGCTGACAGAAACAGTTTAAACAGGATCAACAGGAATCATGATTATGAAACTTCATTTATCACCAGAACATGTTACAAGCTGACATGTGACTGAAAACTGCTTAGATGAATGTTGTTGTTGTTTTGTGTGTGTGTGCTTGGGGGGGGGGGTTCATGCTCTGTGTCTTTGGAAGGACAAACAGCAGATCTTCAGCCACTTTAAGAGGTTTTGGGAGAACGACGCGCCACCAGTAACACCAGTAAGAGGAAAGGAGTCATCTCAAAGAAATAAATAGCAAAAGACATGGCTGCTTTCGCCTGCATTTGCATCTGGTATTTGTTTAATTGTTGCCCCTGGATGAGCTCAAACAGGTTTCTATAGAGGAGGAGGGGCTGGCTAAATGCTCTATGTTAATTGTGATTGTCCAGACTTGCATATAAATTGGTGGTACTCTGGGCCCAGTACCAGAGTAACATACTCTGATTTGATTCAAAGTGGGGGAGGAAACACAACTGACAAAGACATACTGGATGGTGAAGTAAGTGAGGAGGAAGTTCGCCTTGCTGTTAAATCATTACAAAATAATAAAGCCCCAGGACCAGACGGCTTTCCAATTGAATTTTTTAAAACCTTTTCAAACAAATTATTAACCCCCCTTACAAACATGATCAAGGAGGCATTCCAAAAGACAACACTTCCTCAATCTTTAGAACTTGCAACAATAACATTACTTCCCAAACCTGGAAAAGACGTACAAAAGTGCAGCAACTATAGACCCCTGAGCCTTCTCAATTCCGACTATAAAATCTTGTCTAAAATAATAGCGTCCCGACTGGAGAAAATAATCCCAAAAATTATCCATGCAGATCAAACAGGTTTTGTTAAGAATCGACAGGGAGCGGACAATATCCGGAGGTTACTTCATGTTATTGATATTACTAAAAGACAGAGACACCCCCTGGTGATTCTCTCTATGGATGCTGAGAAGGCGTTCGACAGAATTGAACCTGATTTTCTTTTTGAGACCACGAGAACCATGAATTTTGGTGAAACCTTTATTAGATATGTAAGAACACTCTTTAATGGCCCTAGATCACAGATTCTGACTAATGGGGTTCTGTCGGACACCTTCTCGCTCTTTCGTGGCTGTAGACAGGGCTGCCCAAGCTCTCCTAGCTTGTTTTCTATTGCTATAGAACCATTAGCGATAGCTATCCGATCTAACTTATCTATTACAGGTATAAAAATAGGTACAGAAGAACATAAAATTGCATTATATGCGGATGATTTGTTAGTATTTATATCTCAACCGTCTAAATCCTTACCATCTTTACTGACATGCCCTGAGACATACAGTGCAGTTTCTGGCTACAAAATCAATTACTCCAAGAGTGAAGCGTTTCCACTTAATATGACAGAACAGGAGTCACAACTACTGCCTGGCTCATTTAAATGGTGCATGGATGGTCTTACATACCTTGGCATTAATATTAGTTCTTCGCATGACCAAATTTACAGAAGGAATTACATCTCATTATTTAATAAAACCAAAGCAGAACTGGAACGATGGATAGATCTCCCATTATCCTTGATTGGTAGAGTTAACTCAATTAAAATGTCTATATTACCTAAATTTATTTATTTATTTCAATGTATCCCCCTAAAAGTCCCAATGACATTTTTCAAAGATTTGGATAAAGCAATATCTCTATTTTTATGGCGAAAGAAGGTCCCAAGAGTTAAGCTTCTTACTTTTACAAGCTCCCTATGCTAAAGGAGGATTAAATCTTCCAAATTTTAGAGTGTATTATCTGGCTTCCCAGTTCCGTACTCTATGGATGTGGACCCATTCAAATGGTAACAATGTGAGGTGGGTCTCAATAGAACAACAAGAATTGAAATCCAGATCATTGTCAATTATCCATTTCTTGAGCTCAAAAAAGCAACTCTCTACAATTACATCAAATCCTTTAATCTTAGCTGCCCACAATGCATGGTTACAGCTACATACCTTCTTGCACCCATCCATCCATCCATCCATCCATCCATTTTCCGTCACCCTTCTCCCTAACGGGGTCGGGAGTCGCCAGTGCCTATCTCCAGCTGCGTTCCGGGCGAGAGGCGGGGGTACACCCTGGACAGGTCGCCAGTCTGTCGCAGGGCACCTTCTTGCACCTAAACACACAATTATTGGTTAACACTCCACTTAAAGATAACCCCAGCATTCCCCAACCTATAGCGGATGGTATATTACAAACCTGGGTCAGAAAAGGCGTTAGATCAGTCGGTGATCTTTATACCAATAATGTCTTTGCCAGCTTCGATCAATTATCTGAATCCTATGACTTGCATAGACACAGTTTTTTCAAATATTTGCAGATCAGACACTGGATTAAGAGTCAATCATTAGAAATATTTCCAGATAAACCAGAGGAAACTCTGCTTGAATCATGTTTACTGGATCCAAAAAGTATTACTACAAAAGGGCTTATTTCTTGTGTTTATAGAATGGTTCTTGACTCATCACCAACTTATAACAAGTACTCGACAAAATCGAAATGGGAATCTGACTTAAACTGCAACTATGATGATAAAAACTGGAGCGGATTACTTAACTCATCTCAAACAGTATTAATATCAACAAAACACAGGCAAATTCAATTTAACATTTTACATCGTACATATTATACTCCATATAGGTTGAATAAACTGAATGCCAATATCACTAACAGATGCCATAGGTGTAAGACGTCTGTAGGCGATCTTCTTCATATGCTCTGGAATTGTGTACACTTGCAAACCTACTGGAATAATGTAATACTGATAACATCAACAGTTTGTGGGCTTCCTTTAGATCCTGACCCCAGGATTTGGATACTTGGAGATATTATGTCCTTGAAATTGAATTTTTGCAAGAAATACTTTGTTTTGTTAACATCATCCGCAGCAAAAAAATGTATACTTAAAAATTGGAAAACTATGGAGCCTCCAAACAAGAAGCATTGGATCAACGAACTGTTGTCATACTGCACTCCTGAAAAAATTCTCCACTCGATACGTGGGACATTGGCGAAGTTTGACCAGATATGGACTCCCTTCCTGGACATCCTAACTAGATTGGACCTGAGAGACTGACCTGTATTGATTTTTACTGTCTTGTTTCGATCTTTCTAATATTTTTGTTGTATTCTTTTCTTTTAACTCTGGCCTTTCAAAAAATGAGTAGTGCCAAATGTAATATTGCTATATGTGTTGCTACATGGAGAGAGTGAGGGGGTGGGGGTGGGTGGGTTTTATTTTTTAGAGGGGGGGAAAAAAGATAAGGAAAAAATGTTGTACATTAGATGTAGATTTTGTTGGATATGCATCCTGAATAAATATATATATACAAAGTGGGGGGGGGGGAACACCAATAAGTTATTTGTTGATCCTCCAAAAACAACAAAACAAGTTTGGAGTGGAGGTCGCTCTAGAGTTTTCTGTTGAACGTCCTTTTAACAAATTGTGTCAAAAAAGATCCTGTCAATTAATTTTTTCCCATCAAATTTTTAGATGGTACCAATTATATTTGATTGCATTTAACATTTTATTCTGCTTAATCAATATTCAACAAGTGGAAGAGAAAATGTACATTGTGTCATCATCAAACTTTTCTTTGCAGTGATGACGTTTTGAAAGGTATTATTTCACCAGTTGAAGTTTTTAGATGTTGGCAAGACTCTTCATATCAGTAGTTCAGCTGTTCTGGATCCGCTCCAAAGTCTCTGGTCCATAACTCTTCAACATGCTGCCATCAGCTCACAGATAGTGTCTGGATCAGAAATGATACTATGATGGAAATTGTTCTACTGTTCTGTTCTATTTGTTGATATGGTGACCTCTGCGATTTTCTCTGTGTATAAAGTTGAAACTGTCTGCACATCTGCACCAAGTGGTCAGGAGTGTGTAATCTATCAAAAAGGTCGCCAGATTATTCCATCACATTGAAAAAAAAAAAACTGTCAAAGACAGAAAATATTTTTCTTGCTTTGTAAACACAGGAGATACTAAACAAATTGTTTTAATTAAGGAGTTTACTGTTTTCTTTTTTTAGGCTATTATTAGAGAAAGCAGTGTAACTTCTCCTGTTTTCAGATTTTGTCCTCTGGCATTAGCCAGATGCCTTCAGGAAGCCATCATTCCTCAGAGCCCAGACTCTCTGGATGAAGCAAAGTGTAGAACTAGCAGGCTGATCTGGGATGTGTGGCTGATAGGAGCGGAGCAGAGTGGAACCATGTGCTCACTGTGCATTGCAGTGCATTTGTCACAGTATAATGAACATCTGAACCTGACTTTCTTTCCCATCTATTCCTCTATTTAGACTCTAAGTAGATTAACCCAACTTCACGTGTTGTTTTGTGGCTCTCTCTGTCAGTATTGCACGTTTTCTAAATCAGTCTACAGAATATTTTCCCTAAAGTTATCAAGTTTGTGAAATGTGAGACGGGCCTTTGTTTTCTTTTTGGTCAGCTGTGGTTTTGGCTTTGGAACTGTCCAAACGAGTCTCTTTGTGCTTTGACCTTTACTGAGGCAGCAGAGCTTTAGGTGTCGTTCTGGTCTTAAGTGACATCCTGGATGAGTCGTCTTTGAGTTTTGGAATGATCATGTTTGGCCGGCTCCTCAGAAAGGTTCTCCATTGTTGTTGTGGATGTTTCTCTCTGTGGCTGTCTGAACATCCAAAGACTTAACCTTTCCAGACTGATAGATGGCATCTCATCTGTTGTTGATTTGCTTTTGATCAAAACATGATGTGTTGCTTTGTGAGGTTCTTTCAGCCTATTTCATGTTGTCAGATTGGTTCTGTTTAAGTGATAACTCTATAGCTTTTGTTGCAATCAGACCTGAAGCCGAAACAAAATCTTTGTTTAATTTGATTTAGAAAAGAGGTAATGACTTTGTTCATATGAGGCCAGTTTGGTTGGAGAGCTGTTTTACTTTATGAATAAAATCCTTTAAAACGTGTCTTACTAACTCATGTAATCTTTGTTTTGCTACATTTATTTGATGATTAAAAAAATATATATTAGCAAAACAAAGTTGATCCCATGTGTCCATGATTCCAACAGAAACGGTGTGCAAGCCTGTTTTCAGCCAGGTGAAGAAAACCACAGGCTTTCATCTGCAGACTTCTGTCATGTTAGAACGTCGTCCTGCTCTTTGCTTCTCCGTCCCACTGAAAGCCTCTGTTCTTTAATGAATTACCCAGCAGGTGAGTGGACACCAACATACACGTGCACACATGCTGGAAACCATGTATGTGTGTGTGTTTGTGCGCACGTGTGTGTGTGTGCACGCGGGTGCATGCGTGTGTGAGTGTGTGTCTTTGCATGGTTGAAAACACTAATGTCTGAGGCAACAATGCCCCCTGCAGCCTGTTCTGCTTTGAACTGCAGAAATAAAAAACATTCAACTTGTGGTTGATTTTCAGGTTAATTAAAGTTTGCCCAGAGTTTTATGCATGCATGTTTTTGTGAGAGTTGAGTCTTTATGCTAAAACAGAGTAGTGACGCACAGAGAGACGAACATCAAAGAGCAGATTTAGATGCAGCTTTACCTCAAACAGCAACAGAGTGCAGTGAAGAACCTTTTTGTGATGATGAAATGTTAAAGATATTGGAGCAACTCGACACAGCAGGAAGGCGGCTAGTCAGCTGGAAGAGCAGAGCCAGACGGTCTGACTGATGTGGGATCAGTGCTACACATGAGGGATCTGCTGTTAAAGTGGAGCGATGTGACCTTAGAAGGATTCTACCATGAGAACAGAGCAGCTAGCATTAGGAAAGGCACAGACAGCATTATTTCTTTTTCTAGTTCCTGAAGAAATGGAATTGAACTGTCTGAACAACATACAACATACATATATATATATATATATATATATATATATATATATATATATATATAGATATATATATATATAGATATATATATATATATATATATATATATATATATATATATATATATATATATATATATATATACCAGACAGTTCAATATATAAAATGTGAGGAGCACTCACATTTAAAAAGTTATTCAGACAGGAAGCTCCTTCGAGCCAAAACAGCAAAGAGTAACATCATTAAGCCTTTTAGTTTGAACATTGAAATTGATGGATGATTTTGATTTCTACATCCAAATCACCTTTTATGAATTCGATGTAGAACATGCACATGCAGAGACGGCATGAACATGAATTACTGCTCACCACCATGAGCAGCAACTCATAGTGATGAGATGAGTCATTTGTAATAAACTTCATAGTTGTACAAATTATACATTCATCTCCCACAGTCAATAAATCATAAGGAAACTTGATAATTTTTTTTCATTCTAAAAGAAAATGTTTATTTCAAACATGTTGATAAACAATTCTCTCACCTGCATTCATCTAAAGTCATAGTTCAAGATCCCATGACTTCATCTCTGCTGATTAAATCAGAACAGAGAGAGAACTATCAGAGAAATCACAGGATGGCTTCACAAACGACAGGAAACCACTTTGTATCTGAGTAATGTTCATCCAGCTTGATATTTACTGATTAGGTTGGACTTGTCTTGTCTCTTCAGGTTCTTATAATTGCAAAAGAACACTGAGAGAGAGGCACTGTTGTCTCAGAGAGGCAACAGTGCCTCTCTGAGCCGTTACTGTTTGCTGCCCCCAAGTGGCTAAAACAGGAGCTACACTAAACTGCTGCCCAGTAAATCCAAGATCATCTTGCTCGAGGCCTCTTGAAGACCATTTCAGAAAATGAGACATTTTGACTAACAACAAAAGCTTTACAATGTTCATAGTTTACAGGAACACCTTTATCAGCAAATATGTTAGAGTTATGAAAGGACTCGTTATTTTCACTAAGTTTCAAACATTCTTGAGTTACTTTTTCCTTCTTACACAGTTGGGCGTGACCACATACTCACCAGATTGTTCCTGGACTGTTAGAAGAAGTTACTGGAGTATGCTTCCACCTCACGCTTTCTTCTTGGAAACAATTACAAGAAGCTTGAGAAGTGTTAGTTTTTGTCTGCTTTTCTGTTGCCTGAAACAACTGGAAGGATTCATCAGAGAGAAACATTTTTGCTGTTGTCTGCTACTGTCCATCCATATCTCTGAGGAAGGAAAACTAGCTAGACACCTGGAAGGAAATTGCAAAGTTGTAATCTATGGATAAGGTTGTTTGCAGAAAGATGCAGCGCTAACTCCATGCTTTTTTATCTTTGTGCTCAGAGCGTGTCATGACTTATGCTGAAGCAGGAGGGGTGTCTCCAGGTGGGCTGTAAAAGGTGTGTGTCGATACAAATCTCACTCAACTACGTGAACCCGAGTGGACTGTCCATCGCCGGGTGAAGTATGAGAGACTCAAGGGACTGACAGACAACCTGGCACCACGACAAGCGGTAAACTCCATGCAATTGTCTTGGGGCGAGGCTGAAAAGTAAATCACATTCTTTCGATCTGTTGAGATTTAACAGGATGGAAGAGACCTAATGGGAACCGACTGCACTTTGACGAAACAGTTTTGCTGTACAAGAAAACGTACAAACTTACCGTATCAGAGCAACACAAACCAAGAAAAAAAAATAAGATGGTAACAAAAGACCAAAACCAAGTATGTAACTTTTTTTTTTTTTAATGTCTTCTCTTTCTTTTTCATATTTGTTAAAACTGTCACCAGGTTCTTATAGTATGTGATATGAGACACATAATCTGTAAAGAAAAAAAAAAGTGCAGAAGCAGCATTCAGCTTCTATGCACCACAAATCTGGAACAAACCTCAGGAGAACTGAAAAGTGATCTGCAGGAGAACGAGAACTTCAGAGAATTATTTTGTTTCCAGTAAGTCAATGTCTTGAAGCATCCAGTTGAAGTTACACAGAGACAGATGATGTATATTCTACTGGGCTTTGACAGGAGTGGCCCAGTCAAAGCCCAGACATCAACCCAAAATAGAATTTGTGGCAGGACCTGAAAAGCACTGCTCATAGCTGATCCCCACCAACCTGCAGAGTTGGAACAATTTAAGACTAGAGGAAAACTGCACCGTCCAGAGGAGGAGTTTTCCTGCTCATCTGGCCTAATAGAAACTGATCCACACAGATTCTGTGTGGATCAAAATCTGTGTGGATCAGTTTCCTGATCCACACAGATTCTGTGCTGGACTGGCAGGTTACTTATTCTATGTTACATATTTTTATTTGCCATTGTTTTGTAGAAATCAGATTTTATTTTGATGTCAAATGGATTTTTTGTAAAAAAAAAAAATAAAAAAATAAAAAAGGAAAGAAAGAAAGAAAAAGAAAAAAAAGAAAAAAAAGAAAAATGTTAATCATGACTGATTTATGAGAGCCATAAAAAGGATGAAACAACCAAATGGGTGAGTACTTTTAAGAGGCACTGGATGCTCTGGAGAGAAGAGGAATGAAAGTCTGAGGAAACAAGACCAATGATGTGTGTAAATGACAGGGAAACAGGAATCTGTGGCCTGTTATGCATCGCAAAAGACTTTAAAAAGAGTGAAGAAATAGAGAAGAGAATACAGACAAGTATCAGGGTGAAAGAAGGATAGCTCAAAAGTAAATTGAATTGGAATGAACAAAATGATCAGGTTTGTGTTGTAGTCTTTGATAGATGTATTAAATTAGTCTTGTATTGACCATATTTTGACAAGATGTACTGCTCTATTGCTATGTTGTGATGGTTTCGTAACATATTGGTAGGTTTTCTTGTTACTGCGATTTCTTCAACTTTATTACATTTATTACATTTCATTGAGCCTACTTTGTGATGCGAACAACTGGATTTCTAGCCGCCACCAGCAGGGGCGCTGTTGTCTCCTTACATACCCATAAGCGGAGGAGTGAGAGGTGCATGAAATGGAGAAAAATGGCGGATCATGTGCAGGTAAGTAGAGGTTTCATGTTTTTGTTACCGACAGTTTGTTCTAGAGCGGGAAGATGAGATTGAACCTTGATCCAGATGCGGTGGTGCAGGTACGCAGCCGGTGTGCAGCGCCAGGGAATGCGGTGGGCGTCGGAACGCGAGACTGTGGGCAGTAAAAGAAAGGATGAGGCAGCCTGTGTTGACTCGTGGCCTGCTGTCATTGCGTTAGCTTGTGTTAGCTGCTGGACGGAACGAAAACAGACACTGTGGTGGCGTGCAGTTCCAGTCTGTGGGGCTCCCAGTGTCTGTTTGAGCTGGTAGTTTACCACAACCGGCATGATAGCGTGCATTACTTGCGTGTTTTGGGGAAATAAACAGTAAAACACAAATGGCTGACTGTGTACCACTAGCTTTCAGGCTAACATGCAGGGGTTAAGTGTGAGTTGGCGCCAATATGATTCACATTAGAGGCATTTTTCCTGTCAGGAGCAGCGGACCGATGAGACGCCGGACACTTTGCCGTTGGAATAAAGCGTTATTTTAGTTTCTGTTGTTAGCTGTCCGGACACTGATGCATGCTAAGCTAACACTAGCTGCAGCCAGACGTCAACTTCTCCCGCCCGAGCTCTTTGAAAACATAACCGAGTGTGTTGAAATGTTTGTCAGTGAAAATGATTTCATATTCACGGGATGAGGGGAAAGGGAAGTTGTTGTCAAGGCACCAGGGTGGTTTTCCCCTGTGTGCTGTTACCGGAGGGAGCTCAGCGGTGCGGTGTTGTGTAGCCCGCTCTGTTGCTTCGTGTTCAGGTCGGGACACATGTGTAGGGAATCTCAGACGGGGCAGTGCTCAACTTTCCCATTCGCCGACTGATTGTCGTGAGAAAGATTTAATATTGTGAGTGGGATTTTCACAGCAGCGGGATGTTTCCGCTTAATATGAGAATGTTGTGGATAACCCACCGGAAGAAATACACACAGCAATGCTTTGCGTTTTATTTGAACGTGTGAACGAGGCGAGCTGCATCGTGGATACTGAGTGTCACTGCATCCCAGCAAGCTTGGGATGCTTTCCTGCCTAAGAGGGACCTGGCAGGAATCTGAGCTTTGACATAAACTGCGAACCAGGAATTCATAGAAAAACTACATTTTGCTATGCACTCCCCTGGAACCAGCAAAAACAAAGCTACTACTGTTTATATATGATTACAAATTTGCCTGTTTGGAAATTGTAGTTGCAAAAACCAGACAGGAGGCCAATTAACAAGCCCATTGTACTCATTATACAAATTTCAGAATGATAAAAAGTTATTTAAAAAAATTTGTGAAGCATAAGTTGCATTATAACTTTTGTAATCAATGTATTTGCAGGAGTAGGCACAGCAAATATTTCCCCTCTTAATTTTTTTAAGAGTTTAAGATTTACCCCCCATATGCTCACACTGAGTGAGGAGTAGGAGCAGTAATGATGGTACCTCCTATGCTGTGAAATCACGGAATGCTGAGGGTCCCTCCACCTGCCCTGCTGTGCTCTGCTGCATTACCTCATGTGTAGGTGCATCAGTAGTTTGTCTGAATCTACACACCCTAACATCACCACACTGACCAACATGGACTGAGCTCTGTGTTGGACTTCCTTTACATTCAGTGGACTTTGAGCCTCGATAGAAAAACTTTTGGCTCTAAAGTAGGGCAAAAAAGTGAGAGAATGTTATGAAGGGTTGCTATGAAATTAATAATTTATCTGAAAAATATGATGATCTTCAGCTTTTGATGAAACCTGGTATTATTGAGTTTAGACCCAATTCGTGTTGCCAAGCAGAAATGACTTTAATTATGGGTGAGGAATCAAAAGACAAAATTTCATTAGAACGTTTCGGGTTGGGTTGTGTCTCGGAAGCTGAGAGGATGGAAGCAAAACTTTAATCTGAAAGTATTGAAAACAAGGAGACCAGATTCAGGAAGCTGCAAAAAAAAAAAAATGTCATTGGGCTTTCATTATACCTAATGGCTGCTAGTAACGACTATTATAGTAATGGATTATTCTCTTTGTTAATTTGAAGATTAATCAGACAAGAAAATGGGCAACATCTACACATTAAAAATGTATTAAAAGATCCGACTTTCTTATTTTTCAAAAAGAAAATAATTGTAAACAATGGCATTTCTTTAGTTTACACTTCATCATTTGCAGCTAAAAAAAAAGACTGAATATCAATACAGTGCACAGCTGGTTTCTTCTTGGAATTTGCTATCCAGAAATTCTTGGAAATTCTTGAAATTTCTGGATAGAAATTCTATCCTAGAATTTGTTTTCTATCCAAGACAAATTCTTTGTTTTCTTTGTTTTAAAAGAAAACAAAAAATTTTGTTTTCTTTTAAACAAAATTCTTTTGTTTAAAAGAATTAAAACAAAAAACGGTCCGTACTCTTGTTAACAATTAATCGATTACTAAATTATTTCAACAATCAGTTAATCACAATGAATCTTATTAATTAGTTGTTTCAGGCCTAAATTAAAGTTTTATGATTTACAGTTGAAATGTACAAATCAGGCAGCTTGCTGTAATTTGAAACGTCATCAGCTCAACTCACATGCAAGTGAAAGCTTTTTAAGTCATGTTCATTAAGTGAAAACCCTGTTGCTCTGATTGTTATCTAGGATATCTATTATTATTAGTTTATTAATGGTTATCTTGCCATTCTCCAAAACTAACTGATCTAATAGTTGGTAATGGGGGCAGTGAAGGGTGAAACAGTAACTTTGACATCTGTCATCTATAGGAAGGCAGTCTTGCTAAGTGATAGTCAGTACGATCATGTTTCTACATGATCGTACTTTTGTGTAGAAACACAAAGGTATGATTGTGATGCATTTTTCTTTTCGGTATGTATACACATTTAAGTTAGTTTGTTTTATTATGTACATTCCTTTCTAAGAACTCTCAATAACAGATCTAACCAGCTGGTACTACCATAAAATATCAGCTCATAATGAAAATAATGGGATGTTCTCAGCTGGTGGGAAACGGAGACAGGCTTGTCTCAGAAACTACTCCTCCAGTTGAAGTGGTAGTTCTATTTCAACTGAAATATGAAACGTTCAAAACTTGTTTTCAGCCAACGGTCCAGCCTTAGACTGCAGATGCTTTATGCTGTGAAATCACAGTAAGGACAGTTAGGCTAGAGTAGAATTTAGCTGTTAAAGGAAAAACCTGATTGTAATTCTAACCGTATTCAAATTGGTTTGGATCAATTTTCCAAGCAGGATTGACGTTGAAAACATGCTATTTTAAGACGAGATACACTGATCTAAAGCTCTTGTTAAGCTGAAAAAATGTTCATTTGAAGTAAAAAATCGCTCAATTTAACTTCACTATTTTTATCTAAAACATATGAAACATGCTTTATTATTGACAGAGCAATAAACCTGCTTCTTACTGATTTAGACCCTCGAATACATAGTTGGAAGTCCACTAAATCAGACAAGTTGGTAACCAGTTAATCAAACAAATCTGACCTTTCTGAAGCATCCAGATAAATGTTTCTTCACAGGCCATCTAACAGCAGACAGAGGACAGAGGAGAAAGCTATGAACTGTCATTTATAGCTTTTGTGCACGTATGAACGACTGGATTTGGCTCCTTCACACACAGAAACACAGCAACCTGCTATGTACCGCCACTGGGTGCACTCCTCCAGCCATTTGTTGTGACCGGGATGGTGTTAAATGTATTTTTCAGTTCGTCCATAAAGCTATACTTACCTTAAGCATCAAGTATAGCACAGCAGCCTGCTGTGTTCAGTCTATCCACTCTCTTGTATAAATAAACCTGCCGCACTCTTGGCCACTGTTCGTTCTGAATCAGGTAGCAGCTCTGGGAAGAGAGAGGCTGCTGTACTCTATGCATCTCGCCACTCATTTTAAGGATGGTCCCCCGAAAACAATGAAAATTGGAGGTTATGCTGTTTTCATGTAGCATTTGTCAACAACTTGTAGGCAGAAGTGTGAGCGCTCTGCAGCACCAATAATCACCCAGCTGGAATACAGTGTGCTAAATAATAGAACATAAGTTAATGAAGCTCAGAGGCAGATAATTTGCCTCAAGGAATTTTAATAATCGAGGTACACGACTCATTCAAGGAATTGTTACAGCCCTAGCTGCAAGACACCCTCTAAAAATGACTGCTTCCATTCATTATGCCTAAGGGCTTTGCTGGTGGATATTTAAAAAAAATGATGATGCTTCAATAAGTTGTTTAAATTTATAACTCTGTTCTGATTTCTCTTTTCAAACTCTAAAAAACTAGTTTTATCATCTCTAGGCATGCTGAAGATTTGTAAAATTTGTATAATTCTCCGCACCATGTAAAATATTGTTACTTTTAGTTCACTTGAACACAACTACATCAAAACATCGGTCCCAGAGAAATGGTTGATCACAACATTGAATCAGTTCCTAGTCGGCTGCATGAGAAATCCACTTGTAGTTTAAAACATGTCTGTTGTAAGCCCAAGGCAAGTTAAATGAGGACCAAAATAGTTGGGTTTAGATCTGGAAAGCCAGCTCCATCTGTTGGCTGGCTCATGCCGACTTAGGAGAAGTACATCAGGACATGAACAATGTCCAAATATGAGCTGGATGGAAGCAACAGCTGCGGGGCTCAGTGTGTTCCTTAGAGCGGCTCCGTTCTTCTGCTTCCGCATTCAGAGCTGCTACAGAGCATACCAACTTGTTTCAACAGAAGGAACAAAATCCTCAAATCACAGATTTTTCATCAGGACAGCTCTGACCTTGTGTTTTGGTTTAGATATCCACCAGGTTTTTGATTTCCACCTGTACAGAAGATGGTTTTTCCCCAGTATATTATAAGCCTGGTGGGCTACCAGGCTTAATTTGCCCCCCACCAGGCTAAGAATTGCTTATTTTTTAATTTAATTTTTAAATGTTTACATTTTTAAGACTTTATTGTTGGAGTTCAGATATTAATCTTCCAATAACATGTAGTTATCAAGTGATATTTTCAAATTTCCTGTTATTTAAACATTTTTTAGCTTAAAAACACAATGGACTGCTGGATGAATGACTGCCTGAGCGCCCCAACCAACGGACTTGGCAAGTTTTCTTGGAGAAACCCTGAGTTTTTCTTTTGCCTAGCGATAAAAATTTATCTAGTTCTCTTTGTAAATATTTTCAGCTATCTGTATTAGGGTTGTTCTACAGTGAACCCTCATTTTTCGGGGGGGTTACGTTCCAAAAAGGAACCCGTGATAAGTGAAAACCTTTTTTCAGGCCCAAGCATTAGTTTAACAAATAATAGTACTGTATAAACATTTTTATTTATTTATTTTTTACAAATAACTATTGTACTGTAAAATAATAATTTTAATCATCAATACGAACTGAAGGCTTCAAATTGCGGAGATCAGCACTGCTGACCCGAGTCATTGGATTAGACAGGAGAAAATGAAAAATGATTATGAAAAAAAAATACAAAGTACAGTAGGACAAATAGTAACTCAGGTGTATTTCACTGCTCTTCTGAATCCTGACTCCGCTCTGTAGTGTTTTTTTTCTTCTAAAGCTCGCAGTGGAGGTGTGTTTTTTCGAGAGTTTTAGAATTTGCAAACTTAAATTTGGCAAGCTGTTTTACGTATGTGTACTTAATAAACCCCAACGTCATTGACACACAGGTAGAGAAGAAGTGTAGAGACTGTTTAGCCAATCAGAATGCAGAACGCAATACATGATGCAAATCCATGAAGCAGCGAGTCCATGAAAGGTCAACTGCGTTATAGCGAGGGTTCACTGTAATATTAAAATATCAAAGTCGATACCAATAAAAACACTCCATTTCACAGGGTTTCCCTCAGAAAACTAGATAAGCCTGCTGGTAAGGTGGTCCGTCTTGTTTTTGTGATAAAAAATGTTAAAAGTTGACAGTAAATTTGAAAATATAGAAATGTGTGTTATTGAAAGACATTCTTGGCAACTCTTAAACATCTCTGTAAATAGGCAAACAAGAAAAGTATCATTTAAATAAATATGTAAATTTTGCACTCCAGTTAGATCATATTGGTCAGTGGGGTCATAAAGTAAGTTACATTTAAAGGTTGAAGAAATTAAAAGAAATATTAAGCATAGGAAACATATTTCTACACGTAACTAAATATTTTCTGGTTGCAAATTCATTGTGATATGATTTCCTGTGTTTTTCTGAATCCAACCATTTTGCTTTAGTAATGTCTACAGCTTGATGCAGTATTTTGATTTGTTGGGTGTCATTGTTTTTTGGGGGGGTTTTTTGCAAGGAATATGGTGATTGAATTAAAACCCATCAGTGATTTGCTGGTGGTGTGACTCCTTTTACATAAACATTATCAAGCTGCAGGCCCAAACTAAGAGCCAGGTGCGTGTTAATTAAATATATACAAAAAAAAAAACTATTTCACTGCTGAGCTAACTTCTGTGAGATATAAATGCAAAAATCACTCAGTCTTTTTTCACAAAGATATATGTGCTCAAGTCAGTGTCACTTAACTCTCAAACTCTGTGAGAATGTGTTCTTGCATTATTATGCAATGACTATTATATTACTTGAAAATGATTGTTGCGATAACTTCTGGGATAAATTATCGGCCAGCAAAATTTGTAATCTGTCTTAGAGTCAGATAACCCTAACCCTAACCCTAACCCTACCCTCAGTGTGAGGACTGTAGAACTGTCTTCCTGGTTTTAGTCAGAACTCCAGCAGCAGCGTTCTGCTGCAGCTGGAGGTTCGATTTTTCAGGCAGACCTGTGAGAAGCTGAGCTCAACCTTAATAACTAAATATATATTAAAAAAATATATATATTTCACTGATAAACTCTTTAGTTTCTTTAAGCATGGTTATGGTGGAAGTTTTCTTTATCAAAGACTCAGACTGAACTGAACGTCCTGTTCCATCACTCATAGCCAGCCAACTGCTGCTGCCCTCTTTAATAGGAATTTATATGGGGAGGTTTATCGGCAGTAATTAGGTTTGTTAGTGCTCATCTCGTGCAGCAGATGGCACGTGTGCAGGCAGGGCTCCGTGTGCAGCTCTTATCTCAGGACTACAGAGTGAGCGTGCAAAATGCAACTCCTGCATACACCTGCTGAACTGCAGTGCTGCTGTAGCCAACAGAAGCTCTTCTGCTGCTGCTGCAGTATAACCTGCCTGCTCCACCATTTTGAATTTATCAGTGACCAGCATCTCTGTGTCACCAGACATGACTCAGCACCTTACAGGAATTTGATATAATTAATGTACAGGAGGCTGTCTCTTCCTCACAACAGGTGAAAAACAGGCGTTCATGTCCCACACTTAAGCTGTTTCCAGTGAAAAAGGGAATGTTGACTTGCTTGAAAGTTAACTATCAGTGGGATCTGTTTGTGATTACTGTGTGTTGTGTTTGTGCAGGGCCTTGCCCAGCTGGAGATCCTGTGTAAGCAGCTGTATGAGACCACCGACACCGCCGTGCGACACCAGGCAGAGAAAGCTCTGGTGGAGTTCACCAACAGCCCTGACTGTCTCAGTAAATGTCAGCTGCTGCTGGAGAGAGGCAGTGTAAGTCTGCAGGGGGACTCACTTCATTCACCACTAATCATCGTTTCTCTGATTAAACGTGCTGCAGTGTGCCTTCAAACAAAAATAATCTACAGGCTTATTATGTCTTTAAGAGGAAAAATAGAGATGCAATTAGTGTGATCAGCAGGTGACGGTACAGCCCTGATCATGTCAATGACAAAGCCAAAATTACAAGGACCTGGGCCTCTGGACTGGAGTCAGTTTTGGTGGCCTGTTCACAAAGGAAAAACTGATTGACTGCTGCAAACTTACAATATTCATAGGTAGTTCTGTATAGGTAGGTGACCCTACTGGTGGCATGAAGCCCATGACAGGATATCTCCTAGGGTCAGACCCCTCTGCCACAGTAAGGTGGCAGTCCAGGGATGGGGTCCTAGTTCATGCATCCTTCTTTTCTGTCCACATATTTTTTTTACATCAATAGCAAAAATAATACAAGATTTATTTTCGTATTTTTTATTTAAGCAACAAGCTAACATTATATCTCTGCTCTATTCCCAGTCTTCTTATTCTCAGCTACTTGCCGCCACTTGTTTATCTAAACTGGTGTCTCGGACCAGTAACCCACTACCCCTTGAGCAACGCATTGACATCCGTAAGTATATTTGTTCCTCTGGCAGCCATCTTTTTTTTTTCCAACATGAAAGAAAACACTCCTTAGTGCTCTGGACAAATCAAAGCAGTCTTCACGTGACTTTTAAGTGGGATGTTGTTTTATGTAACACACAGGGAACTATGTGTTGAATTACCTGGCAACACGGCCGAAGTTAGCAGCATTTGTGACCCAGGCTCTGATCCAGCTGTATGCCCGGATCACCAAACTGGGCTGGTTCGACTGTCAGAAAGATGACTATGTCTTTAGAAACGTCATCGCTGATGTTACACGATTCCTGCAGGTGAGAATCTCAAGTCATGTGAGATGGTTCCTTGTCAGAGTTCTGCGTTCAAAGAAACTGGTTACTTTCAGATGTCTCTTCTTTTACAAATGTGTGAAAATCTTTGTCATTATTCAAGAAAGCACAATTTTGCAATTGTTGTGTTTCCATTAAAGAAGAAATGAAATTAAAATCATGCATGTTCTCAAGTCATTAAAAATCATGGTAGCAACAAATGTAAACGGTTATGAGATATACAGTATTCATAATTCAGCCATGGGGCTAGCACTCATATCTATGGGCCAATCAGAGGAGACGTTGGTGTCTTATTGAGGCGTTGGAGCAACAAGCCCCGCCCACTTGGGAGGGCCTATATATGTGGCATTTTGGGAAAATTTTACAGTAGAGCGAAAAAAACAAACCACGAAGACGACTACTATTTGTTGTTTTCTTCGCCTTTTCCCAGTAATAACATCCAGTAATGATTATGTCACTCTTGAGGTGCAAAAAAATGTTTCCATTGTGGTTTTACAAAATAACCCACCTCATCCCAGCACAACAACTTATCAAAAATGTGGGGTTTTTTTTGTTTGTTTTGATTTTTAAATTGCTGTGCTTTCATTAATTTACGTGATTCTATGGTTAATTGAAATAGGTTATCTCTGCAGGTTTGCAGTTGACAAAGGTCACTCCCCTATTGCCAACTCTGTAACAGTTTTGCCATATGTAGATGTATATTTCAGACAAAAAAAAAAAAGAAAAACGTATCGGCCAAAAATGGAATTGGTCAGACTTTTTAAAGATTAGCGATTGGCCAGGAAACTGCAGTCAGTGCAGCGCTACTCTCTGTCTCTGTCTCACTGTATATTTGACTCTATCTCTTTCTCTATTTTCTATTTTTTTCTTTCCTTATTTTCCTTATTATTCATCCCTCTAGCCTCAAATTAGTCTGACAGTTTTATCTGTTTTTGGTGTGTGTGTGTGTGTGTGTGTGTGTGTGTGTGTGTGTGTGTGTGTGGGGGGGGGTATTTAAAGCTCAAACCTGACAGAGATCTAGCCCGTTCATTGATAATGAACTACTGTATTCATACATGTCCATGGAGTGTGAGGCTGAAGAACAACTGAAAATGGTCGTGAACTTGAGAATGATGCTGGACCTGCTGTTCAGTTCAAACCTAAACTTTGGAACTGTGTGTTTCCAGGACAGCGTGGAGCATTGCATCATAGGTGTCACCATCTTGTCCCAGCTGACGAACGAGATAAATCAGGTAAGTTTTCCTGTGAGTGTTTTAGTGTGAGGTGAAGATATGTCACTGGAATGGTGGAAGCAAGAATCTGAGCTGCTTACGGTTTCAAAGCGTTCCAGTCTGGATTGGAGGCTCATCATGTGACTCACTCTAGTGCTTAAGCTATTCCCAGCTGTGTTAAAGATGGAAAATGTAAAGAGTTTCATTTGTGCTGCCAGGAGGAGACATGGAAAACCAAATGTTTGCTTTGATTTTTAAGAACAAAAGTCAAGCTGCTCACGTTGAAGCAGTGTGTTAGTGTGACTGGATGAGCTGGTTGAGATTGTAAACTGGTCAGTGGCAGCAGATCTCTCCAACATGATTCAGTTTTACTATTTCCAGTTTTAAAAGTGTTATTGCCTGTAGCTTGGACGCTGATTATGGTATAAACTGAGTCTTAAATCAATCAACCAATCAAGTTTATTGGTACAGTATATTTCAGGCAGTTTTTTACATCATTAAATATAATAGTATAGTCTTAAAAAACAGAAAGCAAACCATTGGCATTAATATGATGCCATTAACATGATGTCACCTCCCTGCTGTTCCTCAGCATCAGGAAGCCGAGCCGCCCCTCATGTTTCTGTCTCCCTCAGGCCGACACCACGCATCCGCTGACCAAACATAGGAAGATCGCGTCATCGTTCAGAGACTCCTCACTCTTTGACATCTTCACACTTTCCTGCAACCTCCTCAAACAGGTCAGTCCCGAAGGTCACGGGGTCAGAGAACAATCCAACTCTCTCAAATGGGCAGTTAGGAAAATTTTGTTTTATTTTAAACAAAGTTTCACTGGGAAGTTGATTGGGAAAAAACGTCAACATCTGATCTTCTAGTCAGAAACTACCATATCTAAGAGTTAAGTGAGCAGCTTGTACAGACTGCATGTTGTTAGGTTTTAATAGGTCAAAGCTGTTCCACAATAACAGAACAATCCCTAGTTTATTTAGCTGGTTCTGCTGTTTTCCTGTCTTATCTTTCCAAAATAATTGCACCCATTTCATTACACTGCAGATCCACAGCGCCTCCTCCTGGACTCAGATGTTAGTCTCCAGCTCAGGGGCATTTTCACCATTTTCACTTCTTTTCCTGTCCTCATCTTTGCTAAAGACTAAAGACTGTAGCCAAGTCTTTAGTTCCTTCCTCCTTCCATTTTGTTGCTGTAGACTAACTGCTTCACATTTGTACGTTAACCACTTTATGTGAGATAGAGTTCCTATATAGTTAAAGGACAGGCAGTGTTATGTGAAATCAACCTTTTTGAGCCATGCATCGTGTTATAATGTCGTTTTCTAATCAAAAACACACCTGAAATGTGGCATTGAGTCTTTCATACATGTTTGAAAAATCCTTTACTCTCCCATGGCAACCATTCTGGGTCCCGAAACACACACCTCCCTCACTTAGTTCCTTCGGACTAGCCAGCAGCAATTAGGAAACACCTGGTGGAACTGCTCTGCTGCTGATTGTTAGTCAGTAAAAATAACTCGTTTCTTTGCTCGACTTTATTCCTCCATGTGCATCATCACGAACAGACAGACAGAGAGCACCGAAGAAGAACACAAACCAATAACATATGCTCCTGGCATAACAGTGCCCCTAGTGGGAGGACATGTAATACAAATAAAACAAAGGAGTAACAATCTCCCACTTTTCTTTAAAAAAACCCCAAACAAACAAAAAAAACAGGGCTTATGAGAAAGCACAGCCATTAAGGATTATAGTAGAACAGTTTCAACGTGATAGAATGTGAAACATCTTATGACTGAATTTATTGAAGATTCCAAAGTCCTTCATAAAGAGCCCTAAGGAGTGAGGTTGCGGATGCTCCCTTTTTTGTTAAACAGTCTGCAAGTTGGTCTTTTGTTTGAGACCACAACACTTGATGAACTTTCTTAGTTTGCATCAGTTCTTTAATTGAACTGATTTCCAGGCGTAACCTTTTTTCTGCAACAAACTTAGTTGACTTAAGTGCATCAACAAGAGAGAAATTATCAGTCACACAGATTATAGGTGGAGGACAAGCAGTACTACCAGCACTGAGTTCTGAAAAGAGTGTGGAAAGAAAAATGGCATTATCAATCCCCTCAGACATGGCGAGTGTTTCACCTGCCAGTGTGCTTCTGACAATTCTCTTAATTCTCTGACTGCCATGCAATGGGAGAGAACCTCCCGTTGTCACCCATCAAAACAATGAAGTGCCCACCTTGAGTACCTCCATCTGAAACATTTCAAAAAGATGAATCAGTGAATGTAACTATCTTTAAGTTACTGTCGTCCCCAAGGTGCTGAAAATTCAATTCAACTGACTTGGCCTTGAGCTTACACACAACTCTGTTTGCTTCATTAATGGTCTGTACTGTAGCATGTTTCAGATGGGATGCTAAATTACTAGCATCAAACATGACATCAGGCCTGCTCTGTCTTGCCACCCACAGAAGTTGGCCTATCTTAGATCTGAGCTGCTCTGTCTCCTTCTCAGTGAGAGGTGAAGCTGACTCTGCTGCTCGTGAGGGTGAGAGGTGTATGGTCTGCAGGTGCTGAATATATGTTTCTTGGTGTATTTGTACCTTCTCACCTTCAGTAACAAGATCTACACCCACATAAGAAAAGCTATTGTGTGCTTCACGACCGACATTAAACTTTGACCTCAGGTGAGGTATGACTGACTCTGAAAACATGTGTGATCCACCCCATATAAAATCATCAACATGACAAGCAAGTACACCAGTTACATTTTTGCGCTCATCTAGCCAATAGAAAACTGCAGGGTCAACCTTAGACATTATGCCTCATGCTTCAATCATTATGCTTTTTACCCTGTTATACCAATACAGTGAAGCATCAGCTAAACCATACACACATTTTCTCAGTTTCCAAAGCACACCTGTGCTATTGGCCTCTCGAGGAGGTTTGATGAAAATGTCTCTGGACATTTGCATTCCTTGTAAAAAGGCAGATTTAATGTCCATAGAATGAAGTTCCCATTGTTTTTGACATACAACTGCCACCAAGAGTCTCAGTGACTCTGAGGCACAGATTGGAGAGTCCTTTTGTAGGTCAGAAACTTGTAGCTCCTCAAATCCTCGTGCAACAAGTCTTGCTTTTGGTATTATTCCATTTTCAGTCTCTTTCAGAGTGCACACCCAACGAGTGGAGACACACTTTTGTCCTTTGTCCTCAATTTCCTCAAACACTTGGTTCTGTTTCCAGCTTTTTATTTCATTTTCCTTTGCTTCATCAAACGATATGTCCTTACTCACAAGAACATCCTCATGCATATCTGTATCCTCAGCATCTGCCTGGATGTGAAGATCCTCCAACTGTGACAGGTCAGCTGACTCACTGTTGCCAGCCACTTCTGCTGGCTCAAGCAGCTCCAAGTTAAACCAGTTCTTGTATTTCCCAGTTGCTTTGCCGGCACGTCCCAACACTTTGGCTTTTTGTGAGACACCCTCTGTATTTCTGAATGTCACAATTTGACCTGTCTTTATGATGGTGTTCCCAGAGTGCTGTCTCTCAGCCTCTGCATTTTCAGGAGCAGGCAAAGGATGATTCTCAGGATTTACTGCAATAGTGTCTCCTTCTAAATTCTCTTCAATGATGTCCACTGTGTGTTGTCCTCGATTGTTCTTCTCATCACAGGTAATCTGAGGTTCTTCATTCTCGTGAGTAACTTTCCTCAATCTGAGTTGATGGACTCTGATACAGTTGCCTCCGTGTCTAACAAAAACGACTGCACCATCTTGACCAATCACCACTCCTGGTCCTTTCCATTCTGGGCAATCCACTCTTTTGTAAAAGACTTTGTCTCCAGTTTCATATCGCTCGTCTATGGGCCGCATCTGTTTCTTTAGTGCTCTGCGTATCCTTTCTGAACATTCTGCTTCTGTAAAAGCTTTTCTTGCAGCATGCAAGGCTGAAATGTGCTTGGCAACCCATTCACTCTTGGTGGTGCCCTCCAGAGCTGGAGCTTTGTCTATTAATACAGAAGGCAGGTTAGGATTCTGCCCGAACACCAGCTGATGTGGGCTGTATCCATGGACACTTTGCATAGAGTTCTTTGCCATCAGGGCCCAGTCCATGGCAGTGCTCCAGTCACATCCAGTACTTGCTTTAACTTCAGCAGGATCTCCGTCAGAGTTTGATTGTGGCGCTCTAACAGTCCATTGCTCCATGGACTGTAAGCAGGTGTTGTCTTGACTTCAATATTAAAGTTCTCGGCCATGTCTCTCACTTCCTCGTTATTGAACTCACCACCATTGTCACTGAACAACTTTTGTGGTGGGCCATGCACACTGATCCAATCATGGATAAAACGTCTGACTATTTCAGAAGACCTCTTGGTGGTTAAGACACTACCAGCACTGAAACGGGTAAACTGGTCAATAATGTGTAGGTACCAAACCCCAGGTTCAAGTTCGTGCAGATCTACAGCAACAGTTTCATTGTATGTAGATGCTAATGGTAAGCCCACAGCAGGTTTTGGTTTGGTCTTACAATATTTTTGACACACTTCACACTGGTTCACGATGTTTTTCAGCAGGTTGTCACATTCTGTGTCCTTGTTGCCAGAATTAGTCAAAAGTCTCTGTATTTTGTCAGCAGAGGCGTGTCCAAACTGTTTATGAAGTTTCTCCAGAACTTTCATCTTTTCACTTGTGTTCATGTTGTCTGTTGTAGTCAGTATTTCTTCCGCATTAGCTTGCAATAGCTTATCAGAGTGAATGAAACTTCTATTTTCACTGTCCACAATGTTTACACAGTAATGACCTGAACTAGTAAAGTCCAGTTTGACAGGCTGGTTGAACATCACTGCACTGTCCCTTTCCATGTCCAAAACGGTCCCTGCCCTTTTCAATGAGGTCTTACTCAGCAGCAGTGGGATGTTAGCAGGTACTACTTCAGTTTCTATATTACACTTTGTGTTGCCAATTTTAGCAGGTATCTTTACCTTTTTTATGGAGTAGACGATTTTTCCATCTCCAAACTTGAAGGGCCTGTGACTTTGTGTTTCTGTCTCTTTCATAGTTTCCATACTTTTCTTTTGTAACACAGTACTGTAGTTGTCCAGCCACTCCTGTCCACAAACTGTCCTCGTGCAAGCAGTGTCTATTATTGCTGAGCCAAAACATTCTGTCATGAATATTTCTGCATCTGTTGGTGATTCTTTGGTGTACAGAGTCAAATTGCACTCTTCCACGTCTTTTGTATCATCAGCAATTTTAACACTATCAGCTTCGTGCGGACAGTTTTTAACCCAGTGAAAAGTACTTTGGCACACTGCACATTTTGACCGTTGTCCGTACTTATCCAGCGGGTTTGTACCAGGCTGTGGAGTTTTCTGATGGCGCCAGAACTTGCCTTTTTGCCACCGTTGCTCCGTTGGAAACACGGACTCCTGGCTAATGCCTTCTGCTGCCGCACCTCTTTTTTCGCCAAATATTCTCTTCAAAGCGGACTTCATTGAAGCAAATGTTACATCTGAGCATGCCGTTAAAGCCAACTGTCTGTCCGTTATATCCAAACACGCGGTATCCAAAAGCTTAAAAGCCAAAACTGCGTCAGGCAGCTCCATGTTGTATTTCTTCATCCGCGAGTAACGCTGCTCGAAATCAATAATATAGTCCACCATCGACATGTTAGCTTCTTTTATGATCCGGTCAAAATCCGAGTATGCTTCATAGATCCTGTCCTTTTCCTCTTTTAAGAACAAGTCATCTAGTTTAGCGAACAACGTTGTCATGCCAGTGTCTTTATTTAGATCGTCTACCGGAATTTCCATCGCCGTGTCCCGCGCTCTTCCAGACAGGGCCAGGGCGACAGCCAGCGCTTGCTTTTTCGACTCCAAATCTGTAACTCTCGTCCAAATGTTGACTTCATTCTTCCAGCTTTCGTAAGGCTTTCCTTCCTCAAACGTTGGCGGAACTCTGTAGTTACTAACCATCCTCTGCTACCAATGTTAGTCAGTAAAAATAACTCGTTTCTTTGCTCGACTTTAATCCTCCATGTGCATCATCACGAACAGACAGACAGAGAGCACCGAAGAAGAACACAAACCAATAACATATGCTCCTGGCATAACAGTGCCCCTAGTGGGAGGACATGTAATACAAATAAAACAAAGGAGTAAGACTGATCTCAACACACACACTACTTCTCTGTGCAACTCTCCTAAGAATAGTTGTAAACGGCATAATGGAGAAACATTGCTGTGATGATGAAGGAAGTGTTGAAGGCAGGAGTTGAGACAGAAGACCAATTTCAAGGTGTTAAGTTGCAAAGTAAATGTTGTTCTAAGTCATGTTTGACATACATATAAATAATAGGAATTATAGGTGACATAGTTACTTGGTTGTGCTGTAAATTGGAAAATACATAGCATAATTTGCCATTTTTATTTCCCTTCTTTAGATATTTACATTTAAAAGGTTTTCATTGAGAGCCAAACAAAACCATAGTGAAATTCATTGTTTGTGTGGAGAAACATGTTGAATAAAGTTGATTGTGAATTTGAACCATCCGAGCCAGCACAGGCAGGAAGTAATGGTGGCGTTTCTGTCGTCTCGTTTCCAGGCTTCAGGGAAGAACCTGAACCTGAATGATGAGTCCCAGCACGGCCTGCTGATGCAGCTCCTCAAGCTCAGCTACAATTGCCTCAACTTTGACTTTATAGGAACTTCCACAGACGAGTCATCAGATGACCTTTGCACTGTACAGATTCCAACATCATGGAGATCAGGTAACTTAGTGTTGAGCACAGGGTTGTTCAGAAGGCCCTAAAAGGGGCATCTTCAAGTTAAAACTTAAATAATGCATTTCTTTTCAAATTAATCGAGGCTTTTATCAAAAATGGATCATGAATAGTTCACATTGCAGTATTTTGAATCAAAGATTAATAACCTTCGTTTTTTGACACTCTCAGCTTCAAAGTAATTGGCTTGAGGAAAGAAAGAATATTTAGTTTTCAGATTGCAAATGAAAATTTTCAAACAGATGCATTATTATTTAATAGTCACCAGTGTCCAGACCTGGATGTTCTCTATTAACTTTGTGTTTTATCTCTCCTGCAGCCTTTCTCGATTCCTCCACCCTGCAGCTGTTTTTCAATTTATATCATTCCCTCCCTCCGTCCCTTTCCCCGCTGGTAAGTGTGAGGTGAGCTGGAGACGGAGCAATAAGGTTTCTGTCGGATTCTGAGCAAGTTGTGTTCCTGTGCAGGTGTTGTCCTGTTTAGTTCAGATCGCCTCTGTCAGGCGGTCTCTCTTCAACAATGCAGAGCGAGCAAAGTTCCTCTCCCATCTGGTGGATGGCGTGAAGAGGATATTGGCGAACCCACAGGTAAGGAAGTCACCTGACCTGGACGCTGCCTGGTTTGTCCAATCAGGTGCCGCTTTGTGATGGGTTTTTTTTGTGCAACAGTGTCTGCCAGATCCCAACAACTACCACGAGTTTTGCCGCCTGCTGGCGAGACTGAAGAGTAACTACCAGCTAGGAGAACTAGTCAAAGTGGAGAACTACCCGGAGGTGATCCGTCTCATTGCCAACTTCACCGTAACCAGCCTGCAGGTGAGGCTGTCGGCTTCCACTCTAAGCAGTTTAAAATAACAGGAAGTTGTGGGTTCTAACAGCTAGTGTTGGGATTCTGTGGGGTTGCAGCACTGGGAGTTTGCCCCCAACAGTGTCCACTACCTGCTGAGTCTGTGGCAGCGCCTGGCAGCGTCTGTCCCCTACGTCAAAGCCACCGAGCCCCACCTGCTGGAGACCTACACCCCAGAGGTGACAAAGGCCTACATCACGTCACGGCTGGAGTCGGTCCACGTCATCCTCAGGTAGGTTTTGCTGAGGCTGTCAGAACCGCAGGTGACACTCTGCCCAGTGGTTGTCATGAGTCTACCCAACGTTTCTCGTTTCATCCCCCTGCAATGTTTAACGATGGACAAATGTCCATTTCTCAGATATTTCCCAATGTGACAATATAATGTCACATTGTGATGTCACAGTTTTGTTTGATATTCAGAGCGGCAGATGCGCAGGCAACCTGACTGCAGAAAGCGTCAGTGGGCTTTTAAACTGTCACTGGTTGCCATAGTTCCCCACCATTAACTTGTTGTTTTGATGTTGTTTAACTACCATAGCTAGCCTAGGTTACTATAACTGTTCAAAACTGAGTGATAAAATAAGTTATGCTCCCCAGGGGCGTGGCATAGGGGGGAAAGGTTAGGACATTTCCAAGGGCCCTTGACCAACAGGTGGCCCTCTACAACTTTTTTATTTTTTTCATAGAAATTAAATAAAATGGTACCCTTTTGTAATGATTAATTACAAAATTAATCATTTTGTGTTTTCTAAAATTGTTTTTATCAGTAAAAATTAAGTGTTATCATTGCCAGACCAAAAGCACGCATCCATATTTGTACTGAAATCCCTTGGATCTGGATGAAATGGTCCATTCCTGCTTAGCGTGCTCGACGGTGACGATGTTCAGCAGCAGTCAGCTGAAGACAAAAACAACTGTGGCTGTTATTTTGTTACAAAAAAACAATCTGAAAATCAGGTTTTCAAAAAAAATTGAGACATAAGAGAATAGAGCATAGTTAGCTTAGCTACAGACTAATGTTTGCCTCCATTTCACTGGCATTTAATGAATTAAGGGAAAAAAATCACCAAGATATTCAGATATTTAACTTTTCCCTGTGCTCTTTACCACACTTAACAAGTGAGTCAGTCAGCAGCAGCTCCAACCCACGTCCCACCTGACCCGTCCTCTCCTAAGTAAAATTAAAGCTGCAGTATGTCACTTAAAAAAAAATCTATATATTTTTACAGGAAAAAAATTGTTTTAAAAACCACAGTTTACACACCATTCTGACTCTGCTGGCTCATCTATTCACTTGCGTTTGTGACTCTGCATTTCTGCCGGCAGCACCAGATGGCGCTGTGAACTAGGTAACCCTCTGGGAGAGAGGCCTTTAGGTCAGAATGGACTAGTTTTATGGAAAGGGAAACCCAGACAACTCTGGTTTTCTGGGTTTCCCCTTCCAACCTTTATGGTTACGCCTTATCATGAACTTCCTGCTGAAGCTGCATGCATTCTATCCCTTCTACATCCGGTCCTCTTGTTTTCTCCACAGAGACGGCTTAGAGGACCCTCTGGATGACGCCGGTCTGGTGCAGCAGCAGTTGGACCAGCTGTCCACCATCGGCCGGTGTGAATACGAGAAGACGTGTGCTCTGCTGGTGCAGCTGTTTGACCAGGCGGCTCAGACCTACCAGGAGCTGCTGCAGTCCACCAACTCCAGCGCTGCAGACGTCACCGTGCAGGAGGGTATGGCCAGCCAAACGCTTTAAAACCCAGCCGTGTCAGGATGCGTCAACTCGTCTCATCTTTTGTCTTCTGTCTGCAGGTCGGTTGACATGGTTGGTCTATATAATCGGTGCAGTGATAGGAGGACGGGTGTCATTTGCCAGTACGGATGAGCAGGATGCCATGGATGGAGAGCTGGTCTGCCGGTAGGAAGCGTCTCTGTTGAATTGTTAAGAATCATTGAAACAGGGAACTGACCTAACTTGACTGAGGTTCCGTCTCAGTCTTTCTGCTTTTAACACGCTGTAGTTCCTGACCAGGTTTGGTTTGCATGTCAGGGTTCTGCAGCTGATGAACCTGACAGACTCCCGGCTGGCTCAGGCAGGCAACGAGAGGCTAGAGCTGGCCATGCTCAGCTTCTTCGAACAGTTCCGAAAGATCTACATCGGCGACCAGGTGCAGAAATCCTCAAAGGTGAGGAGCAGCACACGGCTGTGGAGTGGGCTGGATCACAGGAAGCCTGCGCTGTCGTGATGCACACTGACATTTGTTCTCCCTCTTTAAGGCACAAACTGCAAATTGTGAACTTCTCAGATAAGTGGTGGAAAGTAGAAACTGTGGTGTTGGTGGTGTCTTTGTAGCAGTTGTGTCTGTAAAGAAAACATGGCAATAAGCTGTCCATCTGTAGCCAGAGGTCTGCTAGGCTGCAACCAGGAAAGGTTTTCTCTGAGAAAAAGAATGAAAGTGAAGCTTTAAAGGGGTAGTGTTCCATAAAATCAATGTTTTTGAGCTTTACATCATGTTATGAACTTATTCCCTCATCAAAAACATACCTGGAGTGTTGCCTTGATTCTTTCATACATGTTTGAAAAAAAAAAATCCTTTAATCTCCATAGCAACCATTAAGCTGGCAAAACACCTGGGAGATCCAGCTCCCCTAGGCACTAGATCCCCAGGGAATCCCCCTGGGGAACTGGACCTCTTTAGATCCAGTTCTCCTAAGAACTGTATCTCAGGAGATCCAGTTCAGAGCTGCAGTTTCCAGGTTTCAGAGCTTCGATTCCCCAACTCAGCTCCTTCAGACTAGCCAGCAGCAATTAGCAAACACCTGGTGAACCTCCACATCTGCTGAGCTCATTAGAGGAGCTACTTCTCAGAGCAATGCTGGTAAAATAGTTAATAGGTTAATAGAAGAGCCATGTTGTGATGACTTCCACTTCGCAACACGACTTTCAGAATGAGCAGGAGTTTTTAAAGAGACAGAGGCCAAATTTCAAAGTCTTAAATTACAGAGTAGAATTTCTTTTAAGTCACATTTGAGAAATAGCATTTTTATAACAACTGAAGGCAACATAGTTACTTGGTTGTGCTACAAAAAGGGTCTGTGGCTTGAAAACACATCAGACTGCCCCTTTAAATCCCAAAGCAGAGCCAGAGGTCTCTAGCTCTGCACATCTTGTATTGACTTTAATTTGGCTCTTTATCCAATGCAACCTTATGAAAAGGTTGTCCCACCTCAGAAACGCAGCTTTGAACATCATAAAATGTAATGATTAGTATTTCAGCTGCGCACTGCAGGAGAAGCAGGTCACATGACTGACAGACAGGTATTCCCAGCACTGGGTCTCTCTGACTAAATGTCTTTTATTATTTACAACTAGAAAAATAATCTATAGGGATTATATGTATAGGTTATTTTTTCCAAAAAAAAAAAAAAAGAATCTAATCTGATACTTCAGATCACACTGTCCCTGCAATGGACAGCCTTCAGTATTTTTATGGTCTGATTGCATAAAAATGTAAAAACATGCATTTAGGTAGATAAAATTCAGTGGGAATGTAGACTTCTACAACAATAGATTTCTGCTCTCAGTTGTGAGTTTTAGGTTTTGATTAATTTGTCAACTTTTTTATACAGTCTAAATGACAACTGTTCATCCTGAAAATGATTGTACATTTAGGAGAATTCAGCCACGTTTACCATGTATTGCATTCCATAAAGCTGTAAACAAAGACTAAAGACATGCTGAAAATGACTGTAGGTCAGGGGTCAGTGGTGTGCAACCAGTGGCTCTTTGGATGTTCCACAGCGGCTCCTAAGAAGTTTGTGTTAAAATAAGGACTTTGATTTCTTTGTATGTTGCCTCAGGAGAGAATCGTGTGGTCATCAGACATCCAACACCTGTAAGAGGTGAAATCTGATGAGTTGTATGTCATTGAAACATGTTTGTTTTCCAGCTTTATCGACGATTATCAGAAGTTCTGGGACTGAACGATGAGACAATGGTACTCAGCGTCTTTATAGGGAAAATGTAAGTAGCCTCAGTCTGAGGAGTGTTTTCCTTACACTACTTTGTGTCCCTACTGTTTGGACCGGTTCATTTGACTGTCTGATTGTTTCTTCCAGCATTACAAACTTGAAGTACTGGGGCCAGTGTGAGCCGATCACGTCCAAAACACTCCAGCTGCTGAACGACCTCTCCTTAGGATATCCTTACAGAATGTGTGGAAGTGTGTGTCTCTGTTCTGACCGGGTGTCAGGTCTGTGAGAATCCTGACCTGGGATTAACCGGCAGAACCATTGAACATCCAGGATGGCAGAATGACAGAATTAGGAGATCCAGTTTAGGCTGAATGGTGTTCTCTTCAGAGTTAGCCTTCATATGCTACACCGCTGCTGCAGAAATCTGTTCAACCATCAGGGCTGCTAATGTTGGTTGATCGATCAGATTTCTATGTTACCTCATCAGCGTGTTTATATCTGTCCACAGAGAGGCGCTCAATTCATTTCAGCCATGTAAATTAAAGCATGATGAGCCTCAGTTAGTCTTCCTGGTCTTCATATGTGCTGTTTATAAGAAGAAGAGCTTCCTGTTGCTGATCAGGATCTTACCAGGATCCTGATCAGCAGCAGCAAATTGACAGGAAGTCAATTTCTCCTTGACTTCCTGTTTATGCACATACAGCAGCGTGAGGAAGCTGGTGAAGCTCAGCGCTGTCCAGTTCATGCTGAACAACCATACCGTGAGTATTTCCCTGGACCGGGTCCAGATCACACTTCCAGACTGGAATGCCCACGCATCACAGTCACACACACTAACATGGTGTATCTGTGTTTGTGCTGCAACAGAGTGAGCATTTCTCCTTCCTCGGCGTGAACAACCAGTCCAACCTAAGCGACATGCGCTGTCGGACCACCTTCTACACGGCGCTGGGTCGCCTGCTCATGGTCGATCTGGGTAAACACAAACATACACAGTCAAGTGTTGGCTTGTTAGCTTGTCTCTGCTGGTGGGAGTTCAATGGTGGGGTGTTTGTGTGTGCAGGTGAGGACGAGGACCAGTTTGAACAGTTCATGTTACCTCTGACCGCTGCGTTTGAGGCTGTGGCTCAGATGCTGAGTACGAACACATTCAACGAGCAGGAAGCCAAGGTGAGGTGAACACACACAATTCCTCTGGTTCTGATTCTGCCATAGCATCCTAACGGTTCCCTAACCGTCTCTTCTAGAGGACTTTGGTGGGTTTGGTGCGAGACCTCCGAGGCATCGCGTTTGCCTTCAACGCAAAGACAAGTTTCATGATGCTGTTTGACTGGATGTATCCTTCCTTCCTCTCTCCGTCCCTCACTCCAGCTGCTGTCTCTCTTCTCGCTGTAACTGACCTAGCTGAAGTGTCCTTAACCAGCTATGCAGATACCCAACGTACATGCCCATCCTGCAGCGGGCCATCGAGCTGTGGTACCACGACCCGGCCTGCACCACGCCTGTCCTCAAGCTAATGGCGGAGCTCGTTCACAACAGGTACACACTTCCTGTCATGCTGGAGTTACTATCATGAACCCATTGGTTCCACCACACTGGTGTCAGTAGCTCTATTTCCATTACAAATGTGCGCAAGACTTAATCAGTATTCTGCTAATGTAAAACATAGCAGTTTCCATTAAATAAGAAATGGGACTCAAATCACAGGTGAATAAATTTGTTCATGTGGTAAGTCATTAAAAGTTATTCTACTACCACTTCCTGTTGTGGTTTGCACCTGTTGTGACATCAGACTGATGATCATGTGACTTATGTGATGCAAAAAAAGTGTTTACGTTGCAATTTTTTAATAGACCAAATTCACATTTATCATGAAATATACAGAGACTGATACTGTCGCTCCACACTAAGCAAATGCTCTGCAGAAATCAAAGACTAACCATGAACTCCACTCTAACAGGCCTGCAATAAATAAATAAAAAATTAGAGGCTTAATCTGCAGATCAATACCTAATCCAATATCAATGCTATGCCCAAACATAACAAATACAAAAAAATATATTCAATCTCAACTACTCAACTATAAAACCTTAGCAGAAATTATAAATCAGTTAAGCTCCTCTTCATGGTGTCTTCATGTCATACCCATAACTTTCCTTAAGAAAGTTCTGCCTGTCATCACACTGGATCTGATCTGAACAGAAACCTCATCGCTCTCATCAGGGGTTTTCCCCCAGGCTTTAAAAACAACAGTTATCAAACCACCAACAACCTGGCAGAACTACAGGCCGATCTCCAACCATCCATTCATTAGTAAAATTATTGGAAATGCCGTTTCAACAGTTAAATTGTGCCTAAGCGATAACCAACCGCTTTGATATATTTCAGTCTGGTTTCCAGGCTCACTCACACAGTACTGGGAGTGGCCTAGTCATAGTGATCAATAACATTCATATAAATGCAGACTGCTGTTTCTATTGGACCTCAGTGTTGACCTTGACTTATTATTGAAATGACTCTAGAGTCGGGTCAGACAATCCGGTCCAGAACTCAGCTGGTTCCAATCTTCCCATTGATGTGGACAGAAGTCACATGTTGCTGAAACAAGTAGAAAATGTAGTTTCTATTGCCATCCAGCAGATGGAGCTGCAATATCGGCTTATTAATAATGAGAAGAGCAAAGAATGATGTCATCTCCTGGACGGATGAACACATAAACAACCATCCTGACAATGTCTCTATGAATCATAGACAATTCTAAATGTCTTGAATTGACTTTATTCAATTTTATTCACTTTTAACACAGCATTGTGATGTTTAACCTTTTAAAGTCCATACTGAGCACAAGTATTAGTGTGCTAGTTTTATTTTTAGAAATGTTAGGTTCAAAATTGATCATGTTTCCACTGTTAAAAGTGATATATGCCACCATGGCTGTTCATATTGGCATGAAAAAATTAAAAATAAGTTATATCTATAAATATTATTGGGCTCCTTAATTAATTATTTAATTATGCTACTTATTACTAAATCAAGTATTTAGTAATACGTGATTTAAATATTGACATGTTTAAGTCAATAAGGAATCAGATGATGGCCCAAAGAATCTAAATTGAATTGATCTGTGAGGGTCTCAGGGACAGTCTGCCCAGTCTGCTGCGCCGTCTCTACTTCCTGCTGCGTGTGACACCAGACAATCAGTCAGTTTGTTTTCTCTGCAGATCGCAGCGGCTTCAGTTTGACGTATCGTCACCAAATGGGATCCTGCTGTTCAGGGAAACCAGCAAGATGATCACCACATACGGTATTTGGACTGGAATGCAGCCTGAAGTGTGATGGAAGCTAACAGTAGCTAATGGTAGCTAACAGCAGCTAATGGTAGCTAACAGCAGCCGGTTTGTTCCCCAGGGAACCGGATCCTGACGCTGGGCGAGGTTCCTAAGGACCAGGTGTACGGCGTCAAGCTGAAGGGCGTCAGCGTGTGCTTCGCCATGCTCAAAGCCGTGCTCAGCGGAAACTACGTCAACTTCGGGGTCTTCCGTCTCTATGGCGACGATGCTCTGGACAACGCCTTGCAAACCTTCATCAAACTACTGCTCTCCATCCCTCACAGTGACTTACTAGTATGTTGTTTTTTTCCTGTGGTCAGACAGGATGCCTCTAATGGCCTCAACATGAAGCCACTTCTTTGTTTTTATGGGATGCTCTCTGTTGATGCTCGCTTCCTAAACAGTCTAAATTAGTTTGATCATTTCTTTTCTGATGATTAATATTTTTTTTAATAATTATGGCTTTTTTTTGGATATTTATAATATCTTCCAGTTCTAGTGTTATATGTTCTTTACAAAATTACAGTTTATTGGTGTTTGATAGGACGAACTTGCATTATCACACCATTTTCAATAAATTACTTAAAAATGGTCTCAAAACCACAATATTATCGTTTATCGCTGTAATTATTAGGACATTTTATTGTCCAGTAAAATGTGTTATTGGGACCGGTGTGTCCACAGAGCCTTAAAAAGTTTTAAATTATTATGTTTTTTGTGAGTTGGCCTTAAACACATTAATGACAGCTCTGAAACTTTGCGGTGGCAGGACTGTTGAATCTCATACGTCATCATTTTCCTGGTGGGATTTTTGGCCAAGCCAAAGTTTTTTGTCGCCTGTTTGTCTCTGACTCCAGGCAGCTAAGGCTACCGCTAACTAGCTGCTAACAGACCCTTGCTAGCTAACATTTCTGTGTCTGTTTTGGGTCCAGTTGGATGGACGACATTCATTTTTGCCACTGGCCCATTTCTGTTGCGAACCCATAAGATGCTAGGTGCTCTCAATGGCATAACAGTGTTAAGCTAAGCTTCATGGGATGTAAATGTCTGGGAACCATCCACAGCCAAATAACAATACTTGTAGGATTTGCTGTGTTAAGTTTCATTCAAGGTGTCATTTAAAAAGGTTTTAAAAGTCTTAGGTTTACCTGCAGATGCTCTGATGAAGGTTATTGAATGTTAATATTTATAGCTTAGAAGGACTGAGATGTGTGGAGGAAACCAGCAGGTGGATGTAGATAACCTGATCAGTGTCCAGCAGTGAAAGCAGGAAGTGTGTGTATGTGTGTGTGTGTTTGTCTCTGCAGGATTACCCGAAGCTCAGCCAGTCCTTCTACTCCCTGCTGGAGGTTCTGACTCAGGACCACATGAACTTCATCGCCAGTTTAGAGCCGCACGTCGTCATGTACATCCTGTCGTCAATATCAGAAGGCCTCACGGCACTGGGTGAGGCCCGGCGGCGGTCCGGTCTGACCGGGACGATGGTCTCATCTGGGTTTTCATCCGTCTCTGTCTCTCTTTCTGTGTTCTCAGATACAATGGTGTGCACCGGCTGCTGCTCCAGTTTGGACCACATAGTCACCTACCTGTTCAAGCAGCTGTCACGCTCCACCAAGAAGAGGCCTGCTCCCATGGCAACAGACGACCGCTTCCTGCATATCATGCAGCAGCACCCGGAGATGATCCAGCAGGTCAGACCAACGAGCTTGCAGCTTCCCATGGTGGCGCGTTGCGTCCGCTCAGACCGACCGTCTCTGTGTCGTCCTGCAGATGCTGTCCACCGTGTTGAACATCATCATCTTTGAGGACTGCAGGAATCAGTGGTCCATGTCCAGGCCGCTGCTGGGCCTTATCCTGCTCAATGAGAAGGTGAGCTCCTTCCTCTACTCTCACCTGCTGCTGTCTTTAGGAAGTGGGTTTCATCGGGTGTGTGTGTTTGTGTGTCCTGCAGTATTTCGCTGACCTGAGGAACAGCATCGTCAGCAGCCAGCCTCCTGAGAAGCAGCAGGCCATGCACTTATGCTTTGAGAACTTGATGGAGGGAATAGAGCGAAACCTCCTAACAAAGAATCGAGACAGGTGGGTCGGGTTTCAAGTTGTCCATCTGTCTTCCTGAGGGCCGGGTCCCTTATAGTGGTATGTGCTGGTTAAACTACAAATCCCACAATAACTGCAGGTGAGACGTGACCCTGTTTACGGCCATATTGCCTGACTACAGCAGAGTAGTCAGAGTCGGGTTGAAGTTAGAGGAGCCATGTCGTGATGACTTGCTGAGGGTGGAGTCTCAGAAAGAGCAGGAGTTCTTAAAGAGACAAAGGCCTTTTTTACAGACAATTTCAAGTCTGTAAATATCAAAATAAAATTTCATTTTAGTCATCTTTGATGTATGAAGTATTTTCATAACAACTGACTGAAGTTAATGTAGTTACCTGACTGCTTTAACATGGCAGCACGTGACTGGAAAAACACATAGCACCGCCCCTTTAAGTGGGCCCAGTATATTCTGGTACTAATAGAACCTCTCAGCATAGTCCACATGTCCCTCTGTTGTCCTTTGGCAGAATGTGTTTTTAAAGTAAAACCATCTGAGTCTTTGATCTGTGATGGTTGAAGTTTAAAGCTGCGTGTTCGTGTGTGTGCATGTGCGTGTGTGCGTGTGTGTGTGTGTGTGTGTGTGCAGGTTCACACAGAACCTGTCTGTATTCAGGAGGGAAGTCAATGACAGCATGAAGAACTCGACGTACGGCGTCAACAGCAACGACATGATGAGCTGACATTCCACACGACAGAGCCTCACCCAGCCGCAGAGCGGACACCCCCACCTACCCCCACCCTGCATCCTCCTCCCCCCGCCTCCCCCAGCCTCCTCCCTGGGCCGGGATGCCTAAGGGAAGATCTGCGCACCCCGACACCACATTGGCTAAACTTTCCCGCCTTCTTTTTGATATAAGCATATATAAATATATACAGATCTATTTTAAAGCCAGTCCGTGTTGGTCTGACTCACCTGGTGGAGGGGCGGGGAGGGGGGTTGCATGTCTTGGCACGTCTTGGCACTCTAAATCACTGACAGAGGAAGGCGAGAGTGCTGTGGCTGAGAAACGGAGGAAACAGGACCGCAGAGGACGAACACCGGTAACCGTAGTAACCTGCTTCTGCCTGCCTTGTATAGAAAACACACACAAAAAAACAAAAAACAAACCAAGTGTAAATTTTTTTTTGGTAACATTTTGAACAATGTTTATAATGATCGAATTTAAACAGATGATGAGTTGAGGATTGAACCCACGTGTGATTGAGCTTTTTACAGTGCAGTGAGTTAGTGCAAACTGTCCGCCTGCGTGGGGGGCGAGGGGGGGCAGAGGTACACACACTAACAGAAAGGGAGTCAGAGCACCATGCTGTACATTTTTCTCAGTCTCTGCTTGAAGTGATGTAAATAGTTGTGCAGCAGCAGGGAGGCAGCTCTTAAAGGAACATTCTGCTGTTTTTATTCAGTCCAGTCTTTCAACATGGCTCCCAAACATTCGCCGGCAGGAGGAAGCAGAGAAATCTCCTGCGTGGGTTTGCTCCTTCTCGGTTCTTCTTAGTTTTGAAGCGTGACACTAACTGACTTCTGGCTTTCCCCACACACAAATATTAATACGCAGCCAATGTTCTGGCTGGGTTTCACCAAATCTCTTCATCAGTGAGAGGTAATCAAACGTCAAGTGGTTCTGATGTGATCCCACTCTGACACTTCTCTGTTTTCTCCAAGGGTTTCAGTCATGCCAGCTTTTCATTCGTTTTGATCATAAGAAGAAATACAGCCTAAGAGTTATTCATTTAACAGAGACCAAATATGGAAGTTATCTGTAATCTAAAAAACAATCAATAAAACCTAAAGAATCCTGAATGAGCATTCACCTCACTCCGCCTCTCATAAGATCAGAGGCTGACCATTCCTCTGCTGTAGTTTTAAACATTATGGAGTTTTTTCTGGAGGAGTTAAAGAAGCATTTGAGCATCATTCCTCACTGCTGCTTTGTTTTCCGGCTGCAGTGAAACATCTGCTCAGTGTTTTTCTTCCCTCAGTCTTCTACCACCAATCAGCACTAAATTGCTCTGTAGTGTTTCTGCTATCCTGCCTGAACGCCGTAGAGTCGCGGGGGTCTTGAGTGTCGCAGCTGATCAGAAAGAAAACCCAAACAAAAACAGCAACCTCTCCCCTCTCCCCAGCAGATTTTTCCTTTAAAGCCTGACGGTCCTGCAGGCGTCACACACACACGCCTGCTGCTTGACGATGTGTAAGCAACATGGTCGCAGCTCCGTTTCCCCCTCTGGCAGGCTCGGTGCAGTATCCACCATTTTGTTTACACTCTGGATTCCTCGGACCCCCGTTTGGGTCCTGCAGTGAAGTCCTTTTGGTGTGTGTGTGTGTGTGTGGAGTGGAGTGGCTCTCTGTTGCCTGGTGTGTGTGTTGTTACTTGGTGAACTTGCTGTAGAGCTCAAATGGCCAAGGTTTGTGTGTGTGTGTGTGTGTGTGTGTGTGTGTGTGTGTGTGTGTGTGTGTGTGTGTGTGTGTGTGAAGACAGACTCTGAATAATCAGAAGGGGAAGCCAGCATGGAGACCAGCTCAGCCTGAACAACCTCAGTAGAAGTCGGGACAGTGTAAAGGCGTCTCTTAGCAACGTGTGTTACTCTGTACGATGTTGCTGCTAACTGTTTGTGACAACTAGCTCATCTCTAACCATGTCAGCACTCACGGATGTTCCTAAGTTTGGTTTGTGTCCCTGATTTGAATGTGTTGGGTCCATAGAGTGAATAGCTGTTTGAGTTGTTTGGATGTCTGCTACATATAGTGTAAGCATTGTGACTGCAAATAAACCTCATTGATTTTTACAACACTGCTGAATGTGGGTTTGTTCCTCTGGATCTTCACTCTGATCTTCAGCCACTTCAGAAGTCGGAAGTTTTTTTCTTTCCCCAAAACCAAAGTTTTCCCCCAGAAACTTGCTGAGCCCTGTGGCTGGATGGCAGGACAGTCATTCCTCCAGGGACCCGTCGGGTTTCTGAGTATAAAATGTTTCAATCTGACAGAAAATTAGAAAATATCACTTGATAATCATGTGTTATTGAAAGATTAACACCTGAACACTAACTATAAAGTCTTAGAAATGCAAACATTTACATTTTTTTAAATAAGCAATGCTTAGCCTGGTGGAGGTACAAGTAAAGCCTGGCTTATAATACACTGAAGGAAATCCTGCCAACACCATTAGGTCCAGGTCTGGTCACACTTGCCAGAATCCACAATGCTGTAAAATTCATACTAAATTTGTCAAGAACATGAACTTTTAGATTTTTTTTTTTTTTTTCAGCTGTCGATTCCTTCCATCTTTTTCTTGTCAGAAATGTGCAAACTAAGCTATTTGGCTGGCAGCTAATTATGATTGAAAAACAGAATCCATCTTATGATTAAAACAATTAAAAATTTATTAGACAAAAAAAGGAGTACATTTTTTATCCTTGAATTTTTTTCTCATCTCTCCAACATTCTGAGGACCCCCAGGGGACCACGGCCCCCGCTTTGAAAAACACTTCTAAAGTGCAGCACCAAGTTGGAAATGGACACTTTGGTTAACAAAAAAAACTAGCTAGCTAAATCACAGCTGGAGCAACTGATCAAATTTAGTTACCTGATCGTATTCAATGTAAAAGGACAAACAAAGTCTGTCTAATCAGCAAGGGCCTTCCAACAATTCAATCTGATTCTCATCAGGGCTCTGTGCGAATTCTCCCATTGAGCTACATTTCAACCGGGCCAATCCGCAAATTAAAATAAATTCTGTTGAAACAAATGTAAAAATGATTGTGATAATTAATTTGGAGATAAAGTAATTTTGCCACTTTCTGAGTTGCAGTTTGTTTTAAAAAGCACTAGTTCTTTTTAAAGTTTAAAAAGTTATGACAATAGAGCTTGTCATAAGTGAAATAATTTTTCAGCCAAACTTCCACATTTTCATCAGTGTTACGCAATGTACTTAAAACAATCTATATGTTTCATCTTATTTCAAGTGAACTAAGAGCAGTAGAAACTAGACAAAAATACTTGGTAAGATTGTGTTTATATTTAATTAGTTTAATTACTTTGTCATTGCACAAAGACACAACAACACAAAATGCTTGCATACCAGAAAAAAAAATACTGAAAATATATCAGTGGGCCTACAGATATACAAAACTGGTGCAGGTAAGAAAAGAAATCAATAAAACAAACATATATAAAACTTAGCATTTGATTAAGTGGGGGGGAGTTATTAGGGTTGAGCAATCTGATGGCCAATGGGAGGTCTCTATTTGGTTGTTGTACAGCAGATCCTGCAGAATCTCCTGCCAGACGCTAACCATTAGCAACATCAGCTAATGTGAAATCTTTTCCTCAGCAGCTTAGTCGGTTCATTCTGCTGATTTCTTCCATCTTCCCTTCTGGAACTACAAACATCAGACTGGACACTGTGGTAAACTGCTTCTTATTTATTCCAATTACCACCAACGTTTTATTTTTGCACACAGTTCCATCTGAAGCGAGCGCTGGATAAATCTTGAGGGAATATAAAAAAGCTGGATGGTAAACAGCGCTGAGCCGACTGACAACATGCGATGTCTGCTCAGCGCCTGCAGTTCATCTGATGAGGGCGAGCGGGGTGAGAGGTCCGTACTGGTGTTTGCTAGTTGAACTGGAGGCTAGCTCTTCGTTCGTTTGGATGTGAACACTGTGTCATTGTGGCCTTCTCTGTTTCGGGCGATCTCCACAGCAAAGAACTGGACTCTGGTGGCTGAAATCACCAAAAACACAATATTCACTTTCTGAGTGACGGCATTTGGTCCACTGAGACACTCCCAACTCACCAAATATGGTGTTGTCCTCGCTGTAGTCCTTCTCACAGTCCAGACGTAGCAGGGTGCCGTAGTTGAAGTCCTCCACAATTCCCTCAAACTGGTTGCAGAAGGGGCGCCAGGTCTGGGCGCACAGCAGCGGGACAACGTTCATATTCACCGATCAATAAGAAAAATACATCATGCAAATCTCATCAACAGTTATTATTCATTTTAGATTAATATTTCTTATATATATAAATGATATGACTGAGGAAACGGACTGAGAATCCTGGGATCCACTGGTACATCTCGCTGCAGCAGACCCAAACTGACCTGCTTGGCCTCGTCTGACTTCAGGTCCTCCTCTTTCAGCCGCTTCACATCCAGGTCTTTGAAGGTCTCTCTGAAACTCGAGTAGATCTGGTCGTCCACCTTCGTCAGCTTCAGGAACTTGGGATCGACGGATGAGATGAGCTGAAAGAGAAGGAGAAAATGTCGGAATCTGGAAGGAACGCCGCGGTGTGATCGGTTCTTAGCGGGGCAGCCGGGTCATTACGTTGAAGTAGACCTCTGCGTGGTTGTAGGCCTTCATCGCCCACATGACTTCAAGTCGGGGCTGAAAGAGTAGAAAGGTGGATCAGAGTTTCACACACACATCCGGTCTGGATCTGGCGGAAGACACTCACGTCATTTCCGTAAGCTTCCGCCGGCAGAGACAGAGCGTTTGCAGCCGCCGAGGCTCCCTCCACCCCCTGTAAACAAACAAACAAACACACACACATACATACACACATACACTGCTGTTAAGATCAGGATGCAGCAGCCGGAGAGGAATCAAGAGTGTGTGTTTCCTGGACCATCAAGAACTTTAACAGAATTGTGCTGCCACCAGTGCAGAGCTTGTCTTACATTGCCAGCAGTCTAAGCCTATGCGGTGGGATGTGTACAACATGGTGCAGTTGTCATTCAACTGCACATTTACAATATACTTATTGAGCGGAATGTCACTGCAAGGCTAAAAAAAAAAAAAAGTAAATCAAATAAATAAAAACAGAGATGGGAGTGCTGAGAGTCCATGTTTATCTGAGTATTTTCCCTTTGGATTGCTTGGGCAGCTGGAAAAATATTTTTCCAGAGAAGAGGAGAACACTGGTGGGAGGCTCTGCGTGGGGCTCCTGCTCATCTGAAGAAGTGGGCTCGCTCCCAATTTTGCAACACCATCATGATCCCACAATGAAGCCATTATAAAGTCCAGAACGCTGAAATGTTGGACCTGTCATCAGGGGAAACGATCCTCTGAATCTGGACATGCAGTTCCTCACAGGCCACTGTGTCTGCTCCCCACTCTCCACACGTGTTTTCACTAATTCTCGCGGTTCTTCGCTTAAACTCGGACCCCACTGTGTTTTTCCCACACAGGGACTCCGTGTGCTCTGACCAGGACCAGCTCACAGACAGACACGTCACGCACAGTACAAGAAAACACTACAGTTTTTGTTTAAAGTCCTACCAGAGCTGCTAGTCCCTCATGCGACGCCATCTTATTCCAAACAAAGATGGTCTATATGCCTAGATGTAACACTCCAAGTGTCGGGCTAAAACCGGAGTTGTAAAACACCGTCTTTAAATTAAGACAGTGCAATAGTTTTGCATTCTTCGCCAATCCACAAGTAGTCCTGTTAAAAGTCTATTTAAAATTCCAGCTACTGGAGAGATAAATTGTTACTTGAGCTCAGAGTGAGTCATCTGAACGTTTTAAGTCTTTGTCTTAAACTATGACACTTCGTGACGTCACAAGCCTTCTTCTATTGCGTTTATTCTCTCTCCCTCGCCCCCTATGCCGCTTTTTCTCTCTCCTCAACATGCTTTCTGCTCCCCCCTAAAATTAAATTCACAAATACTTTATTTATTCCAAATGGAAATTAAATTGCTACTTGTTTCTAATCCACCATCTGCTCTATGTTCAGTTATCAAGCTCTCCAGTGTATACAACTTATTCTCACTCAATACTTTTTTTCTTAAATACTTCTACATCAACTCGATGCATCTGGTCCAGTTAAACCTCACTCTGACTTGACATAAGCAGTAGTTTGCATAATTCTTGCCAATTCAGCAGATGTTCAGGAATTAACCATCCCACCACTCCCCTGAAGTTATGCCATCCTGTGCAGAGAGCCATAGCTCCTAATAAAGAGAGCGGCAAGCGAGGCAGAAAATCAAAAGTGCCACTTTTACTAAATGTCTAGATAAAAGTCACCCTGTAAAATCTCTTCCATTTAAGACTATCTTCTGAATAGAGAACATTTGGACATTTATTCTGGTTTGTATCAGGTGTCATGTAATGGTGACATTAGTTTTCTTATGTGACCTTTTTAGCCAGACTTACGGCGAAAGTGGCTTTCCATAGAGCCCCGCTGTTTGTCGCCTCCCTGCTGTAAATGGGCTCGTCCCGTCTAAGGACATCCCGCGCAGGGACAGCAGCCTGGTGACGTAAACAAGCTTGTGTTGCAACTGGTGAGCGTGCGCGACCTGCAGGAGAACGGAGCGCGTGCCCACTGGGGGGGCATTGCTGGTTGTTCTCTTCCCCCCTTCAGCGCATAGTGGACCGGCCCACGACGGAGCAACAGGAAAATAGCCTCCTCTGCTCCTCCTTCATCGCCCCGAGCGGCTCGGCTTCTCTGCTGGATGTTTTCACTCTGAGCTCCGGGCCGCTATTTCCAGGTAGGACCGTCTTCAGCCTCTCCTCCGTCTGTTCTTCCATCAGTCCTTTCTCCTCTCTCGTCTCCCGTATCCCCGCGTCGCGCACATGACCCGCAGCATCCTCCGCGAGCCTCATATTCACCGTCGTTTATCGCCGGAAAACAAACCAAACGGAGCTTGTTTGCGCGTGCAGGTGAAGATTCCGGGCCTCGTCGGCCGGGGTTCTGCTCGGGTGGACCGAACAAAATGAATTAGACGTGTTGAAACGCCACTTTAGCAGTACATCGCGTCTAATTGGGAGGGGAAGGCCTTCACATGGGCTTTTGTCTGGTTCGAACATCAGAAGATGTTCACCCTGCTGCTGCCATCACCAACCGCAGACCTGGACCGGATCTGTCCTGATGGCTTCATGGGAGGTTGGCTCAACTCATTCATGCTCAATTCAGCTTTCAGGGGGATGATAGGTCACAGATTCATCTAAAATATTATTAGCCATCCCATTTCCACATAAATCTGCTTTGCAATATTTATTTATGAAATGTGAAAAGTTCAGGAGAGCTAAAAGAACAAAATAAAGAAATTGTTCATAACTATAAAATTTTAACCTTGATTTTCTTTCACTCAAAACGTCAAAAACTAAGGTCAAAAGAACCAAAAGTTGAGTAAAATCAATCATAAAAGCTGCAAATCTTCCTCACCAGATACCAAAGGAGCTCTTGAAAACACATCTGCTGAAACATTTCATTTTTCATTTATCAAAGACAGATCATGCATTTAATTGTCTCAAATCTCATCTGCTTCTAAAAGCTAAACCCACTCTCGATTATTTTCAAACACATTATCTAAAAAAATGTGTTTAAACATGGTGACTGCTGGGATATTTGTGAAGCAGAACTGAAAGGTCATTTGAACTATAAAGAAAAAAAAATCTGTCTCTTTTAGTGCAGAGTTGAAGCAGACAATCTTGTTTTAATCAAAAGTAAGAACATAAATTGTTCTCAGCTTTTTATGCTGTGAAAACAAATGAAACAAACGAAGCAACTGTGTTTTTGGTGGAGTACAGGATTTCACCAAGCTTGGTCAGCATTCATAGATGGACTGTATTTGTTGAATGGGGCCAGTAATGTTGTGGGAAACATCCTTCCTTCCTGACTTTGTACATTCAGCTGGTCTCTTGTAAGTGTGTGTCCCATTATGGAGCACACACACCGTAAACTGAGCTCCATCACTGGCTTTCTGGCAGCTAAAAGCTCTCAGTGATAAGACTATCAGCCTTACAGACACCCAGACAGCAGCTGCTCAGATCACTGTCAGACACATGCACACATACACACGCGTACACCATACACAGACACACACAAATTATTACTCAGTAGTTTTACCCACTTTACAGTTACCAGCTACAGGTTACTGTAAATTTATTGGCCCAAACATGTCTTTGTTGCTTCACTTTTGGTTGTTTTAACCCTTAGAATATAAAGGGGAAACAACAGGGGATCAATATTCCTATTTATTATAGATTATTTAAAGGACAATCTTCTGTTTTGCCATGTTCAAAGAGGCCCAAAGAGAGAGAAGCCTGCACAGAACTGAGCCACCAAACACAAGGAGGCATAATGATGGTACACAGGAAGTGACAACACATAGAAAAAGAACTGAAAAATAAAAAAGGCAACTAGCAAAACCTGATGGGCCTTTCCAGCAGTCATGGAGCCAAGGACAGGGTTCACCGTGGACAGATTGCCAGTCCATCACAGGGCAATGCAACCCCGCACCTCACACTTAAGGGAAGTTTAAAGATTCTAAGTAATACATGGATGTTTTTGACTGTTTCCTGTCGGTGGAAACCAGAGTACCCAGGAAGAACACACACATTCACAGGGAGAACATGTGAACTCCATGCTGAAAGACCCCAGGCTGGGATTCAGACCTAGAACCTCCTTTCGCAAAGCACCACTGCTACCAAAAGTGCAGTCACACAGATCAAAAGAATTAATAAAAAATTCTGAAATGACCATAAGATACAGAAAAGTGCCATGGAAACAATTCACCACTTGGATTAAATAGTGACAAAAAAAAAATAAATGACAGAAACAAAAAGTTACCCACAGAAAACAAACTGAGGAGAAAGATCCCAAGCTGCATAAGAGCAGCTGGGATGTGTATTACTGATGCTTACAGATGTGATGTTCTGACACACAATTAGGGCTGCCAGCAACCTACAATTACTTTAGGAATCGATTATTCTGTCAGTTTTTCTGACAATTAGTTTATCAATTGGGCTAACAAATTGGCACATCCAACAGATTTTTCATTCAACCACTTATCCCTTTTGCATATAATAGAAATACATTATGATACGCATATAAACAAATTCCCTTTTTAAACAACAAAATCAACATTTTACTGTCCAAGATGCTTTAACAGCATTTTGGGCTGTTAATGCATTTTGAGCATTTGTAGCAAAGGATGCTACTGTAGCTAAAACATCACCATATGAAACACTCTGGCATTTCTTCTGCAGTTAACATGAACCAGGTGAAGCTAAAACTCCCAGTGAGTTCAAAAGACATTTACACACAAAGGGTTTTTTTTGCTTTTTTTTTAACTCAATTGCAAAATGCTGTTTTATTATATTATTAATATTTTGAAATATTAATAATATTTCAAAAATCAATTCATATTTAATGCAGTTAATTGTTCCAGCTCTGCAGAGAAGCTAATTGTTTTAATTTTTATGCTAACTTGAGGTAGCATTGAGAGTTTAGTTTGAATCCAACAGTTTGAGATGGATTCCTACTCCAAATGACCTCCTTAGCATCAAACACATCTTTTGTTTCTTTCCTCCTCCAGCTCTTCTTCTCCCGATAAAGTGTTTGTTTATGGAGGTGCTTGTTCACCGTGAAGTGTTGTGGTATTTTGGACAGACAGTGTCTGGTGAAAGCTGCTTCCCAGTCTGCCCGGGTCGGGTTCTGGTGAGGACGGCTGGGAGCTCCTCTCTGGCTGATACCTCAGCAGCTTTGGGCTGCAGACATGAGCTGCTGGTTGCTGCTGGCTGTGTGCCGTTGTCCCTCTAGAGGGAGGAGTGTAACCACAGCAGTAACTGTTGAGGAGCGCCTGGGCGTTGGCCCGGCTGGAGGAGCTGATAAACAGGAGGGGAGGAGGGAGGCAAATGAAAAAAGCTGCTTCACAGGAAGTCTGGAAGCTTTAACCTCCCGGCGAAGCATTAGCAGACAGGCCCTCATGTTCTTAACATATAAAGTGTAGTTACTGCGAACACACACCCCCGGCCCCCCACCACCACCACTACCCTGAGCTGTCCCTAGAGAAAGCTCGGATAACAGCCAGCCCTGAAACTGACTCAATGGCGTCTCAGCCTCCTTGCCCCATCATGTCCTCTTCACCTCAGGGACAAACTGTCCATGTGAGGATGAAGGTTTGAAACTGGAGCGCTGGTTCTGTAACACAGCTCAGCTGGAGCACAGCATCCACTAATGCTGCTTAGCAAGGCGTTTAGCAATGACTTATGGATGGGTTTGTGACAAGATTATAGGAAGGGTTAGGGTTAGTCATTGATTGGCCCAGTTGAAATTCTTCTGGAAGAAGTCAGGTCAATGGGAGAAAACCCAGGCTGACCACTGAAGTGAGATGAGATTATTAGGACAGCAATGACCAGGATAAGTTGACGCCTTTACTGGTTGAAACATGTTTGTAGTCCCGGAAGTTGTCCAATGTGATGTTCAGCTGGTACAAAATGTTAACCCTTCTTCCACCATTTTTTTTTCTCCCTGCCAAACTATAAGGGAAGGAATCAAACATGGATATTCTGTTAGTCAGCCAACCTTTCAATCAGTCTTTGTCATGAACACATGGTGAAAGCATTCTTCTATCACAAACGGTTTTAAGTAACTGTGCCTCTATGTTGCTTCCTGTTTTTGGTTAAAAACCAGGCAGTTTTGCAATGGGAGAAGAGCAGAGAGCTTTTTAAAATCTCACCCTTCACGATGTTCAGCTGTGGGAAGAAAATGACATTAATATGCTTCTCATGCAGAATCAGGATCCAGATGAGTCAGTCCAGAACTCATTCATGCTAAAATGCCAGGCTCTGGTGACATGTTGGGTGGAAGGAAAGATGTCACTGACTCTGTGTCTGTGCTCCTATCCTCCCCCAGCTGGTTTAAACTGAGCAGAAGGGCAGTGTCTCTACAGCCATGCAAAAGGTAATTCATCTTCCTGTATTATCAGTAACCGTTGAAACTTGTGAGTTTGGAACCAGTTGAAACAACTGAATGTTTCTGACTGTTCTTGCAGGTGGAGGGACGTATAACTCCTGTTAACCTTCCATCATCTACGGGCCCGAGTGCTCCGGGGTCTCCTGCCACTGGCATCATGGTAAATACAACACAGACATGTTCCTTCTTTGATTTGGAAAAGTTGACATCTCTGTCAGTTTTCCTCTGTGTGCAGGATCTGAGTGATACAACTTCAGGCTTAGTTCTGGGTTTTATGATAAGATATGCTTCATAGCCTACCTGAGTTTATCTCAGAGACTGTATGCTGCAGACCTTGTGTTCTCCAAAGCCTACAACAGCATACAAACTGCTCTTGTTGCTGAAATTCCTTTATTCTCTGTCTGCAACACTCTCCTCTTACTAGCAGTGATATACTCTGTGTGTGGGCATGTGTGTGTTTAGGCTCGTCTGAATGATCAGATGGTTGGCTACAAAGACCTTGCGGCACTGCCCAGAGATAAAGCCATCCTGCAGGTGGAAAGGCCTGACCTGATGACCTATCAGCCCCACCTGAGCTTCTCACCACTCGACCCGCCACGCAGAGAGGTACATGCACACAGACGCACACGCACGCACACAACATTACATGGCTAGCAGTAATGGGAGACCTGTTCACTTTGCATGCATAAGAACACGTAAACTGCTCTATAACCTTAATGTTTCTTCAGGTTTGGTGAATTAGGTCTTTTAATTAGGTCTCCATACCAGAGTTCTCAACCATTAAGTGGTTATCTTTTTGTCTTTGCAGCGCTCTCTGTCCCCTCCTGCCATGTCTCCCTCCAGGTCTCCTGAGGTACGATCTGCTACAAGCTGATTAGATGCTACAGTTTATGTCTTCCTATGATGTGTTTGCTTCAGATTAAGTCTTGAATTGTAACCTTTTTGTTCCCACTGTCATCACTGTTTTCTGCCTTAAGTCAATGGGTGAGAGGCAGGATGCACCTTGGACAGTTCAACTCCAGACAGAAAACCATGCATAAATGACAATAAATGATCCCAGTGATCATTTATTGTAGTGCATGTTTTCGAACTGTAAGGAAAAACCTGGAATTCTTAGAAAAAATGAATGTATCCATGAGAACATACGGCAAGGCCCCAACTTTGATTCAAGCCCAGGACTTTTTTATTGCAAGACAACTATGGCACCATACTTTGCACATATACATAAAATATTTATAATTATATCCACACAGAGATATTCAAGTTTCTGCACAGTGTGCTAGCTGTGTGTTTGATTGGACCTGTTTGGGCATTGTCTACCCATAAGTTTAATTTCCTGATGTCAACCAGTTGCCAGTGGTACATCCTGTGCAGCAGGACAGTTACATTTCCTGCTTCTCCTCTGTTCCCATAAACACTGTCTTGGCACAAACCAACAGATTACCATAATAGCTCTCCGTGTCCATGAAGCTAAACAGATAGCATTAGTGTTAGCTTTAGCTTATATCGTCTGGGAGGCTAAGTGCTTCACTGTTGCAGATGCAGCTTTATTGACCTTTTTAAGTTGCTGTAGCATTAGCTTATAGTACTGCACAGTCAGCATGTAGCATCCTTCAAAACTTTATTTTTTCCTGTTTGTCTCCAAGAAACCTCCAAACACATAAATATTTGGCTTTATTTTAGCCTTATCAGCTAAATAGGTTACTATGTGAACATGTTTGTTTTTTTTGGGTGGGGGGGCTGCTTTTTAAATATCTTATTGTTTTCTAGTAAATTGACATTTTTACCATTTGTTTGTAGAAACTGAATTTTGACAGATTTCTTGGTTGTCTGGATTCTGTGTCTCTGTAACTCCTGCTGTATTCAAGTCTTACTGCATGTAAATGAGGTATTTTGGTAAAAATCTGTTTTGGTCATTTTGTGATGTTTCACACAGTAAATGACCCTCTGGAGACCGATCTGATTGTCCCACGCCTCACTTGAAGGTCTTGCCCTCAGCTGTTTGGTCGTTTCACTCATTCAGATTTTTTTCATCAGATTCTTCAGCATCAATCGCTGCTTTGTGTTTCTCATAAAGAAATGTGACACTGATTTGGAGTTTGCTGGAGGGCCAGGAACTGAAGCAAGTGGAAAAACATGACTTATGTTTTCCATCAATAGAACTCTTCAGTCCATAGTAACTGTAACATATAACAGCACTTTTGTTTTGGAGCTGAGCGTCATTCTAACAGGAATGTGTGGAGATTTTCACAAGATTTTTGAACAAATTCCACCACAAATAATTTGTGACTGAATTAAAAACACCATACACCAGTGTAAACAGATCTGAGTTTCGTGTCAAAGTGTTGGACACTTTTTGTCTATTGAAGATGCTTTTATTTGCCCAGAATGCATCTGTAGTATCGTACTGTAGCCATCCCATGGATATCGCTGCAGCAAGGTCCTTCTCGATATTGCTTCCTGCAACAGTGGAAGGAACCAAAGTGTTTAATCTTATTCCTGCTTCCTGTTCAGGTGAAAGGTCGCAGAGCAGAGAGCGACAGTGGCTCCCCTAGAGGATCCACGCTGCAACTGCAGGCAGGTCGCAAGATAAGCACCAGCCTGCAGCATTTCCATCGACCAGGTAGATAGGGCGTGCACACACACAAACACACTCGCACACACATGATAAATCCCGAGAACATCTGCAGTGGTGTCTTTGGGAAAGGCTATATTATCCCCCACACTATGAAAGACAACCTGACATAACTGGTATAACTTCAAGTTGTTGGGTCCAGCAACCCAGTGAGCCGTCAAGTTCAGTCTTGTTGAGTCAGGTCCATTGTTATGCAATGTTAGAAAGGAATGAATGTGTATATAGATGAATGTGTATATCGATGAATGTATAATAAAACCCTCAATACTCATTAAAATGCTAACATGAGGTATCAAACTGGAAAAGCAGAAAATACATATTGGAAGGACATGTTGTCTTCTTTGATCTTGAAAATTTAAATCTTACATTTAAATAGCCTTTTTATTTATTTAATTTTTTTATTTTAATTTTTTTTGAGCATGCAGTTCCTCTGTCATCCACCATGGGGCGTTGCAGCAACTTCCCATCACAACTCTAAAGTAAACGCAGCTAAGCACAGGATCAGTAAATTCAGTGATGACATTTTTTCTGGGAAGAGCTCAATAAATGAATTATATGTTGTTGTTTTAACAATTTAATATTTGTTTAGCAGTTCTTACTGATATGTGTGTGGTGTTGATTAAACACTTCTGCTGCCACAGACTGTAAATATGATAAATCTGATAACAGAATCTGTTCTTCTTCTCTTGAACTTCCAGATAACGGCTCCAACATCTACAGGAAGCCTCCAATCTACAAACAGGGTGAACTCTTGTTTCTCTCTGTCTCTTTTCTATGAGTTGTTGTTGCTGCTGTTGTCACTCAGCTACTTCCCTTCTTCGCCCCATAGACCTTAACAAACCATCAGAGGGCAGCGGGGTCATTCAGTCTGCCAAGTTCCCCGCCGCCCAGCCTCCAGACCCCAACCAGCCCTCCAAGATTGAGACAGAGTACTGGCCCTGCCCACCTTCACTGGCTGCTATGGGTAACACATACAGACACAACACACACTTATCATTCCTACACTTATCATTCCCACTCATGGTGAGCATTTTTAACAATGATGACCTTCACAGAGATCGAGTGGAGGAAGAAGAAACTTCAGGAAGAAGATGAGTTCGAAGAGGTGACAGAAGAAGAGCAGGAGCAGGAGCAGGAGCTGGAGAAGGTCTGGACCCCATTCTGACTGTTTACATCACTTTAAGTTGATTCATTAGACCTGATTTTTTTTGTTTGTGTTTTATTTTTTAGAAGTGGAGAATCAATGCAGAGGAAATGATAACTCTTAAAAATTACATTTAGGTAGAAACTTTCACTGTGAAAAATAAAGTGACATAAAAAGTATTGACTGTTTTGACTATCATGCTGAAATTCTTTTGAGACATCAAACCGATCTTAGTATCAGATATAATAATATTTAATATCCACTATAACCTTTATAGATGTTAAAAGCTTTTCCAAAATGATGAGAGAACAACTTTTCAAACCATTCTGACCTTTTGTGGGAATCACAAACATTAGCTGCACAACCAGTTCTAATGTTTGGAAGAATTTTTTTTAATTTAATTTTGTAATTTATGTATTACAAACATAATTGAAGTATTAGTGTGTGCAATGTTAGTATTTCAAAGGACAGCTATGATGCAGTGTTTGGTAGGATAACCTGTTAGAAATGTCATGCATGCCAACAACATAGTTAGCTGTTGGCTGGATTCTCAGATTTAGTGGCCAAGATTTTCTCAAAGGATTCTGGGAACAGTTTCATGTACTGAAGGGATACAAAGAGACACTATTGCAATTGCATGTTTCAGCCTATATGCAGAATTTTGACTTGGATGAGTGAAAAACCCCAATAACTTCCAGCCTCAAACTGTTGTCTTAAGAAATGTAGAAAAGATGTTGAATCCAGGCTGCTGAATAATAACCCTGGAAAATAGCAGCTCATGTATGTAAACTTGTGAGCAGTGCTGGAAGTGGTCTGCTCTTCCTCCACCACTGGTTGTGTTCTGTCTGCAGATCAAGTCCAACCTGGGCCGTCTGATCCTGAAGGAGGAGAAGGAGAAAAGCGTTCACATCAGGAGAAAGACACAGTCTCTGCCAGACAGAACACACATGCACAGCAGTGAGTCCATTGGTTGCCTCACATGTCTCTGCTCCAGCTGAAGAACCGGTCAGACCCCACTTTGTTCCCCTCTCCTCAGCAGGTGTGTCAGCAAGTGCATCAAAGTCTCCGTCCCGCTCCGCCCTGACCAGAGTGAGTGTTGCCGCTGGCTTTCAGGCCGGGAGGGTCAGACATCAGCCTCCATGTTTGCTCCTGGTATCCTGAATGCTGCTTGTTCTGCTATCCTTAGATGCAGTCGGCAGAGTTTTCTACAGACGGAGATAAAGGAAGGCCAGGTGGGAGTCTATTAGCACAACCTGAAAACAACAGCAGTCCAATCAGATTGCTTAGACGCAGAAATGGACCCTCAGTGGACAGAAAGAAACCTCTTTGTCGTCCATTGCTGCTGTTTGTGGATGTTGCTTGTTAATCAGATTTAAACATATCAGAAGCAAATACAAAGGTTCCTGCTCTGGACTTAAGCATGTATACAGGAAAATTACAATTAATTGCATTTAAATTTTGTAGCTACATAATCAAATGTATATATAGCCATTTTATACGTCTTCTCCTATTGGTGTTGTTATAGCAGCAAAAGTAGAAGCTAACCTTTGAACCACAAACTTAATAAAGGTTATAAACCATCCACAGATCCCTTCTGCATCCCAGCTCTATACTGGCTCCTTTTAGATTATCAGTGGTTGGAACATATCCATTCTATATATGGGGAGTGAATACTTTTGCAAGGATCTATATTTACATGGGAAGTTTCAGCGACACCTCTAGACCCGATGAAACTCTGTGATGATGACTTCCTGTTCTCAACCTCTCTGTGTCCTTTCTCCTTCTGTCCTTGTGTCCTGCAGCTGTTCAGGTAAGTGTGTGTTCATGTGTGTGCTTATGTGCATGGCCATGTCAACGTCCTGGTGTTGACCCGTTGCACCAATCGTTTCACACCATGTTTCTGAACCACTTCTGAACCAGTCTGAACCCCATTTGTCCAGCTTATAATGGATGGAGTGTGAGAGAGTATTTAAGCTTGAAGAAACAACTCTTTACTGTTAAGATGCTCATTTATTTGGTGTATAAAAGTGCATTTATTTATTGCTTCAGTTCAACTTTTCGGTCAGTATTTTTTTTTCTTCTAATTGAGTCATCATTTATTTACTGTCTTATATATCTAGGTGTTCAGTTCTTTCCCAGCTTTCTGGTTTCTGTCTCATGTTCAAGAGAAGAATCTAGCTGAGAAATGTTTTTATTTTAGGTTATAAAGCCAACTTAACTTCAGGGCTGACATAATTAATTGGATTAATCTGTTTAATAGTGATGATTATTGATTTTTTAAATAACGTCAACTAATTAAGTAATGGATTAATCATTAGCTGGAGTGTACAAACTCTAAAAATGGTCATTTCCTGAAAGAACACATTCAGAACAGCAATTAATTCAAAACTGTACAAAAATACATACATTTTACAAAAACATCTTTTTCAGTAAATATGTTCCATCCAGAACTCCTCAAGTGTCAGCTTTAGTTTCACCTGGTTCAAATTCTGCAAGAAAAAACAATCTCCTATCAAGAACATTTTACAATCCAATTACTAATTAATTAATCAGAGAAATAATCATCAGACCAGTCCCACACTGTGTGTCCAGTGGAAAGGCCTGAGATTCACATGTTGATGATCAAAGTATTTCTTTAGCTGCATCGTTTGCTACAAATGATCAAGCGATGCTAAATGAATTCTCTTATTGCATTTTATACAATAAAATGTATTTTTTTAAATGAGGAGAATTATTTGCATCTTTTAATGTATTTTTAATATTGCATGAAATATGCTTAAGTGATTAGATGAAAAATCGACAGAATGTGAATTTTTTCTCTGATTGAGTGTCAGAATAATCAATTAACAGAACAATTGATAAACCAATGGATTATTAAAATAGTTGTTAGTTGCAGCCCTACTTAGCTTATTTTTGTGTAGCAACACAAGCAATCATTCTTTTACATTTATATTCTGATATCAGCATCTAGTTTCTGACACATTAAACTTGTGTCAGAAACTAGACACAACACAACTACAGCTAACCTTTAGCTTTAGCTGCTTCTGGACCTAACAGGAATCTAACATGTGACTCTGCTCAGCTTCCTCTCCCATGCTCTTTGTGTAGCTTATATTTTAGCAGCTATTGGACAGGGTGTGTGTGTGTGTGTGTGTGTGTGTGTGTGTGTGTGTGTGTGTGTGTGTGTAGAATGGAGAGAGCCGGAGAGATCGCATGGATAGAGGGAATTCCCTGCCGAGCATCCTGGAGCAGAAGGTGAGGCCTGCTGAAAGGGTTAAATCCAGACCAGCCTCTGGGTCTGTGTTCATGAACACTGATCTCAGAGCAGCAGTTGGACAGGGTGTGTCCAATAGCCCTGTCCAATAGAGCTATTAAGGCTTTTAATAGCCCTATTATTGAAGCTTTTACATTTTAAAATGTAAAGTCACTTTAGCAGCAATTAGGAGAAACAGGAAACAAATTTGTACCTTATTGGGTGATTGGTAGAATGAAATTCAATAACTGAGAAGATGGATTGTAAGATTTTACTGCCTTGTAAGAAACATAAAGTACAAAACATACTTCCTTCCTATACACATCAATGTTTTTAGTTAAATTCTCCAGAAACAAATTAAAAAGAAACTTTTAACATGTTGAAAGGGAAACAAGTTAAAAAATGAGGGGAACTACATTTCCCTAATCTTCTTTCCCTTGCTGATGGAAATGTAGAACTTATAAATAGTAACTAATACTTTCACACAAACACATGCACACATACACCTACAGCACAAAAAACTTTAATGGTGTTGTCAGGTTGCAAATAGGAACTTATTCCACTGAGATTTGGAGAGTGTCTGTGAATTTTAATGTTTTTTTAATGCAGCACAGACTGCAGGCTGGATCTAGATGTGGACTTTGACTAGATCCAAAGTCATAAGAATGTCTTCTGCAGGCTCTGTTAGGAGTTCTTCTGTATATCCATTCACCTGCCCATCAGCTCTGGCCAGCTTCCCTGTTTCTGCTGAATAAAAGCATCCCCACAGCATGATGCTGCCTCTATGATATTTCATAGTGAGGATGGTAACATTTCAGTCTCCTTTGAGCAGACCACCTTCCTCCACATGCAAACTATCTTCAAACAACTTTTATAAACAGTATATTTTATTTACACATTTATCAAAACTGTCACCATGTTTTCTCAACACAATATGAAACATGATCTATGAAAAAGATCCAACTCCTTCTGTAGTCCTTCTGCCATCTGCAGAAATACACCACTCAGTCAGACGTGACCAATCAGAGCCAGGAAGTGGGTCTTAGCGGTCAATCATCCTCATTTACTCTCTGCTCAGATCCTCCCCCTGCTCTCTGCTAGGCTACAGCTCAGGCCATGTAGCATAGCCACTGATGATAGTGGATACATTTCTTGTAATGGTGAGTTGTCTCTCCAACATTAGCAAATTGAGTAGTGAGTACATGAACTGATTGACAGCACTAAGGCCCTCCTGGCTTTGATTGGTTGTTTCTGAGGGAGTGGTGCCTTTCTTCAGACAGTAGTAGCCAATCAGGGAGGAGATACTTTTCACAAATTGATTGTCTCATATGACACTGTGGTGACAATTTTCACAAATATGTGAAAAGTTGATTTTTATTTTATAAAAGTTACATCCTGCATCTTTAATGCCTCTCCATACTCTCCTGAAGTGGATTCAACCATGACGCAGAATAAATCCCATTAAACACATTGAGGTTCAGCTTCAGCCATGTTCTGCTTCCATTTTGAGTGTATTAAGGAAAGGAAATGACGGCCGAATCTTCTGCTCTTTGTTCAGATTTATCCATATGAAGCCCTGATTGTGACCCACAGAGGGCGCTGCAAGCTGCCTCCTGGAGTGGACCGGACCCGGCTGGAGGTGAGCATCCGCCTGCTGGTGGCAGCTGAGCTCCAGAAAACAAAATAAAATGAATGAAGCGCTCTGTCAGCGCTGTTCAAAGTGTGGCCCATGAGACAATATTGTCTATTCAGGAATAATAAGAGATGAAAATGAAATTTGCAAACAAAATAGAAAACAGTTTCCAAACAAGTCATTTGGAAACTGTCAGTTTCCAGATTTAAGGCAACAGTCCGGAGTCTATTTAAAGTTGTGGATCTTTAATGATATACACATTTCATAAAAAAAATGTGTTTATTGTTGCGCAGATAAAACTAATTTTTGCTTTTTTAAATGAATGAATTTAGTGGCCTCCTAATAGTTGAAACTGAGCAGTCTTGGCCTCCAGGGCTGAAGGTTTGGATGTGGTTAAAGCTTGTCCTGCTCGTCTGCTAGCTGAAGGCTCTTTAACCAACTCAGCCCTTCCTGTCCTGACAGAGGCATCTCTCCCAGGAGGAGTTCCAGGAGGTGTTCGGGATGCCCATTGGCGAGTTTGACCGCCTGTCGTTATGGAGACGAAACGAACTGAAGAAAAAAGCCTCACTTTTCTAACAGGAAGTGACCTAATTACTAACCAATACTTGATGAAGCCTCTCCTCTGCAAGGAGGAGGAGCCAAAGAACAGGCCATAATGTCAGCTATCCAATCAGCAAATCAGCAGACCCCTCCCCACCACTATGAATCCCCCCACCCCCGCTTGGAAGACTGGATCAGAACATCTGCTCAGTTCTGCTCAGATCTAAACTTAAGCGATGCTCTGACATGTTACCAGTACTGCACTTATAACCACCACTGCTTGCAAACCATTCCTATCATATATCCTCCACCATCATCATCATCGTCATCATCACAACCATTGTTAATCTGACATTCAGTCTCAGAGTTACACTTCCAGAGGTCACCATCTTGAAGTGAGAACAGCCGTTATCTTTAGGAGGAACTCAGGTTTCCTGGTACCATGAAGCTGCTGCTAATCTGTGGGTTCAAAAGAGGCCGACTGCTGACAGTACCTGCTTCCTACTGCAGTCCCTCAGTCTGTTAAACCTCTTCTATCTCCATCCAAGACCCGTTGTTGTGTGTTACACGTACTTTCCTTCCACTTTATTCTAACTGTGTCAATTATTTCTAAAATGGTACTTTAAGAGTATCGGGTTTCCACTCCTGGAGAGGCAGCTTAATGTTTTCCTGCAGATGCTTGAGCTGGCATTACTTTCTTATTTTGCCATGTATGTTGGCATATCTAAAGTCCAGTCTGTCATAGGTCAAAATGTGAACAAATGAACATCAAGTCCTTTCTTGACTATAAAGAAAATGTGTTGTATGGAGTGTGTTAGGATGAAGAATGTTACTGTGATGAAGAATGTTACTGTGTAAGGACCAAGTTGTATAAATGTCAAACGTTTTATTTTTTCCGTACTTAATGAATATCTGACCATCTTAGGATGACGTGTAATGATCTATAGTCAGTAAGACCACAATGATTATGAGCTGAACTGATCAGAAAGTTACTTAACCTGCCATCCTGTTGGAGGTACTGTGAATATTCAGCAAACTGAGAGTCTGCATGATGTAACATGAGATCAAGTCAAATTATTATATGGATAAGCGGTATTGAGTATAAACTTATTTAACTTCTGCACAATACACGAATGGTGTCTCAGAACTGTGAGTCTAATGTCATGAAATATTGTTCAGAAATGTTGTAACAAGCTGGTTGAACTGTAATAGATGTGGAGAGGTGACTGTTGTCCAATCTGCACATCTTTATATACCATAGAAACTCAAGGTCCATATGGGACATATGGGACGGTGTGATGGATTTATAAATCAGAACCACAAATCATGACTTTACAGGAAAATCACAGAAATGTCAGATTTTCTTTTACACAGGAACCAATCAATTTATTTATCGATTTTGAAATATTATCAAAATATTCTAATCACTTTCAGTACCATATATTTTCAGCTATTAGGTCTTTCTGCATGTGAATGCACTTACTTGTAAAGAAAACTTACTAATAATGAGCTTCTGTTGTATTATTTAAAAAAATCCTAAAATCCAAAGGTTTAGCTTTTGTTAGTGAGCGTCTTTGACTTCTAGATGTTTTTGAGAGATTCCTGCTCTGGTGGGTTCTCTGAGCCAGCTGCTTTAACATGTGAGGAGCTCACATGTTAAACCCAGCCCTGCTTCTGCTTCGAACTTTAACTCAGCTTCTGAATTGAAGTCAGTAATATTCAGATGAAGCCTGATGCACATAGATACAAGGAGAACCTTGTGGAGTTTTATCATACAGTTAGAAATGACCAAAATCGATTGGACTGCTGTGTTTCTATTAGGATACAAAGTGCTTTCTGTTAGTAACACCCAGAACATCAGTGGGCCACTCTGACAGGTACTTCAACTAGTGTAGATATGCTTTAATTTGACCTTAACTGTATTATTATTATTATTATTATTATTATTATTATTATTATTATTATTATTATCATTAATAGTAGTTGCAGTAGTAGTGGTAGGTGGTGACAGTGTTAAATGCATGACCCTAGAGCTAAAGATGATATTCTGCAGTCAGCCTAATCCCAAACATTGACACATTAAAACAAGCTAACTTGTTGTCCATTAAGGACCCAACTTTAGAAAAGGAAGATTTTTTTTCCCTGAATAAAAACAATGGCCTTTAACATAATACAAGGTAAGAAGGTTAGAAGAACGTTTTCAGGCAGGGTTGTTAGAAAGCTGGCTACGACCTTGAGCAAATGTCCCTGAATGTTTTATGAGTAAAGTAACAAAATAAAATGTTTGAGAAACAATAAAAGAAGGTTCTTTTGTTGCCCTAAAGTGAACGATGGAAGTGGAAGAAAAGTTTCACAGACATAGAATCACTCAAGGTCACTGACCATGTTCAGTTATCCTTCAGCAACCTTTCCTAAATGCTTTCTTTTTTCATGTTTTTACCTACAGCTAATATTATCTCACCAGGACAGTGTCTCTCGTCATCCAAGCTACGGTCAGAACTGAACGATAGAACTGAACTGGGTCACAGTTTGTAAGGGATCAGGGAACGGGTGGAAATCTACCTGCAGTTTAGTTGTAATATTAAGACTTTCTCTGCCACATTGTAGTTCACAGGCAATCCAAAAGAGAGCAATCAAAGATTTAAAGAAGCCATCCTGCCTCTTTGAACTCACATGAAACTGGAAGCAGCTTCATGGTACCAGTCCAGTCTCTTTCTGATCCAACTCTGACAGCTTCCTGCTCTATAACTTGAATGGCGGTTGACTGAAGACTCCACCTCGTTCAGTAGCCGATTGTGAATTCATTTATTTCAGGCAGCTTTATTTATAGATTGTGTTTTTACTGTGAACCATTTTTGTTGGAGACTATAGTCCTTTTTTTAATGAGCACTGATGTTAGTATTAATCACATAAAGGGGCGGTTTTTGCTCATTAGGGTGTCACTGGTACGAGTAAAGGACACTGTGCTCAGTTTGTGTCATATGACTCAAATAAATCTGTTGAACTGAAAACTTGTTTTTGGTGTCCTTTCTTTAATTCTGTGTCCAGGTCATTAGCTGAACTCAGATCAGTTCACCTTGGTGAGTCTTCTTCACAAGTCCCATCACAGACGTCAGACGGTTGTGTTCAAAGCTTCAGCATTTTCTGACTTATGTTATATTTCTACAGATCATATTTATTTTGGACGTCATTTAAATTTTTTACACTGCAGAACATTCTCAACGGGCTCTCTGCTGTGGGACAAAGATCTTTATGCAATGTTGTAACTTCTAACATAATGGAGGGTAGGTTTCCATTATTTATAAGCCGTAGTTATCCAAATTTAAAAGAAAAAACTGACTACATAATGTCGTCTTTGGGTTCATGTCTCTTTGCTGCCTCATCGTTCCATCCTGCTAGAATTGGTTTTTCAGACGGTCTAGAAAACAGATGTCAATCAGAAATGTCCTCAGAGCTGGTTGTGGCTGAACGTGTTGATAAAACTAAAAATCAAACTGTTAAAATAATAAGCAGCTGCCTCTGAATTCTATGAGCTCGTGAAATTAAATATTGGAATATTTCTTGACACTGATAGAAGTTGGACTGTACAGATAAAAACTGCTTTGATTTAACTGATGAAATTATATTTAAGAGCATAAGTTAACTTGAAGGTTTAAGTGTGAGTGTGGTTACCACGGTTTCCAGACAGTGATCAGGCTGGAGCATTGAAACACCCCCGCACTGTTCAAGGTTTCGCCATGGTGACCTGCCGCCAGCTGCGATGCAGGGGCTCCGTGTTGCTAGGAGACACAAGGGTCGGCAGGTAGAAACAGATTCACACACAAGATGGATTTTTTCAGTTTTTTTTTTATTGAATGGAGTGAAACGTCTACATAAATGAGAGGCCTTGCAGTACATGAACAAAAACAAAAAATTTAATTTATCTGTAATGAAAAGAAAAAAACAATCTGTGAGTTGCTCAGAGAGGTGAGGTGAGGCTCAGACCCCCTCGGACCTCTCCTTCCAGAATCACACCACGCTTCACACCAACTGGGACCGGATCGTCTTTTTCAGATCGGTTTGGTTTAAAACTTTGGTTTTCAGCCACATAAGATCAAATATCATTTAACAGGAAACCCTGAACTCCTCATGTTAGGATGCAAGTTGTTTTTCTCCGTCTACTGTTAGATTCATTCAGTCTCAGAGATTAATTAAACTTTATCTGATTGAATATACAGCTTCCTAAAATATGATTTTTAGAAATTTATTGAATTTATTAAAGGCTTTTCATTGACATTTTTACAGTGTAATATCAATTTCAAGATTTTGGGCCATTACAAAACTGTAAACCCACTTGAATGTTTAATAGCTTTAAATTACATTTTTAAAATGTTCCCAAGTTTTCAAATCAAAGTTCTCCTTTAGAATAATTCTCTCCTATTAAACCTCTAATTCCATCAACGCTCTTAAAAAGTTCCACCTTTATTTTGAAAGTCAGAAATGAGATGGAAGGTGGAATGGACTGCAGGAAGACCCGATGTCACAACTCCCAGATAGACTCATGTCATCATGATTTCACCGTTTCATAAAAACACTCATTTGTTTCCAATGATCAGTTTTAGTGATCAGGTCTCACTGCCAGACTTCCTGCAGACCCCAGCAGGTCTTTCTGAGTCAGAACGTAGCGGAATGACCCTTTAGCTCCCACATCTCTGTGCTGTACAAAAGAAACTGAAAAGAAAAAAAAGCATCACATTGAAAAGCAGGAACAGTTAAAATATCCATACACAGTATAAATGTAAATACTTGCTCCGCAGAGCTCAGTCACACTATTGTTGGCATAAGAAAACGATGGATGTGTGTGCGTGTGTGTGTGTGTGTGTGTGTGTGTGTGTGTGTGTGTGTGTGTGTGTGTGTGTGTGTGTGTGTAGGTGTGTGTGCGTGTGTATGTGAGGACAAACAGCATTTGAATGAGCAGCACCCCCACCCCTCCCTCCCCCAATGGTAAAAAAAACAAAACAAAACAAAAAAAAAACAGAAAGAAAGACGGCTGGCACGGAGGTGTGGTGTGGAGTACCAGCAAGCATCCAGTCCTGGTCGCTTTGAGATTTCCTCGGTTCAGTCTCATACTATGATATTTACTCTATGAGAAAATAAATAAGCACTCGGACCGGACCGCCTCGCCCCCCTCCCTCCCCCCCAGCAGGTCGGAGGCCAAGGGACAGGAAGCAGAGAGGGACAAACGAGGAGAGGAAGAGAGGCCGGAGGGAGCTAGGCCTGAGCGTTGGTGCCATTCTTGTCGGGGGGCCCGGTGCCGGCCGGCAGGTTGTTGAAGGAGGGGCCCTCGTTCTGCTTGCTGTCGCGGCGCGGGGGCATCCGCTCGTTGATCAGGTCCAGACCCCGAGCCTCCTCAAAGCTCTGGATCTTATGCTGAGGGTTGAAGCCTTGGATGGCTGCAGGGAGGGAGAAGTCCGTTAGAGAACCAGGACCAGAACCAGAACCAGAACCAGAACCAGTCACAGTGCTGGCAGCAGAGTCAGAACCAGTCTGAGATCAGCAGTAGCCGTATTAGGAAGATCTGAGCGGACAGGTCAAAGGTCAGCTCCAAACAGCAGTCTTTATCTGAGATTAATCACTAACTTTATCAGCAAAACACGTCAAAATGAACGTTTTGGAAAAAAATGCTAAAGACTTTTGTGATTTTGTTTCTCCGGTTTGTGTCGGTGCTGCAGCTGCAGAACATCCCATAATACTGCTGCTGTTCCAGAAGCAGAAGCTATTCTGACGTCTGCTGCCCATCAACATCAACAATCTGCTTGAAAGTGACCAAAAGACAAACTTACTTCATGAGCAGAGAAAGACAGCATGGAGGAAACGAGAGTCAGTTTCATTAAACAGGAACTTTACATCCAGCTGTTAGAACCTGCTGCACATCTGGAAGCTTCTCTGTCCTCACAAACAGCCAACATCAGAGGAACATCAGAGGAACATCAGCTCTGTTCTCTGACACAGCAGCACGTTGGAGCAGCGCGGCAATCCATCCAGACACCCAGCAGTTGGATGGATGGGTGGATGGATGGGTGGATGGATGGATGGATGGATGGATGGATGGATGGATGGATGGATGGATGGATGGATGGATGGATGGATGGATGGATGGATGGATGGATGGATGGATGGATGGATGGATGGATGCTTGCTCTCACTTTTGGACAGTAGGGATGTGTAACCATGGCAACAAGTGATCGTTTCTACAACTGGGAGCAGCTGATTAGCATCTCAAAAGCTCAGTAACACATGAACTCTAAAAATGAGGCTCCATGGATGCAGAGAGAGAGAGAGAGAGAGAGACAGACAGAGAGAGACAGAGAGTCAATCTGCTCCTTCATCCGTTTCAGGAAACAACTGGATGAACTTGGGGTCCAAAACAAGAACGCAGGCAGATGATGCAGGATCAGATCCCGACTCCGTCTCTCTGACCTCACAGAGTCGTTAAGAGGAGTGGCAAAAGCAAAGGAGACGGCGCAGCAGTGAAGGAGTCACTGATGTGGTGGAATATCAGCTCTGATCGATCAATATCTGGTTCTATTGTGATAATAATAAAAGTGTTAAGAACCGTTTCTTCTTTCTTAGGTAACTAAGCTGAGCTGCATGGCGCAGCAATCTGAGCTCCAAACACAACAAGTTCACTTGGACCACACTGTAACTCTACTCTAACAGATTTTCACATTTGTTGTCACTTTCAATGGTGAAAATAACAAAACCAACAATTCCAACAATATGGACAGTTTGGGAAGTGAATGAAAAATCCAGTAATATATGTACCATGATGAATGATCAGGGATGTGATGCATTTGGGTCGTCAGCAGGACTATGAACCTTAACGGCCCAGTTAAAGTCCAAGCTTCTACGTCTGCGAATTTCCTTGCAAAAACGGTTCTGGAGTGGGTTCAGTCAGGTGAACAGATGAAGGCTCTGAGGTCATCTCTGGATGGTTCGGTCTGGTTTAGTCCGGTCCGGATTGGTCCGGTCCGGCTCAGACGAGTTCAGGTTCTGAACTGGACCTACTTCTGCTCGTTGTGTCTTTAACATTGTGGAGGTTCTAGACTCGGTTCTGCATGGAACCCGTTTCTGTCCTCAGAGCAGCTCAGCTGCTGCTCTAAGGTTTTCCATCCGGACAGAGAAGCTTCCAGAAGCACAGGCAGAGTTCCACAGAGACAGTGTTGGACACAGACAGACGGATGGACGGACGGACAGAAAGGGTAGCATACCTCGTGCCTCCTCTGCCTCTACGGTGGCTGTGTAAGCGTGAGTAGAAGTGCCATGCCCAAAACAACAGAGAGAGAGTGGGAACGTTATCAATGCATTCAGTCAGACACTTTATCAATGCAATCCATCAGTCCTGTTACCATGGAGCTGAACATCACACTAAGCCCCGCCCCAACCTTCAGCACGGCTCCATGGAAACGGAGCAGAACCACTCTATCAGCATGTAGCAGCACTCAGTGCTCAACACTTTTATCAACTGATAAAACAATCAGTTTGATCAACTATTGAAATAATCAGAACTAGAGCATGATGCTGATGACATTTTGCAGTAACTTAGCAAAAACTGTACAAAAAAATAGAAACTCTTTGCATTTATAATAAGAAGAAAAACTTCTTTGTCTGTAAATGATGGAAGTTTTAGCTTCATTTGGTCCAAACTGCATCTTCTGCTGTCCAGTTATTAATCACTTAATATAATAACCGACACTGCATCAACCCTACACTGTATTATCTTTTATATATATATTATAATTATTATTGAATTTGATGTTCAGTCCAGCAGAAAGTCCTGAACTTTCAACATGTTGATTTTTAAGCTTTGCTACAAATGATGGAGAGTTCACTAAAGTTCTTTCCTTTATGCATTTTAGGCAAGAAAATGTTGATTTTCTCATTTAATGATGAACTGAAGTATTTGTTTATTTGAATCTTTTGATGCATTTCAAACATTGTACAGAAAAAAGCTGAACTGATTCAGTAAAAATCATTTACTTTCATCGTTTGATCTCCGACTGATCGATTAATCATCTTAACTAATCAGAAAAATCAATCCATTACTAGAAGAATCAGAAGCTGCAGCTTTAGATCAGATGTTTGTCTCTTCAGGATGGCAGGACAGACGCCCCCACCCCCCGTCTATAATCTGTGTGTTGATGGGGAGGGTGGGGGGAGGGGGGCTTGAGTTAGTCTCAGGGTGTGAGTACAGGCACAGGGGCAGTTAGTGGTAGCTAACTCTCATGACTGTGTGTGTGTGTGTGTGTGTGTGTGTGTGTGTGTGTGTGTGTGTGTGTGTGTGTGTGTGTGTGTGTGTGTGTGTGCGTGTGGTTGTGCGTGTGTGGTTGTGCGCGTGTGTGTGTGTGTGCTGGGAGGCTCACCGCTCTGCAGAGTGCGCCGGCCTCCAGACAGGACGCCCAGCGGCAGCGTCCCGGTGGGAGTCAGTCCCTTCAGCTGCAGCACGCTCTCATTCTCCTCTCTGGAACAGAAAGACATCTGACTGACTGACAGACTGACACCCGGATGAGCCCAGATGACCCCTGAATGACCCCAGATGACCTGGTTCTGAAGGGGAGGCTCCTGTGTCTTTCTAAAGTATTCATTAGCAAGGCGCTAATGGATATTCTCCACAATGATCCTTAACGCAGTCTGAGCTACAATGCGTGTTGATGAGTTAGAATGACCTAGTCAAAGTCCAGACTTGAAGAGAACCAAGAATTAGTGTGGAGAAAAATGCACTATTGAGTTTACTATTTTAATAGGAGCCCAAAACAATTGACTCTTCCATTCAGCCCCTTTACTCTCATGCTCTGAAATAAAATACAGTGCTACCTGGACAGGGCTAGTAAGGCCTAAAGCCACCAGGGGGCAGTAGAGGGCAACAGTGCAGTCTGTTCCCCTTAACATCCATCCAGATCCATTTCTGAGCAGATCAGATGCTTTCAGCAATTTGATTATTTTTCCCTCCAAACAGAAACTCTGAGCTGCTCACATCGCTGGAGGATTCCAGGAAACAACGCTGGTCCTCATGCGAACATGAAGAGAGTTTAGAACACAATCCAAGCATGTCAGCAACGGGGCAGTTGCTGACATGCCCTGTTGGGCCACAGAGGACAAAAAGCCTGCAGCTCTGTCTGCCTGAGGTCAGCTGCTGACCGGCAGGATGAGCATTTATCTCAGGCGTCGTTTGGGAAACTCCTTTCATGGATGATCTGCGCTGCTGTGAGTTATTCATGTGTTCATTCTGAACTGAACTGGGTCATGAGAAGCAGAGTGACACACTTCCTCTGAGTTAAAGGAGGACGTGTTGAAACGGACAAAGTCATTATCTCTGCAGGAAAGTGGAGCAGAGAGAGACGGCTCTGTCCAAACATCAACTGCTGGACATGAAAGATGCCAACAAGCATCACTCTGATCTCCCTCCAGCATGACGAGGGGCCCTGGAAGAGTGGGGCCCTGGAAGAGGGGGGGGGGCCCACCTGAGCACAGAGAAGACGCGCGCCATCTTTCCAATGGCGCGAATCTTGTTCCTGATCACCTCCTTCCTGGCAGCCGGGGCTCCACCTGAACATAGAGAGAGAACAACAAGATGAGTTGCTCTCTCACACACACACACACACACACACACACACACACACACACACACACACACACACACACACACACACACACACACACACACACACACACACACACACACACACACACACACACACCCTCTGACCAACTCTGGCCACAAAACTAATCAGCAAATTATTGATAAAATCCTAATTAGCCGGACTCTAAATAGTGAACATTTATGACCATCAACAGAAAATGTGGTAAAGTGAAACTAAATCATTTTATTGCAGTTAAATAATATTTTATTAAAACCTTTAAGACACAAGTATGAAAATACAAGGCTGCCTTGCTGTTGACATGTTGTGAAGCTGACTGAGAGGTCAGAGGTCAGTCTGAGGTCGTGTCCATCTCCAGATTTGTTTAACGGTGGAAAAGCTCATCTTGCCACAGAGACCCGAAAGGCCTTTCCTCATTGGGTAGAGTGCCAACTAGAAAGTGGGCGGGGCCTGTCACATCAACAAAAGTCCTGCTAAAGCTGCTGAGGCCGTTTCCCTAGCAACCGCCAACACTCTCACTCCTTGATGTCCCGTCCAGCGAGATTAAGAAAATCCCGCTGATCGTTGTCTTGCCAACTTCACACATGTTTGATGGCCTTATTTACATCCTGTCAGTATTGTGATTTGTCAGCTTCTCACCATGCTGATCATTTTACTACATCGTCCATTTTGCTATTAATCATTCATAAACTTCTAAGAGCGTTGAGGTGGTGTGAGTGCCGGCGGTGGCAGCAGCAGCCTAAGTTGCTCTGCAGCTGGAAAAGAGGAAGTTGAACAGTTCCACTTCCTCCAGGGTTTCACTTCCTCATCTGGCCTCGCTATATTTGACTAATCAAATTCAGTGTTAAACGCCTGCTGTGTGTCAGCATGGCAGCATGCCAGGCCTTGCACACACACTCTTACCCTCACACGTGTCGTCCCCTTCGGACATCAGCTCGTCGTCGGAGCAGATGTTCAGCACGTTCACCAGCATCTCCGTCACTGTGAAGACACACCAGCAGGTGGCAGTGTGTGGTTAAAACTGCAGCAGCACAGGCTGGAAACGTGATCAGTGCAGTCGACGCTTGACGTCAAGACTAATGAAGAATCAAGTGGCTGGAGTAGAACCTTGGTACTTTTAGAACAGGTTGGGGTCAAACCTGAGGCACCAGGCCTGGTCTCAGGTACGTCTGATGCAGCCAGGAATACCTGACCCCATCATGGCAACTATGAAGACTGCCCGAAAAGTTCAGAGAACAGACTTTGAAAACCAAAAGGATGCCAACATGATGAATTGATTTCATTTGAATGGGACATTGCATTTAAATGAGTCTGATTAAAGCTCAGACATCTCAATTATTCTCATCAGGATATATTGTGGGAATAAAGCACAACTTACAGAGAGGGTTAAATCATTTTAGGTGCTTCTAAAATAATAAACTTCAACAAACAATCTATGTGATTAAATGGGCTGTATTGTGTGTTTTTCAGGCACATAATTCCACTTTATGTCAAAATCAAGTAACTTTATTGGCTGTCATTTGTTATAAAAATTCTATACATGTCATGTGTCTGGCAGATTTCATTAAAGTCAAATATGATTTACATGAAGTGTACTACATAATTTAACATCTTCAAATTGGGCTTCTGTCTCTTTAAAAACTCCTGCTCTTTCTGAAACTCTGCCTCCAGGAAGTCATCAAAACATCTCTCCTCTATTAACACCACAACGGTTTTAGCGGCGTTGCTGTGAGAAGGAGCTCCAATGATGAGCTCAGCTGATGCTCAGCTCCACCAGGTCTTTGCTAATTACTGCTGGCTAGTCTGAGGAGCTGAGAGTGAGTGAGTCGCTCAGTGAGGTTGAAGCTGCAGCTCAGAGGAGGGGCTTCATCCTGGAAGGTGGGACTATGTCCACCAAGGTGTTCAGCACAGCTAAATAGTTGCCATGGAGATGAAAGAATTTCTCAAACATGACTCTTAGAATCAAGGCAAAACTCTTGATATAACATGATGTAGAGCTCTAAAAAGTTAGTTTTACACAACACTGCTCCTTTAAGACTTTACAGATTTGGCTTCCTTCAACAGCTGCTCAGAAGAATTTTGTTTTCAATCTGTGTGTGTGTGTGTGTGTGTGTGTGTGTGTGTGTGTGTGTGTGTGTGCGTGCGTGCGTGCGTGCGTGCGTGCGTGCGTGCGTGCGTGCGTGGCAGCGGTCGGCAGACTGACCTTTCTCCCCAACAAAGGGCAGGGACCAGGTGAAGACGTCCATGAAGTTGGGCAGCCAGTAGGGGTGGGGGGAGCAGTTAAACTGCCGGATGTTCATCACATTGTTCTCATATTTCAGCACCGCAGCTGAGGACAAAACACAAACACATCAACATCTCCTCGTTCTGTTGCTAGGGACCCAAGGTCTCCAGCCCGTATCCATGGTTTCCGGCGTGAGCTTCCCCTACCTTTATTATTGTACACATCTAGGTAGTTGGGAGCGGAGAAAATTGTAATTAAAGACGGGAAGCCTGTTGTCTGACTTTTCCTGTACATTCGATACCTGCAGGACAGAGACAAGAGGGGATGTCCCCGGGACATCAAGACAGGACATTTCAGGATGAACACAAGCAGTCAGAATATGGACCCACTGCATGGGTTACCCAGACTCACCCTGCATCCTGAGCTTCATGAGCCCGTATGACAGACAGCAGGTTGTTGTTCATCAGGAAGTCGCAGACCGCCGGGTAACTGCACAAACAACACGGGGTTACTGCTGCCTCGCCTCCACTCCAACTCGGTTGCCATGACAGTAAAGATGGCTGCTTTAACTAGATGATTACCAGAGACGGTAGCAGTACTAAAATTAGGGATTTAATACGGTCAAGGCTTTAGGGGGGCCATTGGAGGGGGCTTCTAACCCACTTCTACCACTGCAGGCCTCTGAGGACACACAGCACACTGCATGCAGCTGGCAGCCCCAGCAGGAAGCTGCACTGTTGAGATCACAACTATTAATGCAAATCCACTCATCATTGGCAACATTAGAGCAGACTTTTTTGTGATAGATGTGGCATAACATTTCAGATATTTTCGCACCATTTTCAAAATGCTGGGGTCAAAGTTGCAAATTCTGTGAAAGCTTTATTTCTGTCATGACCTGGTCTTACTAAAAAGTAGAAATTGCTGCACAAAATGTTCCCAAAAAAGACAGGATTTGAACAGAATGAATGTTTGAAGTCCAAGTGACATTTACAGATACCTTGATACAAATCAAATCCTATCCTGAGGAGAGGTCAAAGTGCACAAGAGGAATTCCATATTGGTAAATCCTACCGAACATCTCAGACTGGTTTTACAAAAATAGCAAATGTTACCCTGTAGCGTCACTCATGTTTCCCTCTCACAGGGATTGGTCAGAATTCAGTCAAGCTTCAGTGATTGGTCAGAAAAACCAATCATCTCAGAAAACTTTGAGGTGATTAGTTAGATTTACGGAAAAGTTGCATTTGAAAATTGCAACTCTGCAAAATTTGTTAATGATGAGAATTTGCATTAATAGTTGCAATTGCAACATAGTAACTTTCTGAAGCGACAGCTAAACTGTATTACTGATGCTTGTAACCATCAGTCACAAGATCACACCAGGGCTCTGAAGTGAATTGAAAATCATCATCTAATGCTCATGTGGTTTATTTTCTATCATCCTGAAAGTGACTCCAGTTTGAAGCACCCCCCCTCCTCCCCATTCTCTCCTCTCTCTCTGAACCAATAGAGGGCAGCGGCAGAAACGGCTCAGTCTCCTTTATGACCCATGTTTGGTCTCAACATGCCAGATTCAGTACAAATATTAAGACAGAGAGGAGAATGCTAATATTTGTTTCCGATATTTGTGTGGCGGAGGATTTAACCAGCCGTCACTTATCTGGAGATAAGCCGTTGTTTGGGAGCGCTTTAATCAGACCAGATTAACGGCGTGTCAGGCTGCCAGAGGGCCGTACCTGTAGAAATAAGAGCAGCCTCGTACGCTGTTGTGGGAGAAGTGTTCCTGGGTCTTTTCTGAGCCGTAGTCCTCCCCCGGGTCTGACCACAGCAGGTCACACATGGGCCCGAATGCAGGGGGCTCCTTGAAGCGGTCCAGCTGCACACAAACATTAATTAGACAACAACGCTGATGGTTTTAGTTTCCTTCTTTGGGGTATGTTATATTCTTATATATGACCAGGAGCTCTGGTCCCTTCCTCCTGACAGAATCGCTGGAGCTCAGTCAGGTTTGTTGGCGCCTCACTAACAAAGACTAGTTTTCTAGTTGCTGGCTGTCCCAGAACTTTGATCTAGTTGTCCTTCAGCCACTGTGGAACTGAATTAGTAGCGTTTCCCCCTTCAGTTGTACAACAGGCTGGTTAGGGCGGAGCTACTGGAGTCACACAACTCAATCTGTTGATTGGGTGACAGAAACAGTCACAGCTTGCAACAAGCATGAAACGTACTAGTGTGTCACGGTCATCATTGCACTAGCATGACTCAATGATAGTCATTTGGATAGCAACAGAAAAAAACCAAACTGTCTTTCCTGTGACCAGATCGAAGCTGATGAGGAATTAAAGGCCATTCTTCCTCTTAGCATTGCCGCAACACTCAGACTACAACTAAGTTTTACCTTTGCGGTAGGAAACTGTTCGGTCAACAAATACTGGATCTCGCTGGAAAATGAGGAAAGATTTTCTAGACCTGCCTCACTTTGGGCACAATCCTATTTTGTGCGATTTGATCCATCATAATCTGAGCACACAAAAGATCACATGGAGTTCCTCAAGGCTCCATTCTCAGGCTAATCTCCTTTAACTCAGTTTTGACATGCAACTGACAGCCAAGTTTATAGGGCAATGCAGAGTCTCGTTCCACACCTATGCTGCTGTCACCACAGGTCTGACTCGATGCTCACTGCAGTTTTCTTGCCGACCTTTAAAAAGCCTGACCTGACAATTTCAATTTTGGCCGATACTAATTTATTTTTTTTGTCAGAAATGTCACTAAATATAAAAAAAAATAGCTGAGTTGGCAGCAGTGGGGTGGGGTTTGACTGACACACTGCTGGGCCAGTCTGTCAGTCAAACCTCTCACAGCAGACAGAGGACAGTGGATGATTTTTAAACCTCCACGGAGGAAGATAAGATCAGCTTCACATGCAAGTATGAACCGATCACCAATCTCCCAAAATTCATGAAATCGGGGCAGATTCATTGGTGCACCTTCAGTCCCTACTGTCACAGAGCAGGTCAAGTCTGAACTGCCAAACACTCGTCAGGTTATTAGGAGTCCCACAGAAAACCTCAGATGTGCATTCAACAAGATGTGAAACGACCAAAGCCTGTTTTATATTTTAGCATTATGTTAAGGTTTTTCTCACCTTTCGTATGTCGTCCAGGCAGGTGATTTCAGGGCTCAGGCCTCCATGCACGCAGAGGAACTGCTGGTTGAGGAGCGCGGCCAGAGGCAGGCAGTCGAACGCCTCCATGCAGGCATCATAAACCTGCTCAGAGTATTTTATCTTACCTGCAGGACACAGACACACACACTGAGCACACAGCGCTACCGCCCTGAGGATCCAGCCGTTCACTGTGGAAGCCGAGTGGCCGGACTTACACTCCTGCTTGAAGGTGAAGTACTCTGTGAGATGTCGGCACTCGTGGTTCCCTCTGAGGAGGAACAGCGTCTCGGGGTAGTTGATCTTCAAAGCCCACAGGTACAGCACACACTGCAGACACACATGGGAAGAGATGGTTGGTCCAGCAAGACAACAAGTTGCTGACTTTCTGCTCCAGCTCCCACTCTGTCTGGATCACTTTGTTCCCAGCAGCGCCAGCGGGAGATTTCTGACAACTTCCCTTTTCTGTTCAGTCTTAAAAAAATAAATAAATAAATAATACAGCAGAGCTGAAGAGACGTTTCCACGGTGAAGATCCATCTGATCATTCACCTCCTTGTAATCACCTCAGTAATCAATAAACTGTGAAATCAGATCTACATGGGACTCCTCCTCACTGGAAACAGACCAAATGACAACCATCCATAAAAAAACCAAATGGACCAGAAGTTCAGAAATACTTCAGCTCAAATGGAAATCGAACTAATTTCATGCAAGTATCTTCAAGGAAGTCGCCATGGATGGTGATGCTGTGGGCCAGAAGGATCGCCTACAGGCAGTCTTGCAACCAATCAGAAGAGCCCACCGAGTGGACATTTTAAATCAATTCATGATGTGCTTCAGCAGCAACATGAAATACTGAAATAATTAGATCCAGTTTTTAAAATGAAATTAATACATTTAATTGAGGCACAAATAATTAAATCTATTTTCAATACATTATTGAGGTTCTATTTTCTACATTTTATAATATTTTAATTTTTTTAAAATATTTATTGATTTGAATAAATATTTGAACATTTATTCAAATAAATACTCAAATCTATTTATTTCATAGGTTATTTATATTGTGTAGTTTGTACAGAAGAGGATTAGAGCAAATGGGCAAAAAAAAACAATTTTGACTTATCTTCTGAGACCAAAAGTCAGAATTTGGAAATTCAATTCAAAAACACTTTCTTGACCCAAAAGGAAAAATTAAAGTAAAGTAAAAATTTTGAGAATAAATTCTGAATTCTTTTTTTTTCTCCCAGTGATCCAAATAGTCTTCTGTATATTTGATCCTCCTGAATCTCCATAATGAAGGAGATAATGGGATGTAATTCTCTCCCAGTAGGAAGAATGGAAGCCATTACTGTACAACTGTAGCTCTAACCTAGCAGAAGAAAACTGAAGAAGTATTTCAAAGTACCAGTCAGACCAGAACAGAGCTCATCTGACCTGTAGTCTAACCAGAGTTCAACAAACTGCACAGGAAGACCAGACCGGACCGGACCAGCCTGCAGTACTAATAAGCATTTGTAACCGTTTCCAGGATAACACCGGATCAGGAGGGACAGAATCATTAACCGGTGCAGGGATTCAGCCGATGTGATCATTGATCAGCAGCCAGGCTCTGCAGAAAACTCCCATGGGAGCAACTGGAGATCAACATCCTGTCTACATGACAACTGGAATTACTGGAGGGTTGCTCAGCGGCCGAACAAACCAGTCAGAACGCAAACATGCTGCGTCAAAACACCTGCTTCATCTCAATCTGTTCTCACACTCAGTCAAATCAGACAGGCTGGGAAAGGTGGCAGACTCAGCAGGAAGGCTGCAGCGGACTGGACGTGGACTTTCGGGTGGTTTTAGAGAAGGCGGAAGCAGAACGGTGAGGCCTGGTCGGTTCGGTTCAGACTTCACAGACGGTTCTCTGACCAAACAAACCAGGATAAGACAGCAGGTACCATCAGATCAAACACAACGACCTGAGAGACCTGAGAGACGGGATGAAAGAAACCCCGCTCCGCTCATCTTCTGAACACTATTCTGGAGTTCTGAATGTTCAAGGCTTATCGGACCTATCCGCACGCCAGAACTAAGACCCACGCCTCTCTGTCTCCACTTCAGCCTGCCTCAGTCTATAGAGAATCAAATCACAGCAACATTTACCAAAACATCTTGCCTTTGCCAAGATGGACATTTTTCTGACTTATTAGACCTTATTGTCCAGGAACTTTGTTCTTATACTCTAATTAACTAATCTATTACCGTACTAAACTAGTTCATTGTTTCAACAACTGATTCATCCAATTAATCATTTGAACTCTAATTGACACTTTTCTTCATCCTTCTAGATTCTATGATAGAAATTAACCTATCAACTGATTACCCATCAGTTACTATCAGAAACTATATTTCTGATAGTACTAAAGTAGATATAATTTCTGCTTCACTTCTGAACGGCACTGTTACTTTGCTTTCTATGTATCAGCGCCTCATTTTCTCCTGTATCTCCCAAATAAACATCAACCCTGCAGCAGAATGGAAGCAGCTGAAGGCCTCATGTTTCTCCACATAACTGCTCTGTCCTTTGCTTGCAAGGCTCATAGCTCCAAGCTAGTCTACAGTTAATTTTCTCATGTTAGAAGCAGCATTCAGCTTCTGTTCTCCACTTATCTGGAAGAAACTTCCAGAAAACTGCAGAACAGCTGAAACACTGAGTTCCTTTAAATCAGAGTTAAAAACCCCACATGCTAGAGTTCTTTTGAACCATAATAACTGGAACATTGATCAACATATTTGATGATTCTGATGATAGCACTCGTCTAAAAGTAATGTTTGGTATTGGTTTCTCACTTGTTGACTTGATGTTGTTTCTATGACTTTTGTTTTTTATGATATAAATCACTTTGAGCTGCCTTTCTATTGAAATGTGCAGTGCGAATAAACTTGATGGTTTCAAATCCAGCTACGTTCACACAGCAGGTCTTGTTGCTCAAATCTGACTTTTTGATGAATGAATTAATTCCCATATGTGCAGAAGAAAGTTGACATTACACAGCAGTGCTCTGCTTATCACAGCAGTAATGGCTGTCCAGGGACAGATTTAGAATTATTCAGCAACAGGAAGCTGAAGGAAGCGCAACTAATAGCAACAGAGCATAAATCCTGACTCCTGTAGAGAAGACTGTTAATAATAACAATATAACTTATGACAGAAGTTCATAACTGTAATTTTCAGCCATTGTTCAAGTCTTGATTTACCACATCTGGCTTCTTCTGGATCAGATTCATGATGCAATGACAGAAGTCAGATAAAATGCAACAATACAGTTCAGATGGTGAACACTTTGAAAACAAATGGATCTGTATCCAACAGATCAGGTTTTTGGGGGGAGTGAAAACAAATGGGAATCGGATTGTTCTGATTTGGGTCATTGTTGATCTAATGTGTGAATGTAGCCTTCATGTGAGAACAATACACGAAGGGGAGGAAAAAATACTGATGAACAATTTATCATTCATTTGGCTCAGACACAAGAGAAAAACCTTGTGTCGCTATAATTAGCTCCCGGCTGCAGATAGCTATAGCATAAACACCGTTTGGAACGAGGATTTAATGTTTACCTTTGTTGGTGATTTAATTCATGCAATCAGAGGAAATCATCAGGGTTTGTTCAAAGAATATGTTAAATCTGTCAAACCAAAAATTCCAAAGTTTTGACACTATGTGTATTTTTATAGGCAGATGACAGTGCAGTGGTCAAGCTGACCGAGTGATCTGGATGACGAGTCAGTCTGAATTCGAACTGCGTCTCCATTAAAGGAGCACAGAAAGCAGCAGCTGTTTAATGAGCTCCGGGCTCCTGGAAGTCAGCTGTAGAAAGGCTGCCAGCCAGAAAACACACAGTCCACTCCTCAGCTCAGAACCTCAGACAGTCGGAGAGGGAGGCGTTGGCAGGCTTGTGTTTAACCAAGTGTGTTTGTTTGGGCGGGGCTCTGAGTTTTGCAGTCAGGGGTGTGAAACAACTAACAAAGCACCTTTCATTTCCTACACTATTTAAAGCTGGGAAGGATCACTTGTTACATCCTCGTGTAACGCCTCTAATTATGAAACAGTTCTTCGTGTCTGTGCCTTTATTTTCTGAAACAGACAAAACTCCACTGTTAAATGACTAGAAGAAGAAGGTTAAAAGGGAAGTGTTATGTCAAATTTAGATTTACATTATGTTATGATGTTATTCCCTCATCAAAAACATACCTGGAGTATTGCTTTGATTCTTTCATGCATGTTTGAGAAATCCTTTAATGTCCATGGCAACCATTCAGCTGTACACAATGCCTGGGTGGACCTTGCTCCGCCTATGAGGATGAAGCCCCTCCTAAGAGCTGCAAGTTCCAAGTTCCCTAGACACCACCTCACAGAGCACCACTCTACCATTCAGTTCCTTCAGACTAGCCAGCAGCAATTAGCAAACACCTGTTGAGCTCAGTATAGGAGCTACTTCTCAGTGAAACACAGGTAAAAACGTTAACAGAGGAGCCATGTAGTGATGACTTCCTGAAGGCAGAGTGTCAGAAAGAACAGGAGTTTTTAAAGAGACAGAGGCCCAATTTTAAGGTGTTAAATATTGTCAAATTTCTTTTAAATCATATTTAATACACACAATATTTTTATAACAGTTGAAGGTAACATAGTTACTTGATTGTGCTATAAACTGACCCTATATCCCTGGGACAGACATGATACTGGCCCTTTAAATGAGACGGATGCAATGAATTGATCAAGAAAAAGCTGAGACATGTGGGTGATTTCCAATTTATATTTTCTGGAAAGAACCTATGAGCCAATCCAGATTGATTCCCTTTAAGATCTATTATTTTACACCAACTAGTTTCCAATGCACCTCCTGCAGGAGGCAGAAAGTGTAGCCCTGGGCAGTCCTACCTCGATACTGAAGTATCCTCGGTCCACGTAGTCTCCGAGGAACAGATAGCGGGTGTTGCTTGGTGAGCCGCCCACCTCGAAAAGCTTCATCAGGTCAAAGAACTGGCCGTGGACGTCCCCACACACTGGACACACACACACACACACACACACACAGCTGAGGTCAGCTTCTCCAAACATTTAGAAAACTCTGCATCGGCTCTCAACTGAAAACCTGTGGAATCTAGGAGAACTATTTCTATGCTTTGGTATTCTGCTGTCAAATGGAAAACGGGAGACAAAACATTTATTTGGAATATTTTCTATTTTTGTTAAATAGAACATATTCTATTTAAAGAGACAGAGGCCCAATCACACCAACATAGATCTGTTTCAGACAGATCTATGTTGGTGTGTGTATGACAGAAACAAAGTGGAGTGTGTCTGAACAAACTGGAAGCTGCAGCCAGGCAAGGTGGGATCATTTGCATATCAGAGATCAGTGTCTACTGGCTGAAGAAAAGGTGTAGAGTTACATGGAAGGCTTTTATCATTTCCATGAAAAATAAAACAAAACAAAAAACTGGTTGGATCCTTGTTTTAACAACTAACTCCAGACAGATAGATGTTTGGTTATTATACTGAGATCAAGTTTAATATGTCTACATTATTTGCAAAAAAGGTGGAAGACTTCAGGGAATATGCTTAGTGCAGAAAGCCTGAGCTCCAAGAAGGTGACATGGTGTGATCACTATTTAAATGATTACTTCATTTATTAAAAAAGGGGAAGAGCCTATCTGCGTCTTTGCTGCAGCAGGACCCATCCAGAAAACTGCATCACAGCTGAAACAGTGAGACCCTTCAAATCAAGGATAAAGTCCAGCTGTTTAGCATTGCTTTGGTTAGAAGCAAATAAAACCTTGATCAACTTATGTGAATTAGGTTTTAGTTAAGATTAGAGTTCTGAATTAATTAGTAAAATTTAGACTTAGGGAAAATGGGTTAGGCATTAATACAGTTACTAAAATGAATGGAAATCCGAATAGGAGTAGAAATATAAACTTCTGTGTGGCCATAGAAACTATAAAGAGATTGTTCTTTTCTCTCTGCTGTCATTAGAAACCCAGCTGTTGCTATGGAACAATAAAACATTACAGACTCTACAGCTGCTGCTACTTCAGTTGGATTGACCTGAAACAGATTTGTTTTCAGGGCGTTCATAGATACAGAGAATACAGGCTGGTGTACCTGTGATGGGCGCCTCCACTTCCAGCATGCATTTCTCCTTGCGCAGGATGCTGGCTCCCTCGTTGATGATCCGCAGGGCCGCTTCCTCCTCCAGCCGGCCCTCCTTCACCAGATGGGCCTTCAGCATCTCCAGGTTGGGCTTCCCTTCCGCACACAGCTCTTTGACCGACAGGCGTGTACCGGGAGGATATGGCACCGCTGCAAACATGGAGGGGGAGAAAGGCAGGGGGGTGAGGCTCTGACGTCAACGGTACAAACACACTGATAAACCCAGGGTTCACAGTGAGGACAGGACATGAGCAATGGAGCGGTTCCTGCTCAGATGCTTTACCTTACAGAGGCAGGAAGAGCTCTTCCCCAAACTGAGACCCCAAGGTGAGGCAGAAAACACGCGTTATTTTCTGGGTGGATTTCAATAAAACATCTCAACCCTTACGACATGTTGACGACAAATGGCTCTTTATAAATTTTGCTTCACTCAAGAAGTTATTTCGATGTTCTGTGAAACGCCTGATGCCAAGGCAGCTCCGTCCTCTGAATGAGTGGGTTCTGCTGGAGGATGCAGCTCTTTAGAAATGCTTTGAAAACAGAGCTGCAGCAGGAAGTATTCTCCACAAGGACACAGAGACAAAGCACCTGAATGCCACGAAGATGCTTCCAGCACAGCAGCTGCCACAACTTTAGATCCTCACAGTAGAAATCCGTTCTTGCTCAAGCTCAACGCAGAATGGGGAAAATGGTTCATCGTACTATGGAGCATCATTTCCCCATCGGGTGTTAGCTTCCCTCATCTAATGATGCCACAACACTCCTGAACACATGTACTCTGGTTTACTTTCCTGCTCAGAGGTTGGCTCAGACTCGTCCGAGTCTATTTTTACCACCACACACTCGGCGTCGCACAGTAGAACGCTCACAGGAAAATGGTCAGGAATTGTCCCAGAAATTTATTATGTTTTTTGAGTCCATTTTTTAAGTAGTATACCGCTATTGGCATAATAACACGGGTTTGCCCTCTCAAAGAATAAGGGAGCATCATTTTGTACACAACACTGGAACTGGAAGACATTTAAAATATGCAAAACAACCAAAAACAAATAAAATGGAAATAAAGCCAAACATAACCAAAACTAAAATGAATTATTACAGCTCTGAACAAAATTGGCCTTCAAAAAATATTAGAATGGACATTTTTGAGCTCATTTTAATTTATCATGACAGTGGCAGGCTGTGGAACTGTTTTATATGCAACACCAAGCTGGTAAGGTTGAGAGTCGGCTCAACCAGTTGCCTTTATAATTGCTTTTTTTTGGTCTTATTGTTACAAACTACCAAAGTGGTGAGATAAGACGTAACAAAAGACATCTGTTTAACTCACAAAGTCCCTGATATTCTTCCAGCATTTTCAACCAGAGCCGTTTGTAGTAAACACACACAGGTATATCGAAGAACATTTTCAGAACGTTGTCTTCAAAAATCAAGGAGTTAAATAGACCAAAGGAACATGTGTTACAATCTCCCTTAATCCACTTTGAACTCTGAGCTGTTATCACTGTTCAACAACTTTATGCTACGTTGGGATTATCATCAGCATTTGCATTTCATCCCGAACATAAAGCAATAGTTTTTATTTCAAACCTTCTGTACCTTAACTTTTGTACTAAAGCTACACTGTTAGAGCAGAGAAGGAGGACGGCTGTAGAGCTGCTTTTCTTTTTATCCTGAGTGTGTGTGTGTTTTTTTTTTTCTTTTCACCGCCGTTTAGAACAGTTACTGTGATCATTTGGGTCGCATCACTCAGCACTGCTCCAGCCTCAGAAAGAAAGCTAATGCCTTGTTCAAACGACAAGATTTGGAAAATGCTGGCTGATTTTCCAAACCTGAGAGTTTCCACACATGACGACGTCTTTCCGAGCGGACCAGAACACTAACAGGAATCTCTCTCAGGATGATCAAAAGGAGGAAATGGCGACAAAAATCTAAACTAAACTAAACTAAAATAAACTAAACTAAAATTACTTCTAACCGGTTTGGTTTGTCATTGTTTCTTCTACCCAATTCTGATCCAAAGACACATTTCTCTCCAACTCCATCCCCCCACACCCACCCTTCAGTCACCACCTTATTTCCCATGAGCATCCATTCAGTCAGATCATTTCATTCTGATGACATCATTTCAGAGAGTCTTCTCTCCGTTTCAGGTAGAACAAAGTTCAGCAATGTTTACGTGTGAACCAGGAATGCCTGTGCAGGCCATAAAGTGGCCGCTGCTGTACTTTGTCGGTCTCTTGGAAGTCATTGTGGTGTTCAGACCTTTTCATAGCTGTAATCATGTCAATGAGCTACGGCGACATGCTGAGGCTTGACCAGACACTCTGGCAGTGCGGCACGGCGCGGCCCAGCCCCGGAGGAAATACCAAGCAGCTCGATTCCTGGAAAATACCAGTTTCACAGACAAATCTGGCAGATCACATGGAGGAGGCAGCGGCAAAGCTAAAAGAGCTTTTAATTTCTGCTGAAGCAGCCTTTTATTGGTACATTGCCAGTAGAGCAGGCCGTTTATTGGACCCCTGACTGTAAACACACCACACCTCATCTTAGTAGCCAAGTACCCAATGTTGCTTTTAGAACATCGGCTCCTTCAGAACACAATAAATTTGAGACGTTCGTCACACTTGAGCGTGGGAACTGAACTCAACTAATGCAGTGCTAATGGCAGCAGCCCATATCACTACCTCTCCTCCACTCTGCAGAGCTGCGTGTTCCCTGTACAGATTTGGCAGGTGAACACAATAATCTGCACTGCCTCAAGCAGTTTGTGAAAATCTTAAAAACTGGCTGTGTGTGACAGCACACCAGCAACAGCTACTGGCTTTATTCAAGACATTCCTGATACTTGATTTAACGGGATGTCCGTCATCTCAACAATTATGCAAATACAAAGAGTAAAACTGAGCAGAATACTGCTATCGTGTTTCATTAAATGTCCCGCAGCTTCCAGGGTGGAGTGGTACACAGAGGTCACAGGAAATAGCATGAACTCTAGTAAGCAACAATAAGATGCCTGATAAATATGCTGATAAACCTGTGGATTGCGTGATTTTGCTTTGGTAAAACAGTACAAGTTTTAGTTCAATGTTGCAGAAAATGAAACTGTGAAAATGTAGTTTGCAAAGATTTTGATACAAAATCAGTTTAATATAATCTAACACTGTATTGCATGTTTTGTCAATAACTTTATTCGGAGGAGGATGTCCCCATCTCCATGGTGATTATATTTATTATAGTGCTTAGTTCTCGTTACATAAACATCACAGTTAAGGTGGAATTTCCACCTTAACCAAATGATCTGATTCAATATTCTGTGTTGTTGTTTAAGGGCTAATTCACAACACCTGTCTAAGGGTCAGAGTTCAGACCATTGAGCACGGTCCTGTGATTTGGGTCTGATAGCACCGGCAGCAAAGTCACTTTGGTGCCATGTCAAGATGAGAAATGTCAGAGGGCTCATTGTGGCAGAATGTATTCATAAAACTACCCATCAACAAACTCTTCAAGTATTAATAAATAGCAATTCCAGCATTCCACAAGTCCTTCTCAAAATTAACTATTATTAAACACGCAGGTCAGTTTGACATGTTTGCCTTAAAAATAAAAATTGATGCCAGAACGATGCCGTTCAAGAACAGCCCAAGTAGCTTTCTTGTTCTTACATACCAAATTCTTTCCCGCCTCAGTGACCACCAAGTATGAGCATGTGTGTACTTTTCATTTCATTCCGTTTCTTGCTCTACAAGTTGTGAACTTTTTTCCCTGCAATGAAGAGATAGTCACTGATTCTTTGAAGTGTTTTGATTGGTCAAGTCAAAGAATCAAAACCAGAAAGGACACTATTTGACTAATTCAAACACAAATTTTGCACAATTCCCTCAGACTAGCGGCAGGAGCAACTGGCAAATACCTGGTAGAACTGGAGCCTGCTGAGCTCATCATATGAACTATGAAGGCTGCATGAGAGTTTTGATGAACAGGACTTTGAGAGCAGCAGCAGGAAGTTGAAGCTAAGTTACTTCAGTGTTGCCCTACTAAATTTTCACAGTTTCAACTGCACAGTAATTGAAGGTATTGGTAATAAAATTATAATGTGGTCAAAATTGTATGTTTATTGCAGCTATAAAATCTCTTATTCATCATGTGTAAAGTACAGTGTAAAAATATGCAAATGTCAATACCCGGTAATAAATTTGTAAATAAATCTGTAGCTCGGGATGGCCGATATATCGGCACAACATCGGTATCGGCTGATATTAGTCAATTTTTAACATATCCATATCGGTCTGATAAATATAATTGGACTGATATGAGTAATTAATATCTATTTTTGTTTCTGGTTGGAGTTTTTCCCCCAAAGGTGCCAGAGCAGTAGTAATGTATATAGAATATTGACAAATCGATCATATATCAATATCAGATATCAAAAATGGCCCAAATTCTTTTATCGGTGCATCCCTATTTGTAGCATATGAATATATTATCCAACATGACAGTTTGATAGCTCAGACGTTTTCACAAACATTGAATATTTTTTATTTTGCCTAATTTGTTTTTCCATGTTTAGTTACATGTGTAACAGTGCACAACATTTTCTTCTGTTAAAATATCAATTACTTATACAGATACAAATATATGAGGTTTAGTAGCAGCCGATACTGATCCGATAAAGTACTGAATTGACTTAAAATGTTTGTTTAGTTAAAACAAAGAAATGTTACAAATTTATGTGATAACACTGCACCAGTATAGCACACTTTCATACACCAATAGTTTCACAAGATTGGTCAAACATTTAAAAACAACAACTCCAACCTGCTCAGCCAGAACAATCAGGAGAACAGCCGTAAAACCACCTTTGTCAAACATGTAAAAATAAACTGCAAGAACCTTCGTTCAAATAGTTCAGTTGGTGCAGTTAGGAATACTAAACATAATGACATGATGTTGCTCAGGGCACAAAGCATAGAATGAAACTGAATAGACATACCTCGATGGATCAGACACAATGTCACCGATCTCCAATGTACATTTTTTTTTTCCATACTCTGATATTAGTATCAGATCGGTGCACCTGTGGTATTGTCAACCAATCCACAAAAAGCTAGAAAAAATTCAAAATGCCATCGCATACCAAAGCTTGGAATTAGAAGGCTCCTGTCAGCGCTAAACTAAACGGCTGTTTCAAAGTTTTTATTAAAGGAACCTCAACTCAAAATGCACACATGTTCAAAATCTACAATAAGACTTTAGAGCTGAAAAACAACAGGAATACATTCAGTTTGCCTCCATAAAGACATTGTGAAATATTCCACACGGTTTAGAGATTGAAGAAAGTTTGAGATTCCTTAAACTTTTAACATATTTGTGGAAATTTTTTTTTTAGATTTTTAGTTGACTCAGTCTCTTGAAATCTCATCTCATGAATTCAAAAATCAACATGTTATATTAGCCGGATATAACAGGAGATATTTGGCCACTTTTTAAAATAGCAATTTGTATTTAAAACAGGAGTTGAATGGTTTTCAGTTGCCGTCTAGTTTTCGGTTAATTTGTTTTTAAAAATAGAAAGCCTGCATTCAGGTTAAAACAACAGTGAAGGATAAAACACTCAAGCTAATTCCCATTTCTAATCTTCAATATACACAGGTATCTCATTGTTTATTTCTCATGTTCTTATTGTTGACAGAATATGATAAAGCTTTGAATAAAGCACATGAACTCGCTGAACCATGTGTTTATTGATGGAGAGGAACTGAGCTGCTCTAAATGAGAACACCTCCCTTTTTGTCAGGAGATTTCTGCTTTTTTCGAGCAGAACATGACGGTAAACACTGTTTACACGGGAGGACCGAGACTGCCGACACCCCCCACCACACACAAACACTCACAACATGTACAAATACAACAAATGAAACCGTTTTCTAAAACAAAACTGACATTTTGTTGATAACTGACGTCACACACACAATTCTTCTCATTCACTGAAAGAAAACTTCCCTACACATCAAACACAAACAGCTGGCTCTGTGGTCTAGTTTAATGAAAGCAAACCAGGTCGCACACATCCAGCCAATTATGCCGCTGGCTCCTGAACTGGTTCATCACCAGCAGGGCAGAAAGCAGTCCAGTGTGTAGAGGCGGCCTGAACAGAGCAACTTGTGAAGCCAGCCTCGAGTCTGTAGAGAAAAATAAAAGCCGCAAGCAAGAGGAAAAGGCTTCATCGACCGCGGGAGGAAGTGGTAGTCAAATAATCAACGACTGGAGGGACAGAGGCAGACTTCATCACCCTGTGTGTCAACAGCTTCAGTAAAACACTGCTTTTGTTACTGCTTTTTGTTCAGCTTGGGTCCTCAAAGGCCACCGTACAAACCCAGCTCACTTTCAGTCGTAATCATGAACTCCACTGTGGACCACTTTTATGATCCAAGTCTTTATACCTGATTGTCCAGTAGTCTCAGTTCCATTTGGGACCAAAGTTGCAACATTCGTTACATTTTCAGCAGAAAACGTGAAAAGCCCTCCCACCTGTTGTGGCGCTGTACCAAGAACAACATCAAGACTTACATGCTTGTTTTGGTTGCATTTACCCAGAATGCCCTGTGCTACAGACCGCTTCGTGGTATAATTTTTAGAATAGTGACATCTTCTATGAGATTAACTCCAGGTGTTAATGGGCTGTACAACACTATAGAATAAGTTTATGGAAATCACTAATTTATTACTCTTTCCTCTTGCTTTATTATGGTGCAGGGACACATACTTGATTTTTTTATTTTCAAAGATAATCTTGCAAAATGAGGTTAAGATGTTTTAATTTTTACTTCATGCTAGTCTCTTTAAATCATTTACTATTTTTACAATTACTATGACAGAAAACAAAATAAGAAACTCCTTGGAGATATTTCTCTTAACACATGTGCAAATTAGCTGCCGGTGGCTGCTGCTTCAGTGACCATCTGAATGCACCTGACCATGAACTGCAACAGACCCCCGCTGTGATTGGCTCAGCGCTCTCCATCCAGGAAGTTGGTTATGCTTCAACTGCAGCGCCTGGTTGGCTGAAGTCTCCGTCTGTTGGTACCTCTGCTCTCAGCGACGGACTCTAAACCCTACAGGCTCGTCTCAGAGCCAGCAACACCCATTCAGTGCAGACACACATTGATGTGTTTTGCAAATTATGTGGTTTCAGTTTTGTGGTGTGGGTTCACATTGTCAGAGTATAATGAAGACTGACTGCTGTAAAGAGATCAGTGTTGTGTTCTGGTGGAAACCTGTAGATAGTGTGAAGCATCTGCATCAAAATGGCCTCACAGGCAGGAAACTGCAGCAGCTGATAGAACTTATCTGGACCATCAGGAACTTCAACATGTTAGCTTCTGCTGTGGCAAGGGAGGCTGCAGGAAGTCCAACAGCGTTCAAGCAGCAGGACTCTGAGAAGTGAGCTGCAGGGCGGTGGAAACTGGAGCAGAGCCTGCTCCACATTGTTAGGGGGTTGGAGTTTCACTGTCTGGGAACCAGAACTCTGATAAAGATTGGGATTTAGGGTGATATCAGGAAAGGATCATGTTTGACATCGTTTTACTTTTTGAACCACACTTTTCCACAATTTCCTAAAGACAGCTCAATACATTTCAACAATATCAAACTATTGTGCACTGCCTTGTTATTCAGTAGCACTATTTTATCTAAATGGCTACTTGAGAAGGAAAATGAAGGACGCTTCTGGATTGGCTGCTTGGCAAACACAAACTAACGGCTAATGCTAGCATTGCTCTGAGGCATTTCAGTTTCACATTCACTTAGAGCTGAAACAATTAATCAGATTGTGATAAATCAATTATTGAAATAATTGTCGAGAAATTTAGTAAATGGTTGATCATACAAACTCAAACATGCAAGTCCATACTGTACATATTTAGACTGCAAATGTGTTCTACAAGCTCCTGCTGAGCTTTTAATTGAACATTTTGCTGTCCAATTATTAATTTGTTAATCCAAGAACTTCATCTCCAGATCAGCCTGTATTGATAAAAGCAGAAAGGTCTGAACTTTTCACATGTTGATGTTGGAAGGATTTTTTGGCTGCAGATGCATCCTTTGCTGCATGTGATCAAGAATTCACTAAAAGATAGCTTACTGTATATTAGGCAATGAAATGTTACTTTTTTTCATTTAAAAAGAAACCGTTTATTTGTACTATTGTATTTATATTGCATATTTAAAAATCTGTCGAATTAAAAAAATCATATTAAGGGTAGAAGTCATATTAAAAAATCTGCATAATGTGCCAAAAATTTTTTCCCCACAAAAATAATTGATAGAATAAATGATTACTAAAACATTTCTTCCATCAATAATGTTTGGATTTTAGTAAATGTTTTAGCATCCCACTAAAATGTTGCTCATTTTTGAGGCATGCTAATGGAATTTAACGGCTCTGGGTGTTTAAAAGACAAAGCTCACGCTGACTGTGAGCTCAATTAAAGGCTCTGAGCCACTACTATTGTTTTCTATTGTTCTTCAGGACAACGTGGAAATGGGTGGCATATTAAAACTTTGAGTTGCTGTCAAAATGTGACGGTTTGCTCAGCATGGAGGACAGCTCAGGTTTAGGCTTGTTCTTTTCTTCCTGAGGAATTTTAAACATTTACCACTTGACTCCAAACAGTACACTTTGACTATTCCTGTGAACTGTGCAATAGATCACTCATATAAACTGAGTGATGTAGAAATAATGCATGTAGAAATAATCCTTAGAAAGACGTAAACATCATTAGTTTGATGGGGAGGGAATGTTACCCATAACTGATGTTATGTTAAAACAAGCCATTTCATACCATTGTGCATAAAACAGAGCAAATCTGTTTTTGTTGCACTTGTGATTTTCATATTGAATGATGGTAAACAGCAACAAAATGCCCACATCTAGCCATCTACTGTCCACACCCATTCAGCTCAAAAATAACTTCCCTTGACTTATGGAGAGCCTCAAGGCCCCATTTTGAGAGCAGATTAGTTTTCATTGAATATTCTTCCCCTTGGGTCAATTTGTCTCACACACATACACACACACCTAAGGAGAATTTTGAGACAGGCATGTTTTTGGACTGTGGGAGGAAGTCAGAGTACCTGGAGAGAACCCACACACACACAGGGAGAACATGCAAACTCCAAGCTGAAAGACTTTGGGCAGGGAATCGAACCCAGGACCCTCTTGCTGCTAGGCGACGGTGCTACCTACTGCACCACCTTGCAGCCGGGTCAAATTATTTCACACTATAAATTTTCCTTTTTCTTGCAGTTTTATTTGCCTTTGAAAGTGAGCACAGGCTCATTCCGACATCATTTCAGTTAAAAATTAGACATCCTTTTATCTTTCACATTAAATGAAAGTAAAACAGAAATGCTGATTTTTGACAACTCTTACTGAAGGTATCAACAGTGCTTCATGCTACTTATTTTAAAGTAGGAAAATTGAAATTGCCTTGTTTGTATCCGCAAAGCCCAGGAAACTCTGGTAATGAGATTTTTTTTAAATCTCAGTGAGTTTTTATCTTCCTGATAAAATAAGTTAGAACCAAACAAGCAACTGTTACTGATGAAGTCATCCAGGGAGCCTGGGCTCCCATCAGTCTGGCTCTTGGATAAAAACGTTGATGCCCATAGTGTGCTGTGTCAGAAACACCTGGGCCTTCAGAGCTGAACCGCCGCTGGAGCGTTCCAGGAGAATATGGGGCAGGCGGCTGCCTGACATGTTGCAACACTCTCTGGAGTGGCAGAGAGAGCAAGAAGCAGCATGACTTTGCTGCTGTGTGGACAGGAACGGGTGGAAATGAGGGAAAACATGACACTTACCCCAACCTGTTGTTGCTAGGCGCCAGCTGAGCCCTGATCCCTGAACGGAGTGTAACAGAGGACACGCCCCCTGCTCCTCACTGGGCGGGCCTCATCAATCATGGATGCAGACACAATCATTATACACGGCGGGCAAGGCAAAAGGCAGGACTGATTGGATTACCATCAGTAAGTAAGCTGGAGGCTGGAAGCTGGAAGAAGCGATGCATCAGGGGGGCCGCCGCGCCGTTTTCACGGCAGTATCACCAGAGACCCCTCTGCCATGAGTTAGCAGAGCAGCTCCAGAAAAACTTTTCACACCCACTAAAAGAGGTGTCCATTTAAGCGCAACATTTATCATGAATATGATTAATGAATTAATAATTACGATAAGATTTTGATTTATTGTCACAATAAATTCCAATTAATAAGAATTAAATGGAATTGCCTAAAGAAATTCCCTTCAGACTGTCTGTATGGTCTGGATTATTATTTTTATCCACCATTGGCTCCATTAAAGTGCAGCAATAAATATAAATACATTTGAAAACATGATTAAATGCAGTTCCTCTGTCTTAGTGAAATCTCACTTCTTCATGTGACTGTTGTCCTAAAGAAGTATTTCACAAACTTAATGTTTTTCAAGAGCAGGATTTAATTAGGCCTGTGGAGCTGTGAATGATGTGCCATGCAGTCATAACCATACAATTCTTTAAAAAAAAAAAAACTGTAAAATGTCTTATTGTCACTTTTACCATTAATCACCACAAAGTATCATGATAAAACTTTACATTCATATCACCGTCAGCTACCATCCTACTAGGGCTGGACTATAAATGCATTTTATCAATTTATCCAATTCTTCGTTTTTCGAGATTTAATTTTTGGAAAATCTGGATTTCTTTTTCCTCCAGTGCACTCTGTAGGTTTCTCTGTAGGTTTCTCTACATCACTCCATAGTTCAGAGTGATGTCAGCACACACAGGGCAGCCATCTTGTTTACAGCTACTATTTATTTAGACTTTGAATTACGGTGAGGTTTATGACAGGATATTACCAGAATAAAGTGGGAATTTTATGAGAACATCAACATGAAAAATTGAAGTATTTAGTAACGAATGTTGAGCATCTTCTGAAATCATACTTCTGTGTATGATTTACTGAAAATAGAAATAATCTTTAAACACATCAACTTCAAATTATCAGCAGTAGCAAAACTTTGAAACAATAGAGCAAAAAATTGAGTTTGTATATATATATATATATTTAAACTTCAACATGGACTGAGGTGGCGACACCAGATCCTGATAACTGAGTTATATTATAATTAAAATGCTTTTTTCTTGTAATTTTAAGAGGTGTTATTTCTGGTTGACTTTTTATTCTGCTAATCATATGACTACGTTCTGGTGACGTCAGGCCCTGAAATAAAAGCCAAATGAGAGAAAATATTTTTTGTCATTTGTAATTTATTTAAAAAATCAGCACAACAAAACAACCTCCCTCCCCCAAAAAACAATCAATTAGAGCTTATTGTAACAATCTGATGTGATATTAAAAAATGTCAACTCAATAGCAACAAACTATATAGTAATTTCTAAAGCCTAAACAGGATCTTCAAAAAGCCTGGCCACAATTTCTCAACTTTAAGCTTTGACTAGGCTGTTGTAACAAACCCTTCCGTTTTAGGTTTCCTAAGAATAATCAATATTTCAATGTAATCAATTCAACATTAGGCATGTCACAATATCACATTTTACTGGACGATAAATTGTTACAGAAATGATTGCAACAAACAATATTTTGTTTTGAGATCATTTTCAAATAATACAACTAATAAATATATGGAAAATGTAATAATAATGCAAGTTGGCTCTCTCAACGACCAATAAGAAGGAATACTGGAACTGGAAGATATTTTATATGTACAAAATAAAACACAACAAAAACAAGAAAGGAAAGAAAAAAAAACACATATGACCAAATCCATAAACTGGATTATGATGATCATAATTTCTTATTGCGACAGCCTTATTCACAAAAAATGTGCATAAAAATCGATATAGACTTTGTCACTGTCATCTGGTAGTCCACCAAGTTGCCAAATTTTCTTAAAATAAAACACTTTTTGTTTTCACTCTTTTTTATTTATTTATTTATTTATTAAGGCTGCAAACAGCTTTACATCACCATTTACTGAGACATGTGAAACCACTGCTATTTGTAGTCAAAGTAGAATCATTTTAGGAGATCGCTGCCCCGCCCCGTTCCTTTTCCTCAACTCTGATTGGCTGATCAAGCGTGCTAGCTTCTGCATTAGAGCCCAGATAATTTAAACTGTAAGTATCAATGCTTATTAAAACTCTATTAAAATAGACAGTTCTATGTATTTTTAGTTGTTTCAAGTATTTGACAACATTTAACCTGAGACACATTTTCAGGTCGTTGAGTTTGTCTTAAACAGACCCAGACGGAAGCTGACAGAACCAGCAGCTAGTTAGCGTTAGCTTGTGAGCTTTAAGGTTCAATTGTGGTCTCATCTGACAATTGAACCTTATTACCATTATCATCATTATTATTATCCATATTACTCACTTCCTCCAGAAAACTACAATATTGAAATTGCAACTCAACATTGCACACACTCAGTTGTCCTAATTGTTCTGTAAATCTGACCAATCACCTTAATGTGTTTTGTATTTCCTTCTTTTCTTGATCAATCACTGCAATTCAGCTGAATCTTGACCAATCCCATCTCAAATACAACTTCCTGTTCCCCATAGTATCTTGAAAGCCAAACCTGACAGTATAAGTTCCTCTAAATGTTAATATCAGACTTTGTTTTCTGAGATGTTGTGAAGGATTTGCTTCTATTGTGTCTACAGGTCATGTTAACCAGGATGAGACAATATTGAATTATTCCTTTGCACTTTGACCTCTCCTCAGGACAGGATTTAATTTGTTGTCATGCTGCCATTTCAAGAAGGATCCTGAAAATGTTCATTTTAAGCACCAACCAAATCCTGTCTCTTTTTTGGGAACGTCATTGGGGCGATTTCACTTTTTAGTAAGACCGGGTTGTGCCACAAATAAAGCTTAAATAAGCTGCAACTTTGACTTGCAACCGTTCAAAAAAGATGCTGCAAAAATCAGTAATTTTAGGCCACAACAATCACAAAGAACATCACAACATCCTGGAGGGGTCGCTAGTGAACATGGCTACGCTGTCGACTTCAGAAAACTGCTAAAGGAACTTATTCTCTACTGCACAACTAAGAGTGACTTATTGGTAGCCTCTCAAGCCAAAAAGAACATGAATCTGTCTACAAGGCAAATTTGTTTGTTCCCCCACCCCCAAGAGATTAGAAAATCTTGCAATGGTGATAAAGCTGGTAAATATAGCAGCGTATTTTCTTCTTTCCTATCTTTCTCATCTGTGTTTCCGTTCCTCTGTGACCTTCAGCATTTTGGACAGCATCTCTGTCCAGCATGTGGATCCGCTGTCCAACTGTCATATACTAGTCAAACATTTACTACACTCCAAACAGTTCTATGCAATATAAGTATTGCACAAACTGATATTGCGATGACAAGATATTCGTGACATATCATGAAGCCTTATTTTTCTCCTTTTCTTGTGTTAAACCAATCAGTCTACGCGTACATCTAATCAGTTCGACGCGGCACTCTGGAGTCAAAGACAGGCACACCAACTCGGGCCGATGGATATCTGCAAGTCTTTTTCACTGCAGCAGTAAATGCTTTTTAAATTGCCTCTCTCGTGCTCGATCGTTGCATCTCTCTGCCTCATTTCGCCGAGCGATGCTGCGCTCTGGGAACCAGAAGAGGCTAATTATGTGGAGCGCAACAATTAAACAGCTGCTGTGATGGGAAAAGGTGAAGGACAACCACCAGAGGCTCGTGAAGTCCAGAGTAATAATTGAATGAAGAGATGAAAGTAGACGCGGGAGGAGACGGAGCTAGAAGTGAGAAGCCAATCAGAACGGGTCGGATCGGATCGGGTCGACCTGCAGCTTACAGGTTCCAGCTTTAATGGACTGATGTTCTTCAGGCAGATTTGCCTCCATAAGCCTCTCTAACCCGTCCTGAGTCCATCAGACATGGCCGCTTCCCACCTGCCCTAATGCCTCTGAATCTGACCCACCAACAGGTTGATGACCCAGCAGGACTAATTGATCTCTTCTTCACTTCCTGTTACTCTGGATGCTGGTCTGATCCACAGAAACTCCTCCACAAACAGCTCTGCTCCGACTGTCTCTCTCACATTTGGACCCCGTCTTGAGTTCTGCAGATCTCATGCTCATCTAGACGGCCTGGTGGTGGAGCCAGTCCGTCCCGCATGAGGCACACCGAGCCCTGACCCACCGAGCTCTGACCCACCGAGCCCTGACCCACCGAGCCCTGACCCACCGAGCCCTGACCCACCGAGCCCTGACCCACCGAGCCCTGACCCACTGGACCAAGTAAAATGGAGAACTAGGAGCTGGTTTTGTGATGTTCTTGCAGCAAATTGCTTTCTTTTGTCTTTACACTCCAGTTAACGATTACTTTATTACTAAATTAGTTGACCATTATTTCAGTAATTGATCATTCAAATTAATCCTTTCAGTCTTACTTAAAAGAGCAAACTTGAGTGTTTGGGAAGAAATTGCCAGGTGCAAAAAGGGTAATTATGGCAGGGAAATTAAATTATGATACACATCATTATTATACATGCAACTACAGGGTAGAAGCTCTGACTATAGATTCTACCAAGGCAGATAAGTAGTTATTAAAGCCTGCTGGTATCAGTCGGTTAAACTTCCAGGCTCTCTCAAGTCATTTGAGTCTCCATTATCAGCATGTTAACTGGAGAAATAATATTAAATAATATTAAATAATATTAATATATATTTAATATTATATTTATATTATTAAATATATTAATACTAAAATAATATATTTTAGTTGGTGTTTCTTTATAAGACGGAATGAATACCGTAAATGTAATTGAATTTTCATTATTGTACATCATCTGTTCTGGTTAAATGAAGGGTAAGTACAATTAAATGAAATGCATTATTTCATTTACATTTTATGAGGTTATTGTGAAACTACTGACCAACTTAAGGTCAAACTGTGAGAATCTCTTCTGGCCAATTTCTAACCGCACACCTCAACCCCTGTCTGGCTGCACAGCCCTCATTCACTGCTACACCTGACTTCCTCATGCAGCAGCAGCAGCAGCACCAGTTCCCCTCATGGCATCTCTTTATATTCTTCCCCTAGAAACATAAAGAGACGCCCCCCACCCTCTTTCCCCCTTCTGGACCTGCTCGATGCTTGTCAATGAAGCATTTTAAAGCAAATCTATTTTTTAAAAAGACACTGGGAAAACGGAGCAAACTGAGGGACATCTGCACCGATAACTATCCCAGCAAAAACTACCCTGGACTATGTCCGTCCACATGAAGACCCCCAGCCCCTTTACCGAATCGTTCACCCGGAAACTGGGGACGTGTCTCCGAGAAGAACTGCCCGCGCCAGGTCACCCAGCTGCCGCTGCTGTCAGGTAGCAGGCGGCGGTGACCAGCGGGGCATCGCCGAGCAGGTGAGCTGCTGAGCGGCTCCGGCTCCCCCTGTTAGCCCTTCCCTGTACCCCCCACCGCCCCGCTCACTTCCTGCACCCGGAGAGAAGTTTACAGGAGGAAAAGTCGCCTACCTTTGATAGGCCGTTCAACGGTAGAGAGTTTGTTTTGGTCTTTGGTCGACATCCTCGCTGCCTGCTGGCTGCGGGCGGACACCGAGCTGAATCCGAACCAAACTTGACAGATTCCTCTCCGGCTAGCAGGCTAGCTGGGCTGGGCTAGCCGCGCTAGCAGCGGGGCGTCTCGGAGCGGCAGAGAGGACAGCCGCAGTCAGCTTCCAGGCCGAGCAGGACCCAACCCCGACGCGGATAGGAGGAAGGCGCTGACGGAGATAATGTCTCTGTCCAGCTAACTGTAGCCGTTCCCGAGCTCTGCGGTGCAGAAAAGCCGAGCCGCTGTCACCGTGTGTGTGTCGGATGAAGCGGCCCGGGGGGGCAGCACCGATCTCTGGCTCCAGCAACACGGCGCCGCGCCTCAGATCATATCCCGACTTTATCCTTTTATTCTCGGACCAGCTGCATCTGTTACAGGCCGCTGCGCTTTGGGTTTTTTTCTTTTTTTATCGTGATCCGATGTGTCGTCCAGACCCTCTGTCGGATTACAATAATCCGCCGCAAGCGGATTTCCTATAACATGGCTCGACGCGGGGATCTGTGGGTAGTGTAGTATTAATGTGAAATTTAGGCGCCGCCTTCATGCTGTAGCGGCTGAGGTCACTGCATGCAGCTGCCAGGGCCCAGACTCTCAACTCGCCAAGTTCCAATAAAATGTCACGTATATATTCCTCTCAGTTAAATATATCATAGAAAAGTTCATTTATGTCACTGATTTAGTTCAAAAAGCGGATTCCAAGGAATTGGTCATCTCTGCTGCTTGTGCACTTTTTCCTACAATTTTTCTTTTCCTAGTTTTTCTTTTCACTAAACTTTCTGTGGACAAAACTCTGTGAGTGTGAACAACCAGTTTTTTAAGCAATCACCTTTAGTGGGTTTTTTTGTCCTTGTGGAGGAAGTGGTCTAAAATCACTAGTGAATCATTTGCACATTAAGTTTTTAAGTGCGTTACTAAATTAAATAATCTTTTAAAGGACATTCTAATTTATTGGGATGCTCGTAACATTTCAAAAAGCGGGACTTACAAATTAAAGCATAAGATAAATGGATTTGAATTCCTGAAAAGAACTTGATGTTACTGATTGGTCCACTTTTGGGTTAAAAATGTTATTATGAAAGGTGAATTTAAGAACAATGTTTTGATGTCATGCTGACAAGTCACCTATGAGATTATATTCACAGTAATCAGATGTATGTTAATAAAATGCCTCCCTCCCCATAAAAACTTTGTTTGTATATTTCTTCCCTGGGTTACTTGGGTTGTGGAATTATATTTTGGTATCAATCTGATACCAAGTAAATACATTGCCAGTATCGTCAATACTTATACCGATACTTATTATTTAAATATGATATATTATCAGACTTTGGACCTTCTGGTGTTTTTGTAGTTTTTCCCTTCAAATATTTTGTTAAGACCAACAACAGTATTTAGATAAACTGTTTAGGTGTCGACAAAATGCTTTAATAGTGCACATACCTTGAACTGTGTGCACTGATTTATAAATACACCAAGTGCAAAGGATTATTATTCGAAACCAGATCAAAGCTAAATCTTTTTTCAGGGTAGAATTGAGAAACTACAGCCCAAAAATCTAGCAACATTTCAAGAGTGAGTCTGAAACTGAAATTTACAATATTGATGATCAAATGGTTCAGCTGGACTGAATGTGCTTCCTGGAAATCCAATATACTTCCTAATAAAGCTTTGAAACATCAGTTTGTTTGTTGTTGTTTTCTTTTCGCCTGCTCTGCCGTAGTCTAATGTAACATGCAAACAAATATTAAAAGTACTGAAGCCACCACAGTACAGTGACTGTGAAGCCTTCAGTGAAGAGCTGCTGATCTGCTGTTTCACATGTGTTTTACGAGCACAGAAAAGCAGAGTGGAGCAAGCCCGCCCCCGTGTGGACACCAACCAAACTACAATAAAACAACAGAACTCTGAACTGACACTTTGGGGCACAGCGGGCCAAATCAATTTATGTGGCCCTCTACTGCAGAGTAGAGGGCCACATAAATAGAACTCTTAAGATAAAAGTTGTCATTCTTCAGGATAATCATATAAATACTGTCGCTTTTCCTCTTGTAGACATACTGCTCTATCTGGAAGTCGACGTTCATGCCTCCCAGGTGGTAGTTGATTGATTATTCTATCTATCAATTAAAGCTGATTTTTTTTTATTATCAGTATACTAACTGAACATCATTGTAAAAATATGTGCAACATTATTTATTTTCAAGATGTACTTATGAAATGCAGAAAGAGCTATTTATTCATATTCTAAGTTTGGTGAAACTGCACTATGTAACTTTGAAGAATATGATGTTTACATATTTGTTAAAGCTGTCACCAGGTGACAGTACAATATGAGACAGATGATCTATGAAACAATCCATCTCTTCCACTTCCTCCCTGAGCTGCTATTGCTGTCTGAAGAAATGCAAGGCTCCCGTTCAAAAACAACCAATCTGAGTCAGGGGGAGAGGCTTAGCTCTGTCACTCAAACTCAAAGTATCAGTATTAATATCAATACTGATATCATGACACTTAGCCTCTATACTTGTAATTGGACTAATACTAAAATATGAAGTACACTTCTAGCTGAAGCATCTTTGTCAAATACAGGCCAGTAAATGTAAGCTGAATGTTCTTCATTCAAGATGAAATAAAATGAAACAAACCTCAGCTGTAAATGGTATAAAATTATAAGCCGTCGTTAAAATTCTCCCTTATTCCAGTGATTAATTTTCAAGATGTTCTCTTGAAAAGTAGTACAATTGTGAGCTAGCCTGAGGATAAACATATAGATATAATCGCATAAAAGTTTTTCCCAGCAGGAGAAATTGATTACAGGCAGTGTGTGTTTTCAGAGCAGGACACTCCAGCAGCACCTTGTGTCAGTGAAACTGCACAGCAGAAGATCATGTCCGGTCCCAGAATGTTCAGCAGCTTCACTCAGCTCCTTCAGACTAGCCAGCAGCAGTTAGCCAGGCTTGGCACTAGGCTCAGAACCAGGCTCCAGGCTCAGCTGCAGGCCGGCGCCCGTGCATCCATCATGACGAAGAACCCCAGGGAGTATGGAGGAAGCTTCAGGTGCTCTGCTGGAGGAAGCTGAGTGCCGCTGAGCTTAGGGAGAGTTTTATCATCCACCATCTTCAGCAGCTCTCCATTCAGCTGAACAGACCTGCAGGGAAAACAGAACACACTCATTGCACAGTCAGAGCAATGCAGGCAAGGGTGGTGAGAATCAAGCAGAGCTCCAATAGTCCATATAGAGCCAGACTGACAGACCATAAAGATGCACCAACCTGCTCATAACAAGGTTGGTGCATCAGCCTCAGTTACCTTCTCTAGAACCCTCAAAGTTCATCTTGTCACCACTAGATGTCACCCTCCTCCTGCTCATACCTTATTGCTACATGACCACTACAGTCCACCATTAGATGGTGCTCTCAGTCAAACACAAAAGCCTTAGTTTTGTTGACATCAGCAATGTGGCTGAAAGCAGAGGTCCAGCTGCATCAGTATGGTGTGTTTGTGTCCTTTGTAACTTCTGATGCTGACCTGACTGAACCAAAGCGTCCAGCAGCCAGTGGTCTGAAGAATTATTGACCCTTCCAAAAGCACACAGTGGTCCACAATGTCACTGTAATGTCAGGAACCCAGGAGAATAGAAGGACTCTGAATGCACCAGGTTACATACTCCCTCCTGCCCCTAATTCTGTTCTCATTGCTTTTATATGCATCAGTGCACACATGCTGTGGGATTCACATCCACCCAGTCCCAACTGTTTCCAGACTCTGCCCTGGAAGAAGTATGGAGTGAGAAGTGGAAGCTGAAAAATGCCTCATCGTCTTCTGTCTTATAGATCTTATTTCTGTTCTGGCGGCTTCATTCCAATTCAATCAGATCATCAGGACAGGTGAAGCGGTGAGGTGAAAGAGTTTATTCTAATCATCAGACTGATTCCTGTAAGGAAGGGACACATGAGCTGAAATCAGTCTCTCCATGTTAGCAGTGGTTGCTAATGACACGCTGAACTCTAACGTCTCTCTGTTCGACTTTCTGACCATGGCCAGGCAGAGGTGTGAAAAAGAGCGACAAAAGCTAAGGAAGTGGGTGAGCAGACCCAGCAACAGCCTTCATTCCCTTCAGCTGCCACTTCAAATTAAACACGCCTCAACTCTAGGTGTTATTGAGTCGCTTCTTAAAACACATTTTTACTCAGTGGCTTTTAATACAGAGTGAGAGATTCATTTTTGGCTCTTTTTCTACTTCTCTCTTATCCTGTGTTTGTATTTTCTTTAATGTTGGAATTATTGTTATTTGTTGTTTTTGTGTGCAGCACTTTGACCAACAGCAGTTGTTCGTAAGGGAATTACATATAAATGTAATTCCCTAACAGTCAGAGGTTAGTTCAGATTTGATGCAACACAGACTGCTACTGGTGCATCCTTCTGCCCACAGCATCACCATCTACCACTGTTTGAAGAACTTGGATGATATGATATTTACAATTCCTTTTATAATGAAATAATTTTGAACTGAATTTAAAAAGGGTCAAGAATGTAAATGGGGGAATTTGCATATAAATTTTACTATTTTGCTAATAAAAGCCTTGGACTTTGTTTAACCATTTAGCACAGAAACATTCCAAACAAATAATTTAAAATCTTAAAAAAGCCACTGCCACAAGCATCTGCTCCATTACTGTCCACAAACATTCCTCTTTGCTCCGGGAAAGTGTTCTGATTTAAACCGCCGTCAATGATTCACATGACAAAAATAAATTACATTTTCCGCGTGACTTGCTGGCTCTCAGTAAGGGGGGAAAAAAGGCTGTATTGAGAGGAGAGAGACACCTGGACTGCAGTCCCTCCTCCCCCAGCTGGTTGGACTGGAGGACAAAAGCGTCCACTGTGCTGCTGGAGACGAGGGCAGGAAGTGAGATCCTCACTGGCTTCCTGCTCAGGTTCATCCATATCAGCACCACAGCTCCGCCGGGGTAACTGCACACACACAAAACACAGCATCTCCCCTGATCTCACCTGAAAAAGTTGATCACACCAGCTTCACCTCTTTGAACAGCCGGCAAACATTTTCTTTATCTCGACCTCTTGATTGGTTTGGTTCTCCGTGCTTCCTGAACATGGCTGACTCGTTTGTGTGAGTACCTCTTCCTGTTGGCGCAGTGCAGATACAGCCTCACTCTTTTACTTCTGCTGGAATCAGAAACGAGCTGCAGCTTCAACACCTCCGGTCCGATGAGTCGCTTATAGAGGAGCGACAGCCAGTAATCCTGGAAGAAGAGCCATCGATTCAGTCAGAGATCATTCTATACATGCTCCTATATTCCTCTGTCAACAACTTCTAGATCTATTTTTCTCTCAGTAACGTTTTCATTGTTTTTACATCAACTCACTGAGTCACCTTGTAAAGACACGCAGTGGATTGAACGACGGTGATCAGCATGAGCTCAGTTTTCGGAAGCACAGTCATCTTACCGGGAGGGGATCCAGGTCGTCATCAATCATGTGGTAGCTCCCGGCGCCGACCAGCACCTGCCTCATCACCAAATCCAGGCCCAGCCTGGCTGCCAGGCCCAACTTATCCAGCCACCTGCACACAAGGCTGGGATGACTTGTTTGTTTTCACAACTGAAAATATCCAGCTCTAAATGGCCCTCATGTTCGCATGCTAACATTCTTGCAATCAACTTTTCATTGACAGCCTTCTCTTTCTCCTTCTTTGTTTCTTGAATGATTTTCTTCACTTTTTCCAGGTTGTTTTAGCTTTAGTCAAAGGCTTTCAGTAGTAAAATATGAGGTTTTTTATTAAAAAGGTTTCTGGGATGTTTTGGATGAACTTCAGCAATGATCAGTTATGTCAGCATTTTATGAGACCGAGGCTGAACAGTCAGCTGCTCTCCTTCCTCATTTGGATCCAAAATCCATTGCACCATAAAACCATAACAGCATAACACCTGCTGATGAAGTGTACAGACTTTTCAGTAGTGCCTTGTGAAGTCAACGAGTATCACAATCATCATCAGTGAAGATAGATTCAGAAACTCATTATCCTGTTTGTCAGTAACTTTTAAGACTAACAACCAGGTATAACTAGGAATTAAATACACTTTCTGTGTTAAAATGTTTTTTATTGGTCTGATGTAGTATGATTTCACATGTCATGTTTTCATTAACAGAATCTCATCATAATTAACAGAAATAAAGGCTTGAAAACATCAATCAGAGTGGAATTAATCTATAAAATAGGTTTCACTTATTGAACTCCTGAGCTACTGAGTGAAATGAACTTTTCAATATTCTAATTAACTGAGTGACGGTGAAAGGAAATAAACATGGAGTTGATGATGTCATCAACAAACTCACTGTCATCTGGCCAAAGCAGCAGCACTGTGAGGATCATGTTCATTTAACACAATTCAGCCTGATCTGCTCTGTGAGATACTCCAGAGGTCAAAGGTGAACGCCTCCACAGGCACCTGGATCTGTGACCTGGATCTGAACTCAGTCATTGCACAATTTGTGAGACTGATGGACTGTGTGTCTAATCAGGAGCACCACAGGGCACTGTTCTCTCACCACTCCTTTTCACTCTCTTCACTTCAGACTTCCAGCAGAAGTCCAATTTCTGTCATCTACAAAAATACTCAGCTGAGTCTTTCTGGTTCTGATGAGCATCAGGAGCATCTGCTGTCTTTTCCAGCCTTCATATGTACAGGCTGAACACATTGTACAGATTCAGCTGATCCTCTACATGAGCCTGTCTCAGCAGCAGTGATCACTGAATGAATCAGACTTTATTTCCTAAATAGTTCTGGGCTCACATGAATCCAGAGACAAAGGTGTCCGACAGTCCCCGCGCACCGCCTCCGTAGGCCGAGCTCGTCTCTCCAAGCCAAACCGGTTTCCCTGGAGACTCCTGCTGTACTCTCTGAGCCACACAAGGAACAAACAATGAGACATCTCTGTCATCAAACCTTCAGACACCCAGCGACTGCAGCCTGACGCCGTTACCTCCAGAACTTCGTTGGTTTTCAAAGCCAGAGTGTCCAGAACTTCAGGATCTAGAAAATCCTCTAGTGACGTGTCTCTGCCGTTCACATAGTAACTAGGAGACAGAGGACAGGACAGCATGATGGAACCATCATGTGACAGCAGTTATCGCCTCAGGGACGATTTTATATCTAATCAATGATTGGCTGAGCTCAGTGTGAAACCAGAGAGGAACCAGAATACATCAGCATCTGCAGCAGTTCCATCAGCACTGACTGTCCAAAGACCCTGAGGTGACTACAGAGCTTCTGCAGTGATGCTGCAGCTGATGTTTCTGTGCTGCTGAGGAATATGGTCGGCGTGGCAACAGTCAACTCACTGGTGCCAGGTACAGGCGTTGATGGCCTTGGATCCACTGTGCAGGAAGCTGCAGCAGAAACATGGGGAGGAAACAGTTAGTGAATTTATAAAGCTGAACTAAAGCAGAGTGAGGATCCACTCTGACTGGATGTCAGTCCAGTCATTACTGGACTGACGTCATCTTCAGTCCAGTAATGAAGCATTCAGCAGGTGAGACTCTACAACCTTCACCACTTCCAACAATGCCAGCAGGAATTTGCAATCCATTTGCTCAACCTTTTGCAGTTTTGCTCATTTTTAACATTATTTCTGCTGTTATTGCACATCAGTTTTGCTGTTATTGCACATCAGTTTTTCTGTGTTTTTTGATGTTCACAGATTATGTACATTTTTAAACGTCATCCTACTCAGATGCACATCTCTAGGATTGTGAGTACAATAGACATTTTATGGCATTACGCATGTTTGCTGACAGTCTTAAAGTCTTAGGAATAGGAATATTAGAATATTCCTATTCTAATAAGTGCACAGTACTTTTATGTTGGATTCTTGTACAGCATATTACTATTATTATTCATCTTGTTTTTTTTTATATGTATATGTTTAAGCACTTGTTTAAGTTAACTTGCATGTCTTCATCCTGCTGTTACATCTGAATCTGAATTAAAAGGCTTTTTCTATTTTGCTCTATTAGCAAACGAGACATGCACATGTTTAGTAGATGCTCTCCATATTATTCATAAAAAATAAAAAAAAATTCATGAAGAAAACAGAAGCATTATAGTTCATTATAATGACGCAGATCCCCGTCCAGTGCAGACCTCTCTAGCAGATCCGCCCTGCGGTCCCGCGGCTGGCCCACATCAGGTCCGAACAGCCCGCCGTCCCGGTAGAGTTTGAACTCTGACATCATCTTTCTGAGACGGGTGAAATCGACTCCCAGCTGATTTCCATCCACACGGATCCCAGCCTTCTTCTCAAAGCTGTTTGGCTCTGCAGACACACAGAACACCGTCAGTATGAAACTCTCACCACATGCAGACACGGAAATGAAACTCAGACGTCACATATGAAACCACAAAGTTTCAGTATTACTCCAAATTTACTGCAATAATCTGTAAAAAAGGGAAGAGAGAAAGAAGAAGCTCATCTGATAATCAGCTTAGAAGGTTTCCTGATTGCCATGAAGCTCAACGTTCACTGCTGAATTTGACTCAGACTCAGCTCCTCTCTATAACCAGGAGCTGAAGTCCATCCAGCTTTCTGTTTCTGTTACAAACAAACTTTGTTTTCTAAAGGAACTTGAAAGTTGGAGCTGCAGACATTCCTCACTGTCTTAGAGACGAACTGACAGCGGCAACATTACAAACTTCCACTTTCATCCCAAACTCAAGTTTTTCTCTGCTGTTTGGGAAAGAGAAAAATGTCAAGTTTAAACTCAGACTCTGTCCAAAGTTTGAACATCATCGTTCTAAGATGAATGAACTTGACTCCCAGCTGATTTCCATCCACACAGGCGTGTGTTGTTGTGTGTTGTCACATCAACAGTCCTCTAACAACAGACTAAAAACATTTTTACCAGAGAGTACTGAGGAGCAGATGTGCAATTTCTGGCTAGTCTGAAGGAGCTCAGTGGGAGAGGCGGGGGAGGGGCTGCTCTGTGGGGTGGAAGCTCAGTTGCAGTGTCAGGATGGAACCGTATGGAAAAGTCGGCGCTCAGTGACAGCAGGCATTTCTGCAAATCTGGTTACTATGGGGGATTAAAAGATTCCTCAAAAATGTATGAAAGAGTCAACACATCAGTCTAGGTGTGTTCTTGAGGAGGGAATAAACTGATAATATGATGTAATTTTTTTTTTTAAAAGTGGATTTTACACAATACTGCTCTTTTAATATTTGTGGAAACATAACAAAAGCCAGTAGCTCTCATGGTTTTGTGTGAGATCCAAAGCGCTGCAAGTGTCAGGTCTCTGAACTGAGGACTGCTGAAGGCAGCTGGGTGCACTGAATTTTATTTATGGGTATCAGATTAAAGGGAGTTAAATACAACTGCAGATTACACTTTTCAAAATTTTATTTAAAAAAATGTTTAAAACAGAAAAAAAAAATAACCCTTGCATGTAGTACTTTGTGCTGAGCTATTGCATAAAATCCTGATAAACTTATTTTACATGTTGTGATTGTAAGATCACACAATGTGAGACAGTTTCAGGGGTGAATGTTTTTACAAGGCGCCATGTTCTGAACATGACAGGTTTCCTGATGGAGACGCCCTCCTGTTCCTTCCTCAGCCCTCTCAGCTGAGTGAGGACGAAGTAATAACTTCCTGGTTCTCAACACACCACAGACGGAGACGTTAATTAATCACTGACCGAGTTTCATCACAGCGAGCAGATCAAGGCAACATGGTGTTTGAATCTTTCAGTGTCTCCTTCCCTTGTGAGTTAGACTGAGTTAGCTGCACCTGACTAGCTGAGCAGTTCATGCCGCTGCCTGAGGCGCACCCTGCTCCCTCACTGTGCCACTGAGGTTGGCGTCTGAGACATAACTGTGAGAGCGGATGCTGACCGTTTCCCAGCTCCCAGGACATCTTGTATTGTTTGGAGTCGCAGTAGCGGAGCAGAGAGCGGGCGTTGCTGCTGTTCCAGCTGTTGTCTGCCATCCGGAGCAGCGCGTTCAGGCCAAAGACCAGATCCAGGCCGCAGCAGCTGCTGAAGGAGTGCAGCAGGTCCACGGTGAACTCTGACAGAGACAGACGGCCGTCAGGAGACAACCGCAGCTTCAGAAGACAGCCGGCCGAACATCCAGAACCTACCCGTGAAGTGGACCAGATTGTACTGGTTCTGCTGCTCCTCCTTGGTGAGGACAAGCTGCTGCTGGGCCCAGTCCTGCTTCAGCCTCTGCTCCTGCCACCAGGGCAGCCGGACACTGCTGCAGGGCTCACCTGAGAGAGCGAGAGCCGCTTGTCAGGGGTCAAGCTCTCCTGGCTAAAGGACATCAGAACACAAACTGCTGAACACGGCATTTATTTCTGCAGATGCACTGCAGTCCTGTGAGCTGGAGGAGTTTGATATTGATGGTATTGATACGATACCAAGTAAATACAGAGCCAGTATCACCAACAATAGTAAGAATACTTATTTAAAAATAACATTTCAAGAGGAAAACTGTTATCAATCTGACAAGAGAAGTCAGTATCAAACTGAAAATGGATGAAGACGCCCTCCTGAAAATGATACTGGCTTGGTATTGATAGTATCAATATTTCTGGATCAATCTGCCCATCTCCACTGTAAATAATGGTTTACATAGCGTGTACACTGTGTTTACTATGCAATCTGTCATAAATGAAAGAAAGCATCCAGGATTTCCATTTATGTTTGTTCAGTAATGACAGTAAAAAAATAATTTAAAAAAAAGGAATTTTGTAAAAAGTTAAAGCAAAATTTATTTGCTTTAATTTTGAATATCTGTTACAATTAAATGGGCGATATTTTGCATTTTCAGGGCATATAATGCTATTTTATAGAAAAATCTGTTGATATAGAAATGCTGTTTCATATCAGATATGATTGAAAAGAATTTTACTTTCTGATTTATCGCCTTGAAATTGGGCTTCTGTCAGCGTTGCAGTGAGAAGTAGCTCCTATAATGATATCAGCAGATCCACAGTTCCACCAGGTGTTTGCTAATTGCTGGTGGCTAGTCTGAAGGAGCTGAATGGGGGAGGGCTGCTCTTTGAGTGGGAAGCTTGGAAGCTGCAGCTCAGAGAGGAGCTGCTTCTCTGAGGCGCTCAGTTGGTGTTATGCCCAACTGAATGGTTGCCACAGAGACTGAGGGGTTTCTCAAACATGCCAACACTCCAGGTATGTTGAGGAGGAAATGACATCATAACATGACGTAAAGCTCAACAAAGTTGATTTGACATAAAACTGTCCCTTTAAGACATGTTGCTGCTAAGAACAGACCTGGATCCAGCTGCTGGCTCCTCTGAGGACTGAACACCATGAAGTCCTGCTTGGTTCCCCCGAACCTCAGAAAGGCTGGACTCAGAGCCGTGGCCAGAGTCCGGATCCTCTGAGACCTGCGGAGGAGACAAGGCGAACAGATCAGCAGATGTCTCTAACATCAGAAACTGTAACGGATGAGACACTGAGTGTCTCTGTGCTGCGTCCATTGTCCTCTTCAAACCAGACTGCGCGCAGCGGCGAAGATCAGCGAACAAAGCCTTGACTTTAGCGGCTCTACGGTGAATCTGTAGTGTGCGCTCTGACCCTCACCTCAACAGCAGCATGAACCTCTCCTCCGATGCCAGACTGGCGTCGATAGTGACGGACAGAAAGCGGGGGTCCACCCGGCGAAGCACTGCCGACAGGTCCAGGTCCATGTCCAGGTCCTGGTTCTGGTTCTGGTCCTGGCTTCCATTGAAGAGCCGGTCTCCTCCGCTCCGATAGGAGAAAAAAGTTAGAAGAAGCAGCAGAAAGGAGAGCATGTCTCCGGCTGAGAGACACTTCCTGCTGCTCAGACCGGCTCTGCTGGCACCTCCCAGCGGGGAGTCCGCTGTCAGGAGAGGACGGGGTCCTCTACAGAGGGACGCTCACTTCCGGGTGTCTGTATAAGACATTAAAATCAACTGAAGCTTTTGCTTCTCTGCCCTGACAAGATCCACAGGTTCCAGACTGTTGCCTCACAACCACGTGTCTTCCACAAACTCTCAGTCTATTTGAAGTCTGGACTTTTACTAGGCCAGTTATAACGCCAGATGTGATCCATTTGATTGTAACTCTGGCTGTTTGTTTTGGGGTTTCTGTCTTGCTGAAAAATGAAGTGTTTTCTAGCCTCCAACAGGGTTTGTTTATGACATGTCTGGACAGACAGACAGACAGACAGACAGACAGACAGACAGACAGACAGACAGACAGACAGACAGACAGACAGACAGACAGACAGACAGACAGACCAAAATCACAACAGTGTTTTTTTTTCCCCAAAGTCACTTTCAGCATAAATCAGGCCATTATTTTAGGAAGGTGATCATATGTATTATAATGCACTCTGCCAGTACAGTAATTGAACAGGTGAGAGATAACAGAAGTAATAGTAGTAGAAAGTGTTACAGTTTATTGATGCTACATTTCCTCATAGCCTGCAAACCTGCAGTAAAATGTAGTTAAAGCCTCAGGTCCAGCTGCCCTCTTTGTAGAGTCAGCTGACTTTGAGTCAAAAACAAGCGGAACAGGACTGGCAGCATTCTGCAGCCATGCATGTCACCCAACCCACTGAGCCAGAGGCAGACATTCTGCAAATGATACAGAGATGGCAGAAAACCTGGACTGAAGCTCAACGGCTGCTTCACCTGAGTCTCAGGTTGGGTGAAGTTTATTTCTACAGCAGCAACAAGGCGGTCCAAAGTGCTTCACGCCATAAAAACACTAGATGCCTCCTCTTTCTCGGAAGTTATTCTGAAAAAAAAAACTGGAACAACTTCCAAAATGATCAACCCTCTGATCAACAGAGCAAATTCATTTCATTTACAGTTATATTTGTCTTTTTAACAATTTGGATGGAGAAACTTGTCTAGAAATAATCAATTCCAAAGTATATTATAATTTATATAATTTATCTATAATGTCTGACTGTCTCAAGCCGTGTGAAGAAAATAATGTGTCAGAGATTGGAAATGTGGAAATGTGGAAACGGAGGCAAGGCGCTTCAGCTGCGTTACAGCTCCCCCTGCTGGGCGGACAAAGGAAGCTTCTGTGTTTTTCCACTGATTTGATAAATAAACACACCAGGAAGTGAAAAGAAAACTCGAGTGAAATGAGTGCAGTGTTACTGGAACCGCTCTGTCAGACAGAAACCTCTTCCATACGTCTTCAGACTTGTATGCACTTGTGTACTTGTGAACAACCCATTTTGTACACATGTACTTATTAGACTTTGCATCAGTTAAATCACCCATTGCTCCGTGATCCAGTCTGGATGTTTGTACATCAAATGCAGGAACTTTTGAAAGTCAGCACATCAGTAAGCTGACTGCGATGAAATTATGTTACTTAATAAAGTTTTTTTCTTAAATTATGACACAGAGTGATGAGTCAGGTGTTCTTGTATTTTTATAATCTACTTGATTTCCAGACCAGGTGAAGGCCATCCATCCACAGTGTCATTCATTTTCACTCTTTATTGTGTCAGACTCTTATGCCAGCTCTGTCCAAACTTGCCTTTGGGTTTGTGTTCCTTGTATGCACAAAGAATGGAACACAATAGCAACCAGTCACACCCTTTTCGCTTTCTCTCAGATCACACAATGACACTTCCACCGAGGCTGCCAGGCCAACTCTGGTCTCAGGATACATTATATCTGCAGTGTTTCGAAGCTGACTCAGTGTCAGCAAAATGTGCACTGATGGTGAGAGTAAAAGAGCTGTGTTTCTCTAATGAGAGGAGGTGTGGAAGTCAGAGGGGAGGAACTTGTGTAAGAATGCCACTCTTCAGGTTTAAATCCACCAACCTGACTGGTCGGACACATCACCGTAGCTCAGAATCTTTCTGAATGATCACAAAAGTCAGAGTTTATTTTCTCAAAGTGTGGAGGTTTTCATTCTGCTTCGCTCTGTCTTCTGACAGCATCAGATTCCCTGGCAGCCTGTGTGGACTCTGGAAACCTGGACTACAATGTCAGTCAACCTGAGCAAGAACGGTTCGGCTCTGACGGCCGCCTACAAGAAGGTGGTGGATGCCAAGTCGGACACGGACTGGTAAACTGGTTCTGTTGAAAGCAAAAGTAACAAGACCTTCTTGTTTTCTTCAGCTCTCAACTGTTAATTTTGTGCTTTTAGGGCTTTGTTTACCTATGAAGGCAACAGTAACGACATTCGACTGGCAGAGACAGGAGGTGAGAGGTCATGATGATCTGTGGATCTACATCGCTGTGATGTACAAGAGGGAAAACAAGTATTTGACTCTGCTTCACCACTGAGTTTCCACACTTCAGACACTGGATAGATCTGTAAACTTTATTGTTGCTTCGCCTCGACTGTGAGGGACAGAATCCAGAAGTAATTAAAAAATATCACATCGGATGAGTTTGTATTTTTCTTCTAATTGGAATTTTAGAATTTTACAGCGGTTATGAAACTATTCACTTAGATTCACAACCGCTGCGTCTAAATAACGCTGAGTGGCAGATACACTCACCAGCATTTTTTAAATTTGCGTCTTCAGTGTAAACATTGCCATTTCTCATAAACCTGCCTGTTATTGCTGAGGTGACCAGTCCAACAAGGGAACTCAGGCAACAGAATCCCACTGTGCTGAGCTCACTTCAGCTTCACTTTTTGGTTGAGCTCTTTCTTTACAACAAGAGATCAGAGCAGTGCCCACATTGCTGCAGACAAAACACCAGTTCCTCTATCCACTGTCCCCTGCAGGCTCCCATAACTTTAGAAACTGGATTTGAGCTTTTACAATCAGAAGGATAAGTTATTTCAAAAGGGCTGTTCTATACATGCATCAGAAATCTAATGTTGCATTATAGTGGTGGTTAAATATCTTTTTCTTTATATCAGATCTGCTGGAACAGGAAAACATATAAACCATCAGGATAGTGGTCCTGCTGGTTCCAGTGTTGGAGCTCACCGTATCAGAGAAACATCAGGTCGTGTTAAATGACAGACTGCTGTTCTGGTGTGTGCTCAGGTGGAGGGTTGGAGGAGTTGGTGGAGGAGCTGAACAGTGGAAAGGTCATGTATGCCTTCTGTCGAGTCCCAGACCCGAACTCTGGCCTGCCTAAATATGTCCTTATAAACTGGGTGAGTCACACACACACAGACACATGCAAACACATGCACATGCACACACACAGACACGCACACACACAGACACACACACACACACTCACGCACACACACACACACACCCACACACACACACACACACACACACACACAGATTCCCATAATAGAAAAGGGGAGGAAAAAGTTATTAAAATCAGTTCTATCATAATTTTCTAACTATTACGCACGCCTAATTTTAAAAAGAAAAAAAAATAGTTGCACATATAGACAGCACTTTCCTATGAGCTGCAGCCAGGAGTTCAAACAAGAGTTATTTAGAGAGGAAGAGTTTTTTACTTTTATTTAAATATTTAGCAGTAACATACACTAACATGATTTTTCAGAACAGCATCTGTAACACAGCTGCTCAAAAAAGTACAGCAGCCTGCCAATAAATGTCATTGACCTCGATATTCAACTTCCTTCTGCACAGAAACCACTAAGTCATCTTCTTTAACTGCGGGATCTGCTTCTTATTTTGGGTCAGGTTGTTTGGATCGGATACTAAACCAAATCATCATTTGAAAACTCCATTCGTTACTTATCTTATTTTGTCTTAGATAAAAAAATTGTTTCATGTGCCAAAACATCAAAGAGTGGCAAAACAGCTAAAGTTGAAAAAGCTTGTAGAGCAAACACTTCACAGCACTGACTAACCTCTACAAGACAGGCTAGTTTCAGCTTTACAGTTAATTCACAAAAACATTGTGACATAGGTTTTCATTTTCTACCAATAGTAATGCAAAACCTGATGAAAACACACATGTAGATTATGACTGTCTGTCTGTGTAGACTGGTGAAGGGGTGAAGGATTCTCGCAAAGGAATGTGTGCCAACCATCTCAGCGCCATAGCAAATTTTTTGAAGGTAGGTGCGATTCTGGCTACGTTGTGATTGGATGGTTCGAAAGCAGCTATGCTTCCTGTCACCTTCCCTCTAACGTCTTGATGTGATTGATCTTAGGGAGCTCACGTTACCATAAACGCTCGCACAGAGGAGGACGTGGAGCCAGAGGCCATCTTGACTAAAGTCGCAAAAGCCTCTGGAGCCAACTATAACTTTCACAAACAGCAAAATTACATCGATGCACCAAGAGGACCGGTGGTGAGAGGATACTCAAAACTCCCAAGGGCATACAAAACCTTAAAGTTTCTTTTGTTATCAGTCTCTCATATGTTCCGTCTTTGTCAGCAATTTCACAGCTGCTGTTCAGACTTTGTCACAGAAATGGTGAAATCCTAACACACAATAAACGGCTTGTACTTATTACCACTTTATCAAGTCCAGAGGACTCCAAAGCTCTACCTTCAGTCATTCATGCACACTTTCACACGCTGATGGTTGAAGCCACACCAGACCTGAGGGAGTCTGGCTGCTATGCACCAGGAGGCAAGGCGAACACAAGACACAACAGCCGGAATCGAACCAGCAACCTGCCAACTGCAGAATGAAGTCCTACCACTGTCGCCAACAACGACCCTTGAGTTCCAGAATGAGTTCTACTGGAAGGCTTAAGCATAATGGAAACATTTCAATTTGATGAAACCAAATACTAAACATAAAGCCAGTTATTGAAACAGTTATAGCCAGTTGTTCTATATCAGTTTAACTAAATCAACCTGATATAAAACAACCATCTAAAGAAAGAACAAATTATACCAAAAATGTACTCATTCAGAGATCGGATGATTCTCAGATCTGTTTTCCTCTGAAAAAGAGATTTTGAGGTGTTCTGTAGAATTTGCTGATACTGTATATTCAGTTCTGTTACACTGAATGACCAATATGGAATTCTTCTTTTGAAACTGAGAACTCCTCAGGACATAATTTGATTTGTATTAAGGATAATATTTCAAGCTAGTACTCGGAAATATAATTTGCACTTTAAACAGTGTTACTGTTTAAAGTAAGACTTTAAACCATTTTTACCATTTTTAAAACTGAAAATCATAACTTTTCAGTTTTAAAAAGGTTTTGTGCCGCAACTTCAATTTTTTTTTCTTGGCAATTTGCAACTTTGACTGCAACTTTACAAAAAGGTGGAGCAAAATCAGTAATTGTAGACTGGAACAATCACAAAAAAACTGAAGAGACTGACTTTTGCTTCACATGTGATGACTCGACCTCTATCCTTTGTTTTGACTTTCTTTCTGAGCACTAATCTTTGTGCTCAGCACTTTTTGCCAGTCAATGTAGAAATTAACACATTTTCAACCAATTTCTCCTTTGCTTGTATTCCAGGGTTCTGTGTACAGAAAAGTAAATGCTGTGGAGGAAATCCAGCAAACCAAGAAGGATAACTTCTGGGACCAGGCTCAGGTTTGTTCCTTCATACACAACCAGCAGCCTTACAAACACAAGCATCTGCATCTAGTAGAAATGTGACCAGTGTCTTTTCTCAGCGGGATGAGGAGTTACGTCGAAAGGAGGAGAGAAAAAGAGCGGAGCAGGAGAGGCAGAACGCAGAGAGGGAAAGGAAGGAGGTGGATGAGAAACAGGCCAAAGAGAGGGAGAGAAGAACGAAGGAGAGAGCTCATCAGATTGAGCTAGAGAGGTGAGTTAGAGCTACACAGTGATGTGCAAACCAAGCAGATAAAGACGCTCAGTGGGATGTTTATGTTTATGTGGCAGGACCCTTCAGAAAAAAAGAGATGAAGAGAATAGAGATGGGGAGCAAAAGCGACTGGTGAGTGAAGCTGTTACCATTAAGCTGAACGATTGGTAATAGAGAACTGCTTATATTGATGACGATCTGATCACAAATAAATACAATGCCAGTATACTGATAATGATACTTTTTGTTACTTTAGTTTGATATATTATAAATTGTCTGACCCTTAGGTTTTTTTGTGGTTATTCATTTGAATTATTTTATTAAAACCTGGGACATAAATTGGACAAAGTCTATGTCAACAAAATACTTTAATAATATATTAATATGAAAAACTAAGCAGTTGTTTCTGTATTTTTTTTCATAAGTAAAGTGCAAAAAAAAATATTTGAGAGAAAATCTTTTTTTCAGGCAGCGTTAAAAAACTACAATACAAAAATAAACGAAGGTTTCAAAACAGAACCTTAAACTAAAACAGCAGTCTTACTAGTATCAATCCAATACTCATACTGGCTTGGTATGAACATTAATGTAGACACTAGTAATCAATATGATATAAGGGTTTTAGTGAGGAACCCTGTGTAGCAACGAGCTTTTATACTGGGGAGTTGGTGGAAATGGCTAAGCAGCCAGAAGGACACAATGGGGCCAGTCTGCAGCCATCACTGGACAAGAAGCCTGGTTCACCCTGGACAGAACGACAGGCCATCACAGCTGATGGAGCAATCAAATATGTATTGCACATTTCAGCAACAAGGGTGTTCCAAGTGCTTCAAATCATAAAAACACAAAATAAAAAGTCATAAAAACATCATACAGTCATCAATTGAGAAAACAGTGGCAAACTTTACATTTTGATCTGTGCCATCATCAATGTCATCACTATATATTAAAATGTTGGTCAATGTTCCATTTACCATGGTTGCAAAGGAACTCTGGGCAGGTGGCTTTTCAGTCTGGAGAGAAAGAAACTCAGTGTTTCAGCTGTTTCCCAGTTTTCTGGAAGTTTGTTCCAGATGTGTGGTGCATAGAAGCTGAATGCTGCTTCTCCATGTTCTGGTTCTGGATTCTCAGAAGAACCAGAACCAGAAGACCTAAGGAGTCTGTAAGGTTGATACGACAACAGCAGATCTTTAATGTATTGTGGTGCTAAAACATTCAGTGATTTATAAACTAACAGTATTATAAAGCCTATTCTCTCAGTTAAAGGACTGTAACTGGTTGATGTTCCGTCTTCCTGGTTTTAGTCAGAACTCCAGCAGCAGGGTTCTGGATCAGACACTGTTGCAATAATAAAACTGCTCTTATGGCAGTTTTTATCAACATTTACCAATATCATATATGGTATTCATTTCCCAAAACTTTTCACACTGTGTAAAACTCACCGCAACACCTACATTGGTTATGCATTTGTGTTTGTGTACTAATCTTTGTGCTGAGTACGTTTTTCCAGGAAATGTAGAAATTGTCGCAACATGTTCATTGGTTTCTAATGTGCCTGTATTCCAGGGTTCTGTTTACAAAAAAATCAATGCTGCAGAAGAGATCCAGCAAACCAAGAAGGATAACTTCTGGGATCAGGCTCAGGTTTGTTCCTTCACACACAACCAGCAGCCTTACAAACACAAGCATGTGCATCTGGTAGAAACGTGACCAGTGTCTTTTCTCAGCGGGATGAGGAGTTACGTCGAAAGGAGGAGAGAAAGAGAGCGGAGCAGGAGAGGCAGAACGCAGAGAGGGAAAGGAAGGAGTTGGATGAGAAACAGGCTAAAGAGAGGGAGAGAAGAACGAAGGAGAGAGCTCATCAGATTGAGCTGGAGAGGTGAGTTAGAGCTACACAGTGACGTGCAAACCAAACAGATAAAGACGCTCAGTGGGATGTTTGTGTGCTTGTACATGGCAGGAGCCTTCAGAAAAAAAGAGATGAAGAGGAAAGAGAAAGGGAGCAACAGCGACTGGTGAGTAGACAAAGTAGTCTTGAACCAGAAGACCTGAGTGGTCTGGATAGTTGATACAGCAACAGGTCTTTATTTTAATGGAGACCCGTTCAGTGATTCATAAACAATTAGAAAGGTGAGCGATCCAAGACATTTACATGTGATGGTTCAATTTTGTTCAATTCTTGTGTTCCTCTTATGTTGCAGATAATGTCTTTAACTTTCCTGTCCCTGTTGTAGAATGAACAGGAAAATTTGAAGAAGGTAACAGGGATCAACGCTGCAGCATCTGTGCAGAAAGCTAACGTGAGTATGGCTGACTAGCAGCAACTCATTAAAAACACTTGTTTTCACTAACCACTGAATCAGGGTATTCAAATCCCATCCATGAACACAGGCATACAGAACCCAGCGGGTAGACATGCAGACATCTCAAACGTTTGCAAAAGAATCCGGAGCTCAGTAAATTCCAGCTTAGTATCATGACACGATGCCACCTGTGGAATACATCTTGAAATTTCCTTACTACTAAGTATTCCATCAAGCTCAGAGGTGTCACTGTGCTCTAGAGCAGTTGAGACATGTACTCTGTAGTAATGAATTATGCCACAGTCTGGGTGTGGTAGTTGCCATCTAAACCATACTTACTAGACTGTACTGTGGAGTGGAGTTGTCTTTCAGGAGTTGGGCTTAACTCTATAGATCCATTGATAGCAACTGTTAATGCTGCAGCTAACAATGAGGTTAGGTCTTCCTGTCCAACATCAATGTCTGACCTCACATATGCACTTCTGGAAGAACGGTCAAGAACTCCCATGAAACTATGCGGATGCTATGCGACATACTTAGCATCACATTAAATCCTGTGGATCAGGAGGGCGTCTTCACATGTGTGTGAAGACAGATGAGTAAATATTTGAGGCAATTTGGCAATTGTTTGTGTCCAAGTCGGACTCTGCTGTTTTTCCAAATGTTTAGAGGCAGTATTATGTACAATCAAACTTTTTGACCTCAACATCAAGTTATAAAGTTATTCCCTAATCAAAACCATACCTGGTGTGTTACCTTGGTAGTTCAGTGCATGTTTAATCTCCATGGCAACCATTCAGCTGTGCAAAACAGTTGTGTGCACCTTGTCTCGCCCTCAACGTGAATCTCATCCTCAGAAATTCAGTTTCTAAGCTTCTGCCTCACAGAGCAGCCCTCCCTCACTGAGCTCCTTCAGACTAGCCACCAGCAGTTAGCAATCTGTGCAGCCACTGAGCTCATCATATAATCTTTAATAGAGGAGCCATGTTGTGACGACTTCCTGAAAGTGGAGTTTCAGAAAGAGCAGGAGTTTATAAAGAGACAGACGTCCAATTTCAAGTCATTGAATCAGGAAGCAAAATTTCCTTTATGTCATGTTTGATATGTACCGAACAGAATTTTTATAAAAACAGATTGTAACATAGTTACATATAATGGCAACATGTGCAGGAAAAATACATAGTACTGCCCCTTTAATAATTCAAAGCACCACTTTACCCAGTAGGATTAGAAAACAACACCACAGTGACAAGTTCAGAACATTCTGAAACCAGAGATACAAATTGCAGTTTAAGCATCAAACTGTAAAATCATTTTAATATCCAGCACTTTTTTTGGATGCGTTAGATAATTTAAAGGTTTGTGATTGGCTGTTTCTCTTTACATCTAAATGGACCATTGCAGATAAACTCTCCTTTAGATTTTCAGATTCTAACAGGTCATGTGTCTTTCCCTTCACTCACAGGAGGCAAAGTCACTGATTTCTCAGAGAGCGTTCAATCCCAGAGACATCTTCAAGCAGAGGGAGCAGAGCTTTGAGGCCAACACACCATCTCCTGCTGCACCCCGACCAGGTCAGAAACACAACAAGCTGACACTCAGAGGTGGGCAGAGGACCCACAAACTGTACTCAAGTAACAGTAGCACTTCAACATATTTTTACTCAAGTAACTATAAAAAATAGCCGTCCAAGAAATGACTCAAGGAAAAGTGAAAAAGTATTTGGTAAAAAGTCTATTCAACACCCAGAGTAACTGATCAATTTATCAGCCATTTAATATTTAAAAGTTACATCATCAGATGGGCCAAAATATAAAGAAATTTTGGTACTTTAAGGCCTAAAAAGACAATAATTCATATAAGAAACAAAAAGGGATAAAAATAGCTAAATCAAGCAAAAGAAAATTTTCCAAATCAATTTCTTTTATTGTAAAACATATGAAAGTTTAACAAAAACTGCAGGTCTGTGTTTGTGTCTGGTGATTTTTTGGTTAAACATGTTTGTTCTTCATTCAGTGGGTAAAGAATCCAAAGGTTTTGCTGAATCAAGAGTGATTTCATAATTAAATGACTCAAGTAAAAGCAGAATGTGCAGCATAGTAAAAATACTTCTAAAAGTACATTTTTTTCAAAAGAAAGTTACTCAAGTAAATGTAATTGACTAAATATAACTAGTTACTACAGTACCTCTGCTGACACTAAACCACCTGCAGCAGAATGAATGGTTGATGTTCCTGTTTTCCCCTCAGGGAAGCTCCAAAGTACGTTTTTGTCTCAGAAATCATTTGAGCCTGAAGAAGCGGCGAAACCTCAGACTCCTCCGCCGGACGCCCACCACCCAGTGACCAACCCCTTCTCCTCAGCCACACCTGAACTGCCTTCACTTCCTGCTGCAGCTTTCTCGCCCCCCCTCCAAGAGACGGTGACTTCACATGAGAAGCCTGCAGGTCAGACACACTTCCTGTTGAGCTCTAAATGTGCAGGTGTCATTAGCCTGGATCAAAATGATGTCAGCTGTCAGCAAATGGCTGCTAGAAATATTGCCGCAGTTTTCTGCACTGAACTTGTATTTTTGAATGTAACTAGTTGGTTTGTGTTTGGATAATTTGTCTTTTTGCTACGTTGAGTTGAATGTCTCAGTTTTTCTCCTGTCTGAATACAGAGGACGGTTCCACTGAGGAGGCAGAATGGTCAGATGAGTTTGATGATGATGCAGATGAAATGACTCCAGGTAACATCACCAAACATCATGTTGACCTCTTACAACCCAAAATGCATCATTTGTGTATTTGGGATTGGTGAGTTTGACAGGAAAACCTCAATATCAGTTCACTCCATTCACCTTTCAGGCCTCATCTGAAAAAAATCCAACCTCTGATAAGGTTTTCTTCCAAATTTATAAGTCCAAAATAACACATTTAGAGTTCCCAGTGCCAGGAAACCCAGTTAGTCTGCTGTGAAATGACATCTAATGGAAAAGAAAATAACATTTTTAATCTCCACACTGCAGGAGCCAACTGGTTAAAGAAATTGCTACTGACAATTGATGCTTACTCATGAGTTTACTGCAGCATCACTGTAAAAGGTTACACAGCAACATTTAGGTTTAGCCTGTCATGTAGAAAAAATGTGGGAGTTTGTTTGTCAAACTCCCACATGATATTCACATATTTATAATTATCATAGTTCCAAACTAAATATTTGACTCATAAGCAAAAATTAGTTTCTCCGAAGACATACAGTGTCATTTGCGGTTGTTAGAAAATTTATAGAAATTATTTAGCAAGGCAGATTAAAGTATGAATCCAAAGCAACGAGAAGAGAGACATTGTGGTTCTCCAGGTTCTTCTTCCAGGCTTAACTACCTTTCATACGACCAGGCAGCCAGAGAACTCTCCTCTGGACCTGGAAAATGTTTTCTCTGTAATAACTTTGTTGCCATGTTTTTTCATTCCTGTCATTCTCCCACAGCTGAAAGTCCAGTTCAGCAGGATCTGCACCAGAATCCAGATCCAGTTGGCACTGCTGACAATCTGTATGAGAATATTTACCAGTATCCAACAGAGGTGAGTCTGCTCCATGTGTCAGATCATACCTGGAAACCCAGGTCTGGCTGACAGTAATGGGGTTTATGTGCTTTCAGCTTACAGTCATGGTTTCCACATCTTTTGCACAGATTTTTCTGTTTGGAGCCTTTAATGAAATATTTTTGATGTTTTTGAATTTTAGTCTCAGCACTATAATAATCCAGATGAGGGAGAACAGCAGCTGTACAAAGCCAGGGCTTTGTATGACTACCAGGCTGGTAAGGAAACACATCATGCTGGTCTTAATGTTGGGTCTGTACTGATACAGAAGGTTATGATGATGCTACAGAGTCCCTTTACAGTTTACAGTTCAAACTATCCCTCACTGTTTGCTCCCTGTTCTGTTACTCCATGTTGCCCCGGGTTTCATATTCTGGGTTCCAGCTTTTGTAAATGTTTTGGACTCCATTCTTGAAATTGTGGCTCATATGACGTCCTGTTCTGCTGTCTGCACTTTGATTTTACTCCTTCATCCCACCTGACACTTTAAATATTAAATATTTCAATATTACTCAGTAGATGTGAATCTTACAGACATTGAAGAATGTTAATAAATAAATAAATAAATAAAAAAAATAAAAAAAAAAAACTCTCATTATTCTAGCATTTAGTGAATAGAAATAATTTTCTTGACTCCAGTTGAACTCTAGCTGAGATGTCTTTAAAGCAGTGGGTGAAAACTCCTGGTTTCATCTGGGTGTCTCCAGATTGTTGCTTGAATGTTATCTGACAGATCAGTCACTGAAGCATGCAAGTTAAAAAAGAAAACAATGAAAGATAACAGAATCTGCACTATTAAACTTTCCATTTCTTCCCCTCATAACTGGATTTGCCTGTCATCCACAGCTGATGATACTGAGATCACCTTTGACCCTGATGACATCATAACAGAGATAGAGATGCTGGATGAAGGCTGGTGGAGAGGCTATGGACCTGATGGAAACTTTGGCCTGTTCCCTGCCAACTACGTGGAGCTCCTCAATGACTAAACAGTGGCAGTCCTGATATGAAAATTAATTATTAACTTTCTGACTGTCTTTGTTTTTCCACCCGCTTGGAAAATAAATGAATAAACTGTTACCAGGGTGAGCATCAGTCTCACTCTGCAATGTTCCCTTAAAGGAAACTGTCTGTTTCTTGTTAAAGGTTTTGTTCAAATCAAATGTGATCAGCACTCTGAATTTGGTTGTGGAAGAACAATGTTTAGTAAAAATACAACTGATCTGAAACGACTCAGGTCAACTGTTACTTTTAAGTTCCTTAACTTAATGGACATATTTTTCACAGATTCCTCCTGTGGGAACTATGACTTCACTTGTGCAATAAATAAAGGGTAGTTTCAGGGCAGGAATAAATGTACCATAATGCCCACTGGAAAAAGGAAAATCACCAAACAATAATCCGTGTTGCATTCTGCCCTTTGTATGTACAAATGAAATGAAATCAGACTTGTACAGGACTTTTCATATACGCTTTACCATGAAATCAGTCATTCCCATTCACACACACATTGACATGCTACTGCTTTGTAGCTACAGCTGCCCTGAGGCAGTCTGACAGAAAGGGGACTGCTGCTGTGTTTCTATTGAAAGGTTTTCTAATTTTGTTGTAGTTTCTTAGTTTGAGATAAGCATGAAATAGTGTAGGGTCAATCTGGAGATGTACTTTATACCTATTTGTTTGAATTAGGATTGCACTGCTTTATAACTGGCTTTACAACCAGCATGCACTGTACCGTGCACGTTGCCTGCAGAAAGCAAGCAAGAATACATCAGTTTGAATGCTTAAACTATTTGCAGGTAGGCTAGTAAAATTATTTCCACCTCACTGTGCAGATCACCTCTCTTCGCTCGGTGCAGCTCTTTGGCATCTCCAGATGTCAGAGGTTTCATTTTTACAGCATCTCTGTATCTTGCATTGCCTCCCATTCAGCCTGCTACATTGTATCTTATCACCTGCCTCGATGGCTGCAGCTACATGTTCTTTTTCGCTAAATGAGGAAGAAAGAAAAGCTATTTAATTCGTCCTTTGCATGCTAAACATGAATTTAGAATTAGAATAGAATTCCACTTTATTGTCATTGCACTGTCACATGTACAAGCAACGAAATGTAGTTTGCATCTATCCAGAAGTGCTATACATGATATAAATATTTATAAACAGGTGTATGAAGATATAAACAGAATAATATTGATGTGCTATAAATAAAATGTTTTGTACAATATAAACATAGATGAGAGCTTATGTACATACTATACAAATTACACAGATTATACAGAATATACAGGAATATGAAGAATGGATTGTATATATATTACGGTAGTTGTTTTATAATACAGGATAATAATGGGAAATTAGATTTACAGATTATATAAAGATTGTATGTGTATGTGTGTGAGGGGAACAGTCCAGGGATGGGGGGGGGGGGACAGTCCTTATAGTTTGTGTCAGGAGGCGTTCAGGAGCGTGACAGCTGTGGGGAAGAAGCTGTTTCGGTGCCTGGTGGTTCTGGTCCGTAGGCTTCTGTAACGCCTCCCAGAGGGCAGGAGAGAGAAGAGTGTGTGTATATTTTTTATGAAAAATTAGTTTTAGAAAAACCTTATTCCAGTGTCGATGCTCACCATAGCTACATTTATCTTTAAAGCAACTTGATGGCTCTTACTGAGAGCTGATGATTTTACAGTGAACAAAATAGTTTTCATATTCCAAGTAAGAGACGTCCACCAGCCACTGAGGTTTAGGGTTTTCTTTCTAGTTGTCTATTCACTCATGCGTTTGGATCATTAATCAATCACTAATTCCAATTTGGTAGCATAACTTGTTTTTTCTGCTGTGATAAACAGTTGTAGTGTGCTGACGACATGCTGACTAATGTTAAAAATAGCAAGATAAATGGGGGTACCATGACAACCAGTGGCTGTTTAAAGGCCGAATGACTCTCTCTGTAGTAAAGTTGTGTCCACAAACGCTGTCTTTACAAACCAATAATCCCTCAGAGAAAACTACTTTTATTGTATTGATAAAATATTTAAACACAGAAGTGTTATCTTGTGATCCATTTATGTGGCCCTCAAAACTCTGGAGCCTAGAGTTTTGAGGGCCACATAGAAAGCTTTATCAGGCCGGATTTGGCCCTCGGGCCTCGAAGTTGACACATGTGGTGTAATAGCACATAGGAGAGATTACTGCAGACACAGAAAGCTCAGGAGTTCTTAAGCTTTCGATATCACATTATTTTAACTTAGATGCTGCTTTTAGTTTCTGTGAGTTTGTAGGGTTTTTTTCAGGAGTCTTTCAGTGAAGGACTGCTGGACGGTTTCTTCTGTCTTTTTCTCCTCAGAAACGTGTCTATTTCACACTTGCTAGCGATGCTTTTTGACTAGCAGCCAGTCAGAAAGATGAGTGTGACAAATAACATTTCAATAAATTATTATATTATATCTTATAATAATGTTTGAAAAACAGAGTAGCTTTTATGATAAAAACATAATTAAAAGTTTATTTCTAAAGAAAAAAACTAAGTCAGTATTTTTAGTTGTGCATCTTTTCCTCTCATCTTCAACATTGTGAAGATCCTGGCGGCCGCGGGCCCCTCTTGAAAAACGCTCTTAGCTCACATAGACCGACTGGTATAAAAACAAACAGAAGGTGGCAGCAGTGCGCCTTTGAGTCGTTCAGCCCGCCCAAACAAAACCACGAAGAAGAGGCAACAGGGAAACATGGCGTCAAGGTTACTGCTCCGCACCGCGATCAGAGCCACGATGAGCTGCCGGGCTGCCCGGGTTCCGGCTCTGAGGCGCTGCATGTCTGCTGGAGGTGAAGACGGGACTTTGGTCGACAGGAACACAGAGAAGAGCCGCTGAAAAGAGTTTAGCCGTTGTTAGAACAAGTGAAATTCTTGTCGGCGGACCGCTCTCTGTTTGCTCCTTCATAGACCCGAGCTACAGGAAACTGTCCATTTCTCCTCATATTGTTCCATTTAGTTTGCTTCTTGTTCTAAAAAGCCGCATCGTTTCATTATCAGAACAAGTAGGATCTTGTGTTTGTTTCGGCCAGCTTAGAAAAACATGAAGTAGGTTTTCAAATAGTATTTTGGTTTCATGACAGACGTCACATTGAATACAGAGCAAACAGCTGATGACTGGTGCTCAACATATTGCAGCTATATTTTCAGAAGATATTGTAATATGTATTTGAGAGAACAGATAATGATGAGATTTGTGACGACTAAAATGGCCAACTCGTTTCACTGAATGCTTTTTGCAGTGTTTTACAAACCCGGCAATAAATAAACTCAACAGTATCAGTTTTAAATCTTAAATTGTTATGACTGCCCTTCATTGTTTAACTGTTGGCATTTCTATATTTCTAATGTGTGTTTTTGTTATCTATGGGGACATGTGCTGCCTCCTTTCTTGCCCAGGTCTCTCTTCTGAAAGAGGTTTTGATCTCAGTGATTTTAAATAAATGTCATTTAGGTTTGAACACAGAAACATAATTTGTTACTTTCAAGATCTCTGACTTTTTAGGGCAGAATTGATATTTATTTTTACTTGAATCAAAGTAATTAAAGTGTAGCATTACATTTACAGAACAACTGAGGTAAAAAAAACAAACAAAAAAAACCAGTTGAATGATCTCGTTATTGTTGTCCCCATCACTGTATGTCACTAAAATGAATGCTGCCTAAGTGAATAATTTGCTGCTCCACCAGGCATTCCCACTGATGAGGAGCAGGCCACAGGACTGGAGAAGGCCATCATGAAGGCCATGAAGGAGGGAACAGTGAGTGCTACAATCAGAAACATGTGCAGAAACATGACATAAATAACTATGACTCTCTGAAGGTAGCCAAATGCCTCGTCATCTAATTAGTGACGCGCATGAATGGATGAACGAGACCCCCATCCAGCGAAACCACAGCCCAGGGAACAGGCTCGGCAGAATTAGCTGGGGAAAAAAAGACCCTGTTGAGCTTGTTGAGAAACGTGACATAAAAAAAACAGACAAATTAAAAAAATATTCTATGGGGTTCTGCATGTGTAGAGTCAGCTGTATAAATCTGCAGCAGGGGTTATGATTGATAAAACATGAACAAAACCAATTTCTTTTACATTTTCACATAATTAGCATCTTCCTCTTCTCCTTGCAGGATCCTTACAGCATGTTGAAGCCAAAGAGCTATGCAGGCACCAAGTCGGACCCCCATCTGGTTCCCTCCATCACTAACAAGAGGGTTGTGGGCTGCATCTGTAAGTCCTCCTGTAGCAGCTCGCTGTGGAGAGCGATTGCACATATACTCATAATAACAATGTTTTCCTTCATCTTCTGCAGGTGAGGAAGACAACACCTCCATCATCTGGTTCTGGCTTCATGAGGGCGAGCCCCAGCGCTGCCCCTCCTGTGGTGCCCACTACAAACTGGTGCCCCATCACCTCCCCCACTAGCCTCCGGCCCTGTAACCTGTACAGATGTGTGTGTTTATGCCTTCAGCACTCGTCTGAACCCTTTTTTAGCTTTTTGTGGTTGCAATATTCAGTCCTCCTTCAGAACAAGAAGAGTGAGATTATCCACGCCCTGCAGGGGGTTTCCAGCTTGGCGTACTTCCTGGTCCACTCGTCTTGTTCTGTTATTCTACTTGATCTACCTGCTGACCTCATCAGTCTTTGCTTTACGTTACATTTCCACACAGATACATTATGTTTGGAAGACTCAGGCAGTTTACTCTGGTTTATGTACTGTACGCTATCAAAATGGGTCCACTTTACTGTTGTTATTCGACCAATAAACATTAAGAACTCCTATACATGTCTCTTTGGCACTATTTATTACATGTTTTATCTGATCAAAATGTTACAGTTAATGGTACACATGCAAATACATGACAGGAAGAATTGAAAGTTGCACTGTGAAGCCAGGTGTGCATATTAGAAAATTCCTTAAACATTCTAAAATCAGATTTTACTCTCAAACTGTTATAATAAAATGGATTCAAAGTCGTATTGTCACCCAACACATTTGTCAACAAGAGGGAGAAACTGGATTTTGGATTTTGCTTCAAGATGTGAGATCTGTTCTGGTATTCCACAAGCTTCACTGAGTGCAGCTTTCATCCCACTAAGTTCTCTTGACAAAGAGAGGAAGAGAACAACACGTCAGTTTCTGGCAGTAACCTGTTTCTTGCACAATTGTTTTAATTCTATTGCATTGGAAGAGCTTTTAACTTGTTTAAGATGTGGGCAGACCTTTGAGGGTATGAGAGTCCAAAGCTGTCTTGTGGTACTCCTGGTAGCGGTACGGCAAAAGGTGGAGATGAAGGGGTAGGGAAAGTAGGCCTCATGGGTGAAAAAAGATGTTCAGATGGCACGGGGAGACTTGGTCTGACCCTATCTCAGGAATGAATAGCTGTAGAGAATCTAGCGCGCTTCAACTTCTCTATCTCAGCCTTCCATTTCTCATCTCGTCGCAGCAAACAGTCCACTACCTTAGTTTTATATTTCTTAAAGGCTGTGTTCATGCATTGCTCCATGGCCTCAAAATTTCTATCAATGTATGTCCTGATGTTTTGCTCTCAATTCAAAGCACTGTCTATAGAGGCCCGGAAATCTTGCTCCAATGAAGAAAGCCTAACTCCCATGTTAGTTAAATCATTCCTAACACCATCAATATCTGACGCAGGGAGATATTCTTCCTCGTCCTCCTCTCTTTCTTCAACTTCATTATCTGACACATACAGGGAGCTAAGCAGAGAAGTTATTTTACCTACAGGATTTCTCCTTGTAACCCAGGTTTCCCCCTCTCTAGCTACCTTCCTCTTCCTGATCTACACATCCTGCTTCTGTTTCTTCTTCATTCTGATCAGTATCTCTTTCCTCATCATGTTGTGTTTCAGAGATTATGTTATCCATTTTGAAAAGAAGAAACTCCAAGCAAACAAATGAATTGAAATCTACTACAGGATTCTCTTTAACTGTATCCCTTAATGCAACACCAACCCTGAAATTATATTATCCTGGGCCCCATTCTGGCCACCATTTTGTAATATTCGGCTTGATTAAAGCGGAACTCACAAAAACACACAAGGGGGATCTTGTCTCAGGTAAATAGGGAATAAGTGTTACCAGGTTAATTTGATAAAAAAAAAAAAAAAAATATTCAACCACTCAATACGAAGTTAATAGGTTTATACCAACAATGATTTATTCAGAAAACCCAAAATTTGATTGCTTAATAAACCTAAATCAGTACACCAAAACCCATCAAAAATAATCAAGGGTGTGTTTCGCCGTGTTCGGGCTGAGTCATCAACCCGCTTAAATAATCGAAGGTCCCATTAGTCCTGTTTCTTTTTTATAAGATTTTTGTCCATAATAGAGTTCCATAAACTTCAAATCAAACAACATCCTGGAAGCGACTCTCCGTATTAATCCCAGATCTCCGTCCTGAAGAAAAACTCCAAACATCAAAAAACCCCAAAAAAGATGAGGAAAAAAAAAAGAGTGGCACCACCCCAAAACCCCCACGATGGCGTGGAGGAAACCACGCCATCGTGGTCGTCCCTTCTGCATCGTGGTCGTCCTTCTGCGTCGTCCTTCTGCCCCGGGCGGCGTTTCCTCGGTGCAAACTTTGATCCAGTCCTTCGGGCACGATCTGCGGCGCTGGGGCGAACCTTAATCGATGTTTTATCTTTTTCGTTAGTTTCTTTCCTTGGTTTAAACAATCATTAAAGCCAAACTCCCGCTGCACAGATCTGACCATGAGCGTCTTTCTTGCTGATTGCGCCCCCTTTTCATTACTCAATTTTCACACACCTGACTCCAACTATGATTGACCCAACATCAGTTTTTTAACAGTGGAAATTTTAAATATTTTTTTAAATAATGAAATCTCCACAACTGTTCCACAAGACAGTTTGATATTTTTAACCTTTAATATAGTTATCTATTAAAAACAAACATAGTGGTTATGTTACAATATAATTACGTGATATAAAGAAT
>CAJVRI010001142.1:0-16741 GCA_911649635.1 Poeciliopsis gracilis
TGAGTGAAGTTGGCCCCCTCCACCTTCTTCAAATCAGACAAAATTGGTGTCAAAGCGTTTGTGCTCCGTTTGTGCTGGTTTGTGCAGCAAAAAATTTTCGTTTGTGCCGCTATCGTTTTCAAGATATTAAGAAAAATGTTCTCCAGGGGTCAACAGAGGTCAACCACTCCCCTGGCCCTGCTCACATTTGCAAAAATAAATACATTTGGTGTCAATCAACTGTCCTACGTTTGTGCTGGTTTGTGCAGGAAATTTTTTTCATTTATACTGCTATTACAAATGATAGCAGTGCAAACTATTATTAGTTATATAAATAACAAGGTCATCAAAGGTCAACCAGCTCCCCCACCTTCTTCATATAAGGTAAAATGGTTGTCAATTGACTTGACTACATTGGTTCAGCAAAACTGTTCGTTTGTGCAGCTATCATCTTAAAGATATTAAAAGAAAAGTGTCCAGAGGTTATCAAAGATCAATGAACATCTGTTCATGCTGAAACTGTGAATTTCATTTAAATTGCCGTGTAAGTTGCTAACATATGAACATAAATAATTACATTATAACATGGAAGAAATTCAATTCAAATTAGGTCTCATCTAAAATGAATAGGTTGGTACATCACCTCCCAAAACAATCTCGGTGACCTGTAGCTTAGCTTCTGATCACTAGAGGGCGCTATTAGACAAACTTTACTTTTGAAATACAAAAAATAAGAATAAAACATGTGCTTGGCATCTACTCAGCCTTTTTGAGGTCAATGTTATTATCGACAGCAATCATCAACACTTCTTTTCAATACTTCAGAGCAGTGCATCAAGGTAAGTTTGTCCACTTGCGCTTGCAGTATGCAAGATTGATAAAAGCAATGTATTTTTACACATTTTCCAAAACATTAACTGTTTTAGTACAGTATGATGTAAGACAGCTCATCTGTGTCAAAAAATAATAATACTCAGGCTTCTCCTCCTGCTATTGTAATCTGCAGAAGTGTACCCCTTAACAACCACTCAGTCAGCAGATTATCTCAACGCTGTGATAATGGCAGAAGAACAATGTACTGTTCTAGGAAAAGTTTATTTGCAGTCATCAGTGGCTATGCTAAGTAGCCAGAGCTGTCATGACATGCAATGTTATTGGGAATAAGCTCTAATATAGGAAATCAGTATTGAAATATCTGATGTAGAAGTTTAATAAAGTTGCAGTGCTACATTAATGGTGAAACCACCCCTTTAAAGACATTGTCCGGATGTGGCCTAGAAAAAAAAAATCACTATTCACTTTGTACAAACCAGCATAAATGTAGGACAGTTGATTGACACCAAATGTATTTATTTTTGCAAATGTGAGCAGGGCCAGGGGAGTGGTTGACCTCGGATGACCCCTGGAGAACATTTTTCTTAATATCTTCAGAATGATAACAGCACAAACGAAAATTTTTGCTGCACAAACCAGCACAAACGGAGCACAAACGTTTGACACCAATTTTGTCTGATTTGAAGAAGGTGGGGGGGCCAACTTCACTCAGGTCCTCTCGGTTCGTGCTGCGCCTTGCAAAAGTGTTCATACAGCTTGTCCTTTTTCACATATTGTCACTTTAAATCCACAAACTGTATTGGGTTTTGTTTCAGTTTGTGAGTCACATGATTTGTGAAGATGTGACGTGCAACAGCTGACGTGCATGTCTCTGTATCACCTTCCTGTTTTTCTCTACAAAATAGGTCAAACTCAGTCAGATTGGAAGCAGAGTGTCTGTGAGCATCGATATTCAGCTTTTCCCACTGAGTTAGATTTCGATCTGGACTTTCACATGAATGTGCTTGGATCTGAACCATTCGATTGTAGCTCTGGCTGCTGAGAGATGAACCACTGCCACCAGTTTCAAGTCCTTCTTTTCACTTTTCCTGCAGAGGAACACCATTCCCACATCATGACACTGCCACTGCCATGTTTCACAGTAACAGGGAGGTGTTCTGGACCGTCTACATCCATTTTTTTTTTTTTTTGTCCATTCTCAACACGTTTCTTACATTCCCTACATCGCTCATTGAGAACTGGCAGCTACATACAAACACACATCACATTTGTCAGAGTTTCATTTTAAAATATAAAGACCAGGTCTATTTTTTTTCTTCTGTTTATTACCTTCCTGTAAGATGCATAAAAATTTGTGGTTGTAACTTTACAAGGTTCAAGGTACATGAATGATTTTGCAGCGCTCTGCAGTTTATGTTCATGTGTCAGTAAGTGTCGAACCTTTTCCTCGATGTTCTCTGTGTATATTTGTCTCATGCATTCAATGACTGCCAATAAAAGAACCTGTCCAAACTGAGAAGTGATGTCTTGTGATTTTTTATGATTTTTCTGTTCATGTTAAAATGATTTACTGATCTGTTTTACCAGCTGGGTTGCTGTCAGAACATGCAGTGGCTCACAGACAAAAGCATAACAAGCAGCTGATTGATTTCTCCAGATGAGCCTGTTAAAGGAGCCGGGTTTGGGCCGTGTGGTTTCAGACCCGTAGCCGGGATGCTGTGCGTGTTTTTGCTGTCGAGGAAACGCCTCAGCTGGCAGCCGCTCGCTGGCGAAGGACACGGCGGTCTGAGCGTGAGGCCCAGACCGTGATCCTCTCCTGGCAGCCTTTTGTTCGTGCTGCCAGACATGGTAATGTGGCATTTGCAACAGGTGGCTCCTATAAGGTCAGGGCACAGTGTGACTGTCACAACCCCTCCCAAGGTCCAAATATCGTGTGACAAGGCAACACAGCCCGCGCCGAGAAATCCCCAGGTTTGTGTTATTTGACCTTTCCTTTGCAGGATTGGTTTATTTCTGTGTGTTACCGGTGAAATATCAATTTCCTCAGTGCTGCTGTTGAAGCAGAGCTGTAGACCTTTAAGCTGACACAGACGGAGCTTCACAGATTCACTGAGGAAACTTTTCCACCGCAGGTGTCCAGAATTACAACATTTTGAACAGCAATAAACCCACATACTAAGATGTGTGGCAAGTGCATAGAGGGAACTGGAATATCCAGTGAGAGACCTATCATGCACACGGAGAACAGGCAAACTGTGTTTTAGCATTTCTCGCGTTGTAAGGCCCATTTTTCCAACAAATATTATATTGTAAAGACCAACTGCTCCATATGGAGTCCAAACCTCAGGCTCCTTACAAAGACATAAGAGGTCAGGTTTAGGACAATGGTGTGGGTTGAATTTAGGGTTAAGCCTGAACTGGTGATGGTTAGGGTTAGGAAGAGTGTGTGTGTGTTGGTGTGTGTTGGTGTGTGAGAGAATTGATCCCAGATAGAGGCAGATTTATAAGGTTTTGATACAAATTCAAATTGAAAATATTTGAATGAGATCAAAATAGTTTTTAATTCAAACTGATCCCATCCATGCATCAAGTGTAAACTTTTGTTACATTTGTCCACTTATTCATGTCTATTAAGAGTTCAGCCATTAGGTGACATGTTGACCTTCAGATGATCAAGGACATATATCTCAAATGTGGTTTAAGCCTTTTGCAGGATTTGCTTGCCTACTTCAGATTAACATTTCAGTTAATCTGTTCAGTTCATAGTTGTCAGCTCTAGAGCCTGCAAGAAATAAATATTTCCCACTAAAAATACTATAATGTTCATAGTTTATTTCAACAAATCAGTACAAGCTCTTCATCATCTTTAAAAAAAACATTAATGAAAGTGCAAAACTATTTAAGACTACTCCTACATAAAAATATTTTTTCCCTGCTAACATCTTGGTGCAGTCTGTCAGCTCATTCCAGACACATAAAGCCACGTCACAGCAAACACTCAGCAAACTAAACCCGTTTCTCCGCTTGTTGTTGAAAGACGTTTAAAAACAACGGAGATCTTCCTTCTGCTGCAGGAAGATCTCAGTCCTTTTCAGAACATCCTCCATCATCAGCATAACTGACTGGTTTTGTCAGTAACCAGCTGCTTTTCCCAGTTTCCTCTCATCAGACACAGCACAGATGTAGCCATCGTTTTCCACCACAGCGTTAACCACATTGTAGAATTTGTTTCCTAGTTTATGTCCAAGTTCCTCAAGTTTTTTAATTAGAGTCTGAGGAGAAAAAAGGAAAGACGGGATGAGTTTAAAGCTATGCAGTTTAAAGCTTCTGTGTGATCCTGAAAGAGTCACTTATGCATTACAATGTCAAACTTGGGTTCGAAATTCATTTTGTTTTCACAGCCAACATAGACAACCGGAGTATCAATCGCCTCTTTGAGGCTCTTCCCAAACCAAAGGTGGTTGATGAGAGTCTGAAAGAAAAAGAAAACACACTGGTGGGAATGTGGATTACAGTACAGATGGTCATGAACATCAGTGTGCAGCAGATAATGCTAACTACTCTTAGTGTGATCTCCATGGACACATACAGACGCTATTCCAGTCGTGATCCAGTTCCCTCCACTCGCTCCAATCGCCAGCGTCCTCGACTTTGACTTCAGCACGACGGGGGCCATGGAGGACGGGGGCCGCTCCCCTGGAAACACAACTAAAGCAACGGGTGACAACACAGACAGCTGCAGTTCAGACCGATCACAAGAACAAGAAATCGCAATGTCAAGTTCTTTTCCAGTTTGTGCAGCTTCCCCACTTGAGAAGGGATGGATAAATTGATGCAGACTTTCAAAAACAGGGTTTTACCAAACCAAATGCGGGATGAGGACAATAAAGCACTCGGTCTGGGGTACATTGTCAAGGAGGATAAACTCCATGTCATGGTCAGCATAAATTTTTCAGAGGAAAAGAAAGATGCGACTTATTATTGATTTAACTTAACTAATAAAAAGACATCATATCACCTTTACTGATCTTATCAATATCTCTATGACAAAAGTCCCACAGCTGGTTGTTGAGGAGGATTCCGGTGTTTGGAGAGTAGACCTTGGAGCCAAATCTGTTAAAAACATGTTTAACTCACGTTATATTGTGGGATTAGCATGGCGAGCCACGGTTACTTTGATTTAATTTGAAACATTTTACTGCAGCTTAAATCTTCGTCTATCATCCACTATGCTTCTGCAGTGTTTAGAATGGCTCACTTACGGATGAGATGAAAACTACATTTTGGTGTACCAGCTGCTCAGTCAAGAAAGATAAGCCAATCATCGTATTTATTATTTCCTAGTGCATTGCTATTTTTTCAAACTTCCATCCATCCAGCCATTTTCTGATCACCCTTCTCCCTAACGGGGTCGGGAGGTGCTGGTGCCTATCTCCAGATGCGTTCCGGGCGAGAGGCGGGGTCACCCTGGACAGGTCGCCAGTCTGTCGCAGATTTTTTTCAAACTTTTTTAGAAAATTTTTCTAAATGTTTTAGCAAGTTTTTTGTTTTTTTACATTGTGATTTGATTGTTATTCTCTGTAATTACGTGTGTAGCACTTTCAAATTTTATATATAAAACATAGTTTTGCCACATACTGTTAAAAAAGCTGTGATATGCCAGTCATGCTGAGGTATGATAGATGGTAAGAATTATCATTATATTGCTTGAATTATTTTGTCCACAACTGTTTCTATGGGAACAGCAGTGAATCCTGAATCATTTTAAAAACATAGCTAACAAAATCATTACTGTTTACATAGTTGTTCTCCCATTAGTAGCCGATTTGATGAAAAAAGCCTGTGAGTAAAATAAACTGCAGTTCTAGATCAGAATGTGTTTCTCTGACTCTTTGCTCCCCATCCTAAGATTATCAGTGAGCCTCAGTCGGTCATCGCTTTGAAAACTGTCTATAGATGTTGAAGCAGAACAAATCAGATACTCACATGGCGTTGATGCTGCTGGTGACGGAGACAAATGTTCCATATTGGTCCACCGCAGACACATGAGTGGTACCCACACTCTCACGACAGACATTTTTTCTGAGAGTACGGTTGTCCTGTATGTTCTTAACTGAGTTAATATTTGTCATTTCCTTGGCCCGCTGCAAAAACGAAAGGAAAGAGTAATAATAAGTAAGTTTGTCAGTATGGGGTTTTTCTAGAGGGATTTTGTAAGCAGTTTTCAAACACTAATTTCAAAATGCTTTCACCCATTCCCTTTAGAAAAAAGACGTTTTTCTCCTTGGCAGTGACAGACCCGTCTCCAATCTTCCACTGCTAAGATCATTGAGAAAGTTCTGATCTGCTCCGGTTCAGTACAGCATACTTGACCGCTTTCAGTCAGGTTTTTTGAACGTACCTTTCATCCCGTTTCCTGTGTTGTGTGGCATTTTGACAAACATCCAATGCCTCAGACATTTTTTTGTTGTTAATTTCTTTATAAATTTGCATTTTATTTTAATTTATCTACTGCACTAGGTATTTTTATTAAGTCATGTACTTATACCTTTAAGTGACATCTCAACCATTTGGTGTTAGGTTCCGGGGTTTTGGGTTCTTTGTGGAGGGTTTTGTGCATGCTCTCGCCTTTTCCACCACCAGATGGCGCCTAGCCCATTTCGTCGGAGGGCGTGGACGACATCTCTCCACACCTGATGCGAGTTGGGCTCATCAGCGAGATGTTTAAAAGGAGCTGACTGCCAGTCCTTCGGCGCCTGAGTGTTGCCAGTCACGGTACCTCTGAGCCCCTGGAAGCTTGCTTCTGGTTCCATGTCTTTTTGCTCCTAGTGAAAGTTTCCTTGTCGTTTCTCCTGCCTCTAGGTTTTTCCTCCTGGCTCCTCTGTTCACCAGTCCATCCTCGTGACGCCGTGGAAAATACCCACAGGTTGCCCGAGTACCCATACTCACCTTCCCCGTGTGACAACCAATTTCTCCGGAGTTTCCACGACTGGCAGTCGCACTGCTCCTCTTCCCCGCTGTTCCAGAGCCTACCTGTCCGCCCTCCGACGTACCTCCGTTGCCTCCTGGATCTTCGCCGTCGGACTAACAACTTCTCGGAATCTCTGAAAACCCAGACCCCGGACACCGCAGTTCCCTCTCACGTCTTAATCCTGCCGATCACGAGTAAGATCCACTCCTACACACTGAACGTTATAATTTCCCACAAACCAGAACTCATCATTCCCTCTGCCTCCCTAGTGAACGGTTTGTTTCCTGACCCTGCCTCTTCCCCTGGACCCGACCCAAGCCAACTATACCTGCTAACAGTCTCTCCAATAAACTTCTTTCTTATTTCATATTGTCTCCTGCGTCGTGTTCTGCATGTGGGCTTAACATATTACACCCATCATGACATTTGGTAGAGATCAATATTTTAAAAACCACAGGGTCTGTTGAAAAAAAAATATTGATTGTGTTTGAGTCACCCAAGGTTAAAAGAAATGCAAAGAAAAAATTTTTCACCGGTTTTTTTCTTGGTGTGGTTGTTAAAGGGTTAATGCACTCAGTGATGGCTGTGATATCCCAGTTTTATAGATAACTTCACAGAACTATGATGTTCCTTCAAGTGGCTTCAGGCAGAGAGTTAATGATTCAAAAGATTTGTTAAAAAAAATCATTATAGCGTTAACATCTCAGACTGTCTTTGTCGTCTTTTATAAACTGCAACGTGTTTTACCAAGAGACCATTGTCTTAGTTTTAACATTCCCAAAAGATTGCTAACATTTCCAAGTCTAATATGTTCCATGACATACAAGCTCTGTTGCAAATGCATTCAGCTTGTTGCCTGATCAAGTCGGCTCCCAGACAAAATGTAACCAAGGTGGAGAAATCCTTTCTACCCAAAAACATACAGATAAAAAAAAAAAATCCTTTATAACACACTTGAGCTTTCTGTAGCATGAATAAACAATAAACATGCATTTGTTTAGAATATGGTGGTTTCGTTTTAAAAAGCATCTTACAGCATCTATGAAATTATTCATACCCATGGCCCATTTTAATCTTTTACTTTTACCAACACAAAACTGTCTAATTCTGATTTCCAGCTGACTCTGTGTGCGATCTCTAACATCAAGTACCATGTGTACTTTTTATGGCAATGTTTAATATATATCACTTACTTGTGGAGCAAAGCGTGGATCCTGAATATTCTTCTTTTGTTCATTGGCCTGTTTAAGGGCTTGCACATAGAGGTCATAAAATTCAGTCTTTTCTTCAACAGACTGAGGGGCTGATTTATTTTCAAACTCTGTAAACAAAAATAAGTTTATTTAGATATTTGCGATTTTATCTAATTGTCATGATGCATCTCCTCCAAGATTGATCCAAACTCTTTCTACGTGAATTGCCAGAGTAAATCTTCTAAATGGTAATAAGTTGAAAGAATAGAGAAACAGCTGCTCTGTTGTCTGCCTGCATCCAGTAGGAACCTTTCATGAAGTCGAGGACGAGTTTAAGGAGTGATCCTCCTGATGGGGGTGGAGGTATGTACATGCGGTACTCGGCTCCCACAAGGACCTCCGATGTCTTATTCACTGTGGCTCGATATGACTTTAAATCCTCCAGTGTGAGGTTTCCTCCTGGGAAGAAAACTGAATTAAACTATTTCTGCTGATAAGGAGAAAAAAACCAGAATGAAAACCCACAGCAGCCTTGATAAATCCTGGTGTTTAATAGCTCAGATACGCATCAAATCAGTTTGCTTGTTTGTGATTAGAGAAATAGGCCATGCAGACAGAAAGACAGAAATGACAATACCTGAAATCTTGACTAAGTCCTTTGCTATCTCTCCGCTGTAGAAGGCATCCGGTCCTTCGTTTGCAATCAGCTCCAAAGTGTCGGACAGATTCTTATACCAGATCATGTCTCCATGCTTCAGCAGGTTTCCATTTTTATCTGAATATAGTTTTCTGAACAGAGGAAGATGAAGATTTAAATATTTGTCCCTCATACCTCAGAAGCAGATTGTGATTATTATGGCCTTCCATACCGCAGGGACTCAGTTTCTTCAATCTCTGATAGGTGGGAACTCAGGAGTAGAGAAATATTGGTTCCCTCTCTTGCCAGCTTGATGGTCTCGCTGAACAGATCCGACCAATTCAGTTTTCCATAAAGTTCGTGAGCCAATTCATAGCCTCGAATTTCCCCCGGAACACCAATCCACTTGCTTTCTGCACAGACGGCGGAAGGGACAGAGTTTAAATATTTACACTGTTATTGAATATAGGACAGAAAAAATAATTCCTGACATGTTAAAACTACAAATATGTTGTATTTTATTAGAATATCATAGAGCAAATATTACATTCTGAGTTTCTTTCTAAGTGGAACAAACAAACTCCAAAGTTGGTATTCAACCCCCTGAGTAAATTGTTGGTTGAATGACCTTTAAGAGACGTAAACGTTGGTCGTGTCTTCTTTGAAAAACAGCTAAAGCTCAGTCTAATGAGATGGAGAGAATCTGTGAACATCAGTTTTCAGGTTCTCCCACAGATTCTCAATCTGGTCTCTGTTTGGTCATCTAACATGTTTTCTTGGAAGATTCCCTCAGTGTTTAGCTCCACCCCTCTTCTCATGAACTCTGACCAGCTTCCCTTTTCCAGCTGAGAAAAAAAGCATCTCCATAGCAAGATGTTCCACCGTGTGTCACTGTGGGGATGGTTTGTTCACAGTAGACCGAGCTTCCCAGGTGAAACAGTTAAAGACACACACACACATGCAAAAACGCGCCCCAGTGGCCAAAATCAAGAGACAGTCAGCGACCTACCATTAGCCTGTGAAGGTTTTTCAGGACAGGAGTCCAGCAGATCAGGACTCGTTTTCGATGGTGCGGTCTCCTTGGAGTTGATGAACGTCACATTACCTTTAAAGAAAAGCTCACACCATCAGCATATTATCAGTAACTATTATTAAAGCAGTCCTACTTTATGGGGATTGACTGTGTCCTTTACCAGATTTGTCCACGATGGTGAAAATGGAGCCTCCTCCGATCCCTGCGGTGTGCGGGTTCATGATGCCTGTGCACAGAAGTGCAGCAATGGCAGCTTCCACTGCTGTGCCGCCTTTTTTAAGAATGTTGCTGTAAAATACACACTTGTTATTGACGTGTGCATTTTTGTTTTTCATTTTAATTTTTTTGTGTGAAGATGATTAACCGTGCTCTATCAAAAAGTAGTTTCAGAAAATAATTATTCTTTCATAGTTCAATTAGGAAACGTCGATAAAACCAAATATGTAAAAGGTTCAGAATTCATAGCGTTAATAAACAGAAGAAACATCCAATTTGCAAAAACAACAATTTTGACTCGTTTCTTGGAAATAAATTATTTTTATTTTTATCAAAACTACTATAGTTCCAGCAGTACTTTTGTTGTTGTTTTTACTTTATAAGCACATAACTCTCAATACCAAGAGAATGCCTTCTGTTGTACATTATCTCTTTAAATAATGTCCCGTCTCCATAGAGCACCAATCTGCTCTAAAAGTTGTTTGGTACAAAAATATCCCATTTTCAAAATTATTTATGCTCATTAAATGTAGTTTGTTCATTTATTGTAAGCTGAAGGTCTGATTTTTACAGGCTAGAAAGTTTCAGAGTTTTCTAAGAAGGCTACTGTAGATATAGTGTTTGCATAACTCAGTGAGTGCAACAACCTATTTTATGTTAAAAATCCATCATTTCTATGACATTATTGATGTTTCACACATCAGTTTGGTCTGTCTGCCACAGTTGCTCGTTTTGGTTGGGCTGCTCAGCAACGGGTCAGTCTAATCTACATCTGTTCTAGACAAATAGAACATTTTTGCCACCTCTGTCCTCTACCAATCTGTTTTCACTGCTCTAAATGGTGAAGCTAAGAGAAAACAGTGTGACCTTTGACTTTGAAATACTTAGTTTTTCCAAATATCTGACCTTGTCCAAAGCACTCTAATTTAGAAAAAACTACCCATTTAAAAAAACACACACACACGCACATCTTGCAAATTTTGTTTAGCATGTCAAATGTTACAAAATAAAATTGATTTGATGGTGAAAAAAATTTGTACGAGGAACAAATGCTGCCGTCGTCATTTAATTCTATTTTCCAAATAGCGTATTAAAATTCAAATATTTTGCCTGCATGATTGAAACTACATATGGCTTCCAAAGCGGAATCTGGCCAGCAGGGATAAACTGGATGTAAAAACGGATGTAAGCTGTAGCCAGCTGAGGACGATGTGTCTATCGTCACATCACCATGGAAACGTGTATGCTGATCATTAAACCAGAGGCAAGTCCAGTTGTTGATGTTTCTGACTACTGAAGAAAAGTGTTAATCAGCACTTACAGTCCGATCTCTGAGCACTTCACGTTGTCTGCAGCCACAGCACCGTTGGTGAAAGTCCCTTCTGGGCACTCGGGTGGATGGACAGGAGTGAGGCAATTGGGCCTTATAGCAAGATATATGATCACACCGAGAAGGACAAATACCAGCACCAGAAGTGTGCCAAAACACACCTTCATCTTCGTATTAAATGCCGCCATGGTTTCGTGCTCTCACTGAAGCTGAAGAATAAAAATGAGTGAGTGAAGGATCTGGTTGGGTCAGACAAGGCGGGGCTCTTCACCTACACTGATAAAGAGCAGAAAAGGAAATCAAATGTCACAGCCCAGGGAGGTGTGCTTCAAATGTATTTTTGTTTTGTGGAGTTTAGTTTCATTTGGTGCAGACAAGTGGAAAATGCAGCAGTGTGCAAAACTCTGTCGTGAGTGGCATGCACTGTCGTGAGTGGCATGCAACTCACGACAGTGAGTTGCATGCAACATTGAGTGGCATGCAATGTTGCATGCCACTCACGACACAATTAAAAAAACACCAGCAATGATAGCAATATTTTTCTGAGTTGGAGAAGAAATTATAAGGACTCAAATGTTCTTCACAGGTCAGCATTTTGAACTATAAACAGTCAACAGTGATCAGACATTACTGAACCTGTTCTACAGGATAAAACAAGAAACGGTGCATCATAACAACAAACACCAGTTGATTTTACAAAACATAAATTTTTCTGGACAACTGACAGGCTAGGTTTTATAATGTATGTTTTATATGGTAAATTTACTGCAAAATAAATCTCTTGCATTTTATATTTTTAAGGAATTTCTAAATACTGCAAAAATTCCTTGCAAACATTAGTCCTCCGATGCATGAATGATGAATCCCAGCGTCAAGATTTTTTGAAAATGTGTTTTTACTCTTCTTAGGACATGAAAAAAAACAAATATGAACTTTTTTTTTTTCAAAAATGTTATTTTTCCAGGAAGTTACAGAAATGTCCACTACAGTGGACTACACGCGCTTCAGCACTCAACATAGAACAACATGAACTTAACTGAAGAATAATTTCATCTAAGTTTGATCATAAATCCATGACCACATGGTGGACTTTGAAAAGCACTTGGACATGCTTTCATACACATTCTATAGTCCTTCTGTTAATTCAAACCAAAAGAACAATATTCATCAAACAACTCCTCTTTTAACTTCTCTCCTAACTCATTTTCCTAACTCCTAGGCTACATGAAAATTGACAAAGCATCCATGGTACAGTGCCACATGGCACTGTATGCAAATGTATTTGGTCTTCCTTGTGCATGCAGCATCATGGCATCTGTGATTTCCTGCACCAGACCTGACTTCACTGGGTACTTTGGTTACTGCTCTGCACTTTGCTCCACTGGGTCTTTCCTCCAAATGAAACGCCAGCATTTTTATTTTCCTCATTTGCTAGTCAAATGAATGGAGTGCAGAAGAGCCAGTCTTTCTTCAGTTGTTTTTCACTCTTAAGTTTCTGACTTGCTAATTTCACTCTGTTTGTTCTGCATGTACCTGTGCCACAGATGCCAAGGCCTTTCAAGGCCTCAAGGAGTGGAATGCTACAGAAGTTGTCACAAAAAAAAACTGTTTGTGGTTTTTGTGCTTTATGTCATCACAAAGGCGCATCACTCCATCTCCAGCCATTCCCAAACCACTGCTCTGACCCCTAATTGCTGAGTCCTGGTATATTTCAAATTTGTACATATAACCTGAGGACCCTGCCCTGACCCACAAATTCACTCCCCAGGTACTTTGACAGTTGGCCTTTGAAGGGAATGACTTGCTCATCAATTGATTGGAATTCTTCAGGGTTTGCTGCCGTCAGGAATGTTTTTTGAAGCACATTTAGCACTGGTGCTATTTTGAAGAGCCTGTCTGTGTTTGCTGGCTGGTTGTATAGTCATCCACAAAGTGCAAATAACTCAGAATTTGCTCATATCTGTTTATTCCAAGACGAAGGCCACCCTCACTGGACCAGTAAATCCGTGTCGTAGGGTACCGAAACTACCCCATGACCATGTAGATCCCTACAAAAATGAGCATTTCTTCGCTTGTCACTGCCATATTTTCTTTCCCTTTCTGCAGCGTATACATGTTGGTGTTATGCACTATCCCATCAATGAGATCAAAGGGAAACAAATACCTAAAAAATAAAATCAATTGATTCTCTTCCATCAACATTTACTCTCCTGTCCCCTAGAAAAGGTCTTAAGTCTCCATAAAGGTTATTGTCTTGGACTTTCCGAACATATTTGTGGGGTTGAGCGCAGGTATGGCCCTTGTGAACATTTATCTAAGCAGGTACCATGTGGACATTTTCCTCAGCTCCTTCATCTTGCTGACCTCCCTCTGCGTCCAGGCCCTCAGTATCCTGACTTTCAGCATCCTGGTCTGCATCTCCTCCATCATCCGGATCTCCATGTTTCTCTGGCAGCCACTCCTCATCATTGTATAGGAACACTATACTCGTCATCAGAGGAGTCAGAGGGAATTTCCTCGACAATTCTGTAGTGTTCCTTATTCTTTGCTGCACTTGTGGTCTAAAAGTATGAAAAAATTATGATTTCTCGAATACAAACTACAACTGATCTGCAAAAATAATTATACTTTTAAAACAAACCTGTAGATATACTCAAAATGAATTTAATTGCCAGCAAAACAGTTAAAATGAAAGATAAATCAACTGCATGACTTATGTTAAAAATATGGTTGGGGCGTGCGTGGCGCAGGGGGTTAGCACGCCCCACGTTTGGAGACTTCAGTCCTCGATGCGGACGTCGTGGGTTCAACTCCCGGTCCTGGCGACCTTTGTAGCATGTCTTCTTCTTTCCTATCTGTCTACTGTAAAAAAAAATACAAGCCACTAGCGCAACAAAAACTCTTCGGAGAAAAAAATGAATATATATATATGTATATACATATGGTCAGCAATGCATGATGTCCACTGTGTTGGACACAGTGGACATCATGTGTCCAACTGATGTCAGGATATATTTTTTTACCTCTAGGACTCTCCTAGAATAGAAGGATTGAGAGGTATATTCCAGGTATATTCCAGGAGTAGTCAAAATCTACAAAAATGGAACTAGGTAAATATTACACAACAACCTTTTTTCCTCTTTTTTTTTTTTATTCCAGCTTTCAGTCGAACCTCTACACAAAACCAAAATTCTTGGTTTTAATTGCTAGCAGGAGTTTTTGTTTAAGGATCTGTTTAGAAGAATAAACAATTAGGAAATCACAATTTCCTAGTTATATGAAATAAAATTTTCCAAACTACGTTAACAATATTGTTACCTAGATACTCCTGCATGTCAGGATATATTTTTTTACCTCTAGGACTCTCCTAGAATAGAAGGATTGAGAGGTATATTCCAGGAGTAGTCATTGAGTGCGTCGGTCTGCCGGCCAACTTGGACTCCAATGACATTTACTTGTAGTTACAACAACTTGCCACTGAATTAACCTCAGTGGAGGGGGGCAGTGGAGAGCATTCTAAGGACTCATATGCATTTCCACCATAGAAACAACTGCATTTAGGAAACAATGCCTTCTAAACAGCTGTCCACTGTAGTGACCACTGTGCGCCAGAGGGTTAAGGTTAAACATTTTCTACTCATGTCGAATAAACCTGGAAAAATACTTACCCCATGGAGTCTGATAGTTTTCCAGTTAATGTCCGTTCAATTAATAGTGTGAATTGTCAGCTATCACGTAATTCTATGTGTGTAAATATGTTTCTGAATATCCAGTCATCGTAACACGTTTGTTGCTTTTATCAGATGTTTTAGTAATTCTGTTCCACAAAAGAAGTTCCAACGTGTTTCCTTATTTGTACAAAACCACTGCAGTAACAGACTATTAGCCAAAACCACTTTTCAAAATTGTTGACTCCTTTTTTTAAATATGTTTTTGGGACACTTCTACCAACTCTGGAATGTTGTTCAGTCTCCTCAGAAAGAGCTAACAAAACATCTTATCGAGTTCGTCTGACCATTTCGGACCCATCTGTGTTTTTTCACATCACTTTTTGAGGAAGCTTAACCAACATTTGTTCTCTGCGAATGAGTTTCTCCTTCCAATTCACACCAGTCATTTGGAGAATGTGCGCACCGATGCCTTCCTGGAACAAACAGGGTCATTCCTGGCATAGTTTCTGGATGCTTGCACCTTTGTCTGGACGTGTGCAAACTGAACCCCCAAACACTTGTTCTGCACACCCCCTATTCGTGCTTAATCTCATTAGAGATCAGTGTTTGTAGCTTCCATCATATATATATGAAAACCTTTTAGTATATTATTAGGATTCTGAGAGAGGAAACAAAAATGCCGTAACTAGAATGTGAAAATAAGTTAAAAAAAAAAAACGCATCATGAAGAACAAGAAAACCCATATGAGTCAAGAAATGTGCCTCATCATCTGGAAAGTAATGCACATGTTTTCTACATCCCACTGCATGCCACCATTTTTATTCTTAAACACCTGAAACGACTGCATTTAGCCCTCCTGAGCGAATCAAGAGACGCTCTCTCTCCATCACAGCTGGACGTCTTCTCGTCCTCCAAAGGTTCTTGATCAGACAAGTGTGGACTAATGAGCAGCTCCAACTGAAAAGTCTGACCTCATCAGTGCTACTTCTTGAAGTCTGTGACATTTCATTGTTTTTAATGCGTATTCTCTCTTCATATTCAACCGTGTATGTTTGTTGGGAAAAAAAACAAGAAACAAAACAAAAGCAACAGTTTCAGACTCAAACCTGGCGGACGTTGCTGCAGGTTTCAGTGTGCCGAAAGATGCACACACATTTCAGCGTTTACCGAATCACACTGAAATCCTCGAGAGCACAAGATGGTCTGCAAGACAGGGCAGGACAAACCAGAAGTGCCTGTGAAGAACAGCTTCACGTGTGCTTGATATGCAGCAGCCATACCTGAAACCAGTTCAACCAGTTTATTGGGGGGCAGGACTTCACCAGGTCCTCACATTTATTGTTGTCAAAAATAGTCGATATTTCAGTATTTCAAAAATGACTATTCAAAGACAATCACATGCATTAAAATGTACAAAATCTGATCCATCCACTTTTGTTCAAGAGGCTGCTCTTCTTCTAGCGCCGCAACAACAGAGACTCGACCCCTGACCTCCCTGCAGTTCCTCAGCTAACCAGAACAAGAACCGCTGGAAGCTTCAAACTCTGCTAACATGGTGAAAACAGCACAGGTACATCTAAACATATGTAGTGAAAAAGCAACACTTGTCTTTGGTCACTTATTTCAGAAAGGGAAATATAAAATGTGTACATTTATTGCACAGAGTTGAACGTGTCAAGCAGTTATTTCTTGTCATTGGTCAGTGTGGGCAGGTGCCTTGTCCAAACTTATGAACCCATATTCACATGTGCAAAATCCTGAATTTATTGAGAGACAGTGGAAGCAGTTAGTCTTAATGTTTTTGAGAAACATTTACTAAAGGACAAAAATATTCAACACTTGCTCAAAAAAAAGATATTTTTGTTGTCTTGCTTGC